>JAKWBJ010000221.1:1200000-1672500 GCA_023159175.1 Wohlfahrtia magnifica | reverse complement strand
ATCTGCGTTTAGATGCAATCATTTCACGTGACTTAGGTTTTCTATAACATCACAAACACGGTCTTATTTACAATATTTCTATCTATTAACTTTGGGAATATTGCAGAATTTGCTACACATTTCTGCCCATTAATAAGTAAAATTCCCACAAGGATAGGTGATAGTATTTCAAACGTTAAGCCAAACTTATGCAAACTGCTTTTTGTACGTAATAAAAGTGAAAGAATGGTTGCTTAAAAAGAGTTGAATGTTAGCCAATTTTATTTTTAATATAACTTTTAAACTTATCTGAAAATATCGCTCATTTTTTGAGGTTTGCGAAAATGATTGCTAAGAATACATAATTAAAAAATATATGTGACTTGCAAATTGTCTTCATAAAACACTAATT
The DNA here is from genome assembly GCA_023159175.1 of Wohlfahrtia magnifica. Lineage (NCBI taxonomy): Eukaryota > Metazoa > Arthropoda > Insecta > Diptera > Sarcophagidae > Wohlfahrtia > Wohlfahrtia magnifica. The sequence continues at coordinate 1,672,109 of JAKWBJ010000221.1, read as the reverse complement.
AAAGCGTATTTTAAAGAAACGTTCACTCTTTTATGTAAAGTGCTGTTAAGTAAAATTACCGGCTGGGCAATAATGGGTTAAGAGGTTTAAAAGGCATTTAGCAGGTTAAACGATAACCCATATTCTTTGTAAATCTAAATTGATTAAATTTTTGAAATATTTTTATTACTTTTAATTTATAAAATTAAAAACAAACACCCATATTCATAAAAAAAAAAAATGTTTTCAAATTCTGCATATTAAAAAAAAAAAATTAAATTATGCGAAAAATTTTTAATAAAATACATATATATGTGCATTTCAAACTGAATTTAAATTTTATGAATATGGAGAAAAATGTCCGCACAAGACCTTCTATTTCAGTTGGTTACGTTTTTCATAAAAAAATTGATTCAGACACTTTACAACCTGATCGTAGCAGTATAACTTACGCTCAAGCGAGCACTCATTCGCACAAGTGGTGAAAATATTGGAAAATACTAAACGAAAACGACAACAACAATTATGTTTTTATGGAAAGTTTGTGGCTGCAATTTCAAGAAGTGTAAGGCGATGTAATCAATCAATACCCAACAATTGTATCCATCGTTGAGCCATTTGCTCACTAAAATACAACAAGCAAGAGAATAATGGCATAAACAAATACCTCTCGTTTATCAAATTACAACAATAACCACAACAAAGACAAAATCATCAAATTTATTAAAAACAAAAAATCACTTGCAGATATGGGCGTTGCCAATTACTTACCAACTACATTCAATGTAATGAATGGTTGAAAAGCTTAATAGCTCAACTATCGGTTGAGCCATTTAAAAGCTTAAATTTAAAAATGCAATAAAACAAAACCGGTTTGAAATTTTGCCAAATTAATTTGTTTGTTGTGAAGTACACTTGTTCCGATTATAAATCAAATATTATTTCATTCATATGGCTGCCGCGGCTGGTATCACAGTACCCCATTCGGTCAGACTAATTTTCGAGAACTTTTTCGAGTATATGGGTTCGTATCTCTGCAATGGCATCACGAATGTTGGCTTTTAAGTGCTCAATTGAATTTGGTTTGTTGGTATAACACTTGTCTTTAACGGCATGCCACAGAAAATAGTCCAACGGTGTCAAATCACAGCTTCTTGGCGCCAAACTGACATCACCATTTCGGCTAATTAAACGGCCATTTAAATGATGATAAATGTCCAATAAAACCAACGTTACTTATGCGTAAATCGATTCATTTCGTTCAGTGGAGACAATATAATCTTTTGACAGAAAAGATTGACAGAAGTATTGCCAGATTCGAAATAAGCGCTGGTCAGATTTAAACCCATAGATGGCCCACCCGATATAAAACTATAGTGGTGTGACAAACTCGACTTTGCGTAGTCTATAACAAAGATTTTTTTCTTTAGCAGCAGAGAAAATAAGAGCCAAAAAATCCAGCGCCTAACAAGAAAAACACTTTTTGTTAAAAATTAGCTTTATCAAGAGCAATGCAATCATTTCAACGCAGCTCTAACATTTCAATGCCACTTTTGTGCAACGATTTAGCTTCTTTATGAAAATAGTCCTCAGTTTCAGCGATAATGTCTTCATTCGTGCAAAATTTATTGTCAGCAAGCATTTTTTGAGGTTTGCGATCAGCCAGTAGGCGCTGGGAGCCAAATCTGCTCAGTCTCTTGTTTCAGAAACATCAATGCATTCTTCTTTTTGGTCAACAGAGAGCAAATGCGGCATCCACTTTAAACAGAGCTTTCTCACGTTCTTTTGATATTTTTACGATGACAGCTAACTCACTTCACTTTTCGATCATTCAAAACGATTTTGTGGAATTTTTTGATGTTTTCTAATAGACTCATTATCATTTGGGCATCCACTGCGTCCTGCATCATCGGTATCTCTACGACCACGTTTGAAGTCAGTAAACCAACGTTATATTGTTGTTTCTGATGGAGCGGAGTCACCATAATAGTTTTCAAGCCATTGCTTCGCTGAACAGTACTTTCTCTCATCAAGAAACAGTGTAGAATTAAAACGCAAAATTGTTTTAAGATGTGAATGAAAAGAAGCCCCATCTGTGTGTTAGGCCCGGGACTTTTCAGCCCATGTGTTAATTGCTATAAATATTTCTCGGAGAAGATAGCAATTTTATTTGAGTTTTTGGAGTGCGGTTTTAGGGACTTGTGTAACAATGAACTTTGTCGTATCGTTGAATATAAGGTCTTTTCAGCTGGATATCCTCTTTCAGATGGTGGAAATAAACCATGTAGAGTTCTTTGTTGACATTTCTTAATGCAAAATACCCTGCCAGTGCCTACAGATGCAATTCATGATTTTTCTTTTTTGAAAGCAGATCAGCAGACTTTACTCTCGGATGTAGTGTATTTCCTTGAGCTGCCCACACCTTTTCTTGCTTTTCCTTAACTGCAATGATGATTTGGTAAAAAAATCTTAATTTGAAACCGATTTTTTTCTTGGTATGCAATAATACTGTCAGCTTCCAAACGAATAGGTTGCTAATGATGTATCTAATGCTCGCCACGCTACCAAGACGAAGTGCAGCTAGTTAGCGAAGTGACTTAGGCGATGAGGTGATAAAAAGCATGCTTCAATTTTTTAGCACCATTTGGTTGGACGCATAACCTTAACTAGAATATGACTGTGCTGAGATCTGTCTACCATATCAATCTTGTTTTTTGACCTGGCAAATCCTTCACCCACAAGACATTCACTCCCACTTCTTCAAATCAAGGAAAAGATACAGTAGAAAATCGAGATTTTAGACAACATGACGGTTTATTTTTCCACCTTCTCATTTTCTACTTGAGAAGGCCATGCGTGATGCAGTAGTAAACGTAAACGACAGAATATTCATCAAACAACACAAGCTTCTCATTCATTACCTCAGTATTTAGAAAGACAGTAATCCTTAGATTTACGCCGTCTCGGCTTACGTCTTCTCGTAAAAATTTTAGTTCCTTTTAACACGTTGGCGTAGATAATAATATCAATGTATAAGACTGGCCCCCACAGTCTCCAGATCTGAATGCGATAGGCAATTTGTGGAAAGTATATACGTAGTAAAAGCGGCAACCACAAATAATTATGAGCTTTGGAGATGAATTCAGGCTGCGTGGTTGATATATCGTATTCAGTAGGCCAAAAACTTGTTAACTCTATGCCCAGACAATGTTTGGCAATTTTGAACAACCATGGGCCAACCTCGAAAAAGTATTGACTTCTCTAAAACAACATTAGAACTAAAATTAGTGCAAGTCTATTGTTAGACTATGTTTTTTTATAACTACTTATTTTGAAAATAACACAGTGTCTTTATTTTTCACAGGGTGAATTTATATTTTAAGCTTAGATTAATTAAAAGTTTTAAAAACAAGCAATAACTTACTAAAAATGCAATGAAACACGTTTCTGTAGCTTACGTACGTACTTTTTCATCAAGTCTTTGTGTGCTTTAAATACATAGACGGCAGCAAGCAGCAATATGTTGTCGGCAGCATTTGCTGCTATGCTATCGACTTTAATTACTAAACATATATATTATCGACAGCAATTAGCATGAAAGCATGCAGCAAGTTGTTGTTGGCAGCATTTGTTGTTATGCTATCGACTTAATGAATAATTTGAAAGCAGCAGAAGCAATAAAATTAGGTTACATTGTCATCTGTTTTATTTGTCATTAAAATATTTGTTATAGAAAAATATTTTTCAGTGGTGACAAGCTCTTCATATCCACCAGAATAAAATCGCTTTTTTTTAAATATCACTCAAATATATAAAAATTAATGGCATTACTTGTTTAAAACTTTTTAATTATTAACATCAATGCTGTTTGATACAATATTTAAACTTTATACTGATGTTTTCCGATAAAAATAAAAAAGTATTTTTACGTTTTTTATTTAAAATTTTATATTGTATTGGTATCACTATTTTTTGGTAGCAAAGGTTGTTGTATAGGCTTTTGCTGTGTTGTCTTTAAAATAATTGTTTGCATATAAACATGACATTTTGTTGTCTACTGCTTGCTGTCGGTTATGTGTTAAATGCTTATGTCCGAATATAATTTTTAATTATTTTTTCTTTGACATTTTTGGAATATAAATTTAGAATAAACTAGATGAAGCCCGACGTGCTTCTCTACCCCTATCTTAATTATTATCTTAAATGCTATCTTACTTACATTTATTACCTTTCTTAACACTTTGTCTTCTTCCGGTCAAAATCCAATCATTTGTTCCTTCCAAAAAGACAGTGTAGATTCTGCTGTAGGTTAGCTGTACTCGTATACGGTCTTCAAACGCACATACATTTTTATTTAGTGTACGTATGTATATACATTATAGCTTTTATCCAGTGTGCTTTGTGCAATACCAGCTTTGTGACTGATGTGGATAGATGACGAAGCTTTAATTGTTGCTGTCCTCCACATATGTATATAAAATTTAATATTTAGTATAAATGGAAGATGACACGCCAAGTTACTTATCCACTATCGCCTAGTTACTGACCGATGATGCGTATCGCTCACAAAGTTGTTTGAACCTAATTAAGATACTTCTACTATTACTGTTTTAGAGATATACAAAAATAAATATTTAGTTTGTATGGGATGTACCACGCCCACTACTCTAATTCCGCGAATTTTTTAACCGATGATAAATATTGCCTATGAGGTAATAAGGACCAAATGCTGAAAATTACTCTTCATAAAAAAAACAGTATATTCTTTATAAGCAGGTACCACTCCCACTTTTTAATAAATTATTTGTATTGATATACTAAAATCAATATTGGTTTGTATGGACCCTATCGCAACAAGGTAGTCTAGTCTTCCAGGCATACAGGATGATTCAGTGAAAATTTAAAGAAAATCTCTTCATCCGTTTAGCCTTAAACACACATATATGCATACATACATACATACATAAAATAAAACACACCTTGATTTTTATATATAAAGATGTTATAATTTACTTAACTTCCTTGTTTAAAACATACTAGTTTGCAGTATGAGCAACTTTAAATTCGATTTAAGACGTTTCGATTTATGTCAGCATTTTCTGGTACCAACCGCTACGTAAGTCGAGGGATTACTGCAAGCCACTCTCACCCCAGACGAAACTAACGCTATAAAAAACGCTATTAATTATATTACAAGCTTGAAGCTGTTCTTTTAATATTTGAGGGACAAATTCGTAGTGTGATTTATGGACCGATTTGAGTTAACGCAAAGAATCGAAGACTGAGGAATCTGTGCAGTTTTAAATATAATTCATTTAAAGTAAACAAGTTCCGCCTTATGGCCTACTAACTCTTCATGTTAATTTCTACACATAAGCAATATATATGTATATTATGTAGGGTCCGCCAAATAAATTTTTTTTTTAAAGGGCGCAAAACGTCAAGTGTAGCGTCGGCTGTGTGGCACATAGCGCCGTCCTATTGAAACCAAGTGTTGCTAATATCCTCCTCTTCAATTTTTGTGAACAAAAATTCGTTCAACATGGCCCGATTACGATCGCCATTGACTGTAACGGCCACTCCTTGCTCATTTTCGAAGAAAAATGGCCCAATTATGCCAAAATCTGCACCGAACAGTGACTCGTCTTGGGTATATCGGCTTTTCAATGTATGCATGCAGGTTTTCTGTGCCCCAAATGCAACAATTTTGCTTGTTTACATACCCACCAAGATCAAAATGAGCTTCATCTGAAAAGATGATTTCTTTGGCAAAATCGGCATCTTCTGTAAGTCGATCGCAGGCCCAGATTCCCAGCGTTGATCAAGCGTATACACAACTATATTCGTTCAGCGGAAGGATAAAACTAATTATCTGTCAAATCAGATATGAGCTAAGTGTTACCATTCACGAAATAAGCACTAGTTGAAAAAAAAACGTTAGATGACGGACCCGTTACGTACTTATGTTAAACATTACCCAAATTTAGTTTTTATTGGTTAGTCAAGCAAAACATTTTGCGAATAACAGCGATTTGATTAAAACGTTCAAATGGTCAATAACCTGGCTCCGTTTGCATACCAGTGAACATACTTTCGAATTACTTTAAGAAATTATTCTCTTTCCCTATCCAATAAACGGTTAAATAAATAATCATTAAAGATCATTATGATTAATTAAATGATTACCTCGTTTGAACAAACCCACACACCGCTGTTTATATAATTTTTCTCAATAAATTGTTATCGATTTGTACAAATAGTTTGAAGAAATATTTTCTTCGATTTTTTTTTCCTTTTTCAACACCACAGGTGCCACCAAACACACGCATACACACACATAATTGATCAATATGGGGATTTGTTTTAAACATTTAAGAAAAATAACAACAACAATTATTAATATTAAAAGAAACAACTCCCCTGTGTGTGGATTTATTTACTCCATCAAATGAGAAAAAGAGAGATAAAGATCTCTAAGAAGTGGCTTGTGGGTTGATAAAAAGGTCGAATGGTTGGTTGGTTGTTTTGACGTTTGTGGTTTTAACTGTATTTTAGTTTTCTTTACATAAATAACAACAATAAAAATTTGGATACAATATTACAAATTACAAGTAAGAAAATCATATTCAATCATACCGAATATGTGATACCATACACCATAATGTCAATGCAACAAGTTGATAATAAGCCAAGTGCTAAAGTGATATGTTTACCTATGATCTACAGCAAAAAGTGCTTTTAAATAAAACCATATGATATGTAATGATTTTGATGCGCTAAATTCAAATCCGTTTTCAGTTTTTTTCCATCGAGGTCGAATTTCTTTCTATGGGCGTGGCAAATTTTTCGCCCTTAATATGGTAGTTATGTCCATATATTTCATCATAACTTGAAAACGACTTAACCGATTTTAATGCAATTACCACCAAATGCTTAGGAACAAAATTTTCTATAAATCAACTCTATAACATTTTTTTGTATTTTCAACAGTTCCGTAGTTATTCTTAACTTAGTTGCGAAAAAAAAAATTTTTTTCGCGCAATATTAGAGCAATTTTCTTTTTCAAAAAGTCATAAAAATTCTCGCGGGAAGTGGGAACTTTTTTCAATCAATGAGCTGCACTCGATTATATTTTTTAGGCTGATTTAAAGCGACCTACAGTTCAGCGCCGACTCCGAATGGAAGTGTAAATACTCATGAATTTTGTCACATGGTCTTGCCTGTGATTGAACCAAAAACCTCATGATTGTTAGGCGGATGTCTTAACCACTACACCCAAATGTTGTTCAATTATTAAAAATCGAAAACTTAGGGCTCTAACTGATAGATCGATCTCTACATAATTCGATGGTTTGTGCAAAGGGAAAAGGAATTATTGGGTCTGAATTTTACCCCAATAGCAACAAATACTAAATTAAACTTTTTAAAATTTACTAATGGGATAAACGGAGGTTAGCCCCGAATTTCAATTAATCCTATACGACTTTAAAAGCTTAAAGCTCTAACAAATTTTACTCACGGGCATTACTAAGAATTCGAGCAAACTTGAACGCTTAGCTGTAGTAATGAATGATTGCTGTGCTGGAATTATCACTCTTGTCGAATGCCGAAAGAAGTACTCAAGTTTTTTTTTATACTTACAAAACCTTAATTCAAACCAAAATTAAATACAATCTTCCTGTATAGACCGATAATTAGAAATGCTTATAAAAAACAATAGTGCAACCCCCAATAATGATTAATGATAACATTGTCCCACCATATTATGCGTTTCACTATTCTATCAGTTTGCGTACCAATAATCGGATATTTTTTACATATGTAATACCGGTATGCCTCAAAGTATACATTTGCATGTGGTAAATTTTCGGTGAATTCTACAACGCATTACACAGATATTTAGTCGTACAGTACGTTTGTGAAACAATTTTCTGCGAAGAAATTGTCTATATGTTACGATATAAATAAATTTAATTCATGGATAAGTTCGTTTGCTACCACGTGTCTAGGGTATGCTTCTAAATGATAAGGTCACCTTAATATTTGCTCAATTCATTCAAATTATAAAATGTTATGTATGGTCAACTTATTAAAAAAAAATATACGTTAAAATAAGTGAATATTAAGCCGGTTTTGCTTTTAGAGATGTAAATAAGTGCAAAATTCAATGCGTCAAAATGATAAGGTCAGTGATTAATAAGCAATTAATCTAATTAGAAGGTATCACAATTGTTATTTCTTTATTTTTTTTTTTAATAATTTATAATTTAAAAAATATCTGCACGGTATGGGTCGCGGGAAACCTTTGTCACCTTATGAACCAGGACAAATTGTGGCACTTCATGAGCGGGGATTGAGTATACGTGAAATGGCGAAAAAACTGGGACGACCTTTGCGTGTTGTGCAAAATTTTCTCAAAAACAGAGAAAATTATGGAAAATTAAAAAGCACAGGTCGTCCAAAGGTCCTGACTGCCCGTGAAACTCGACTAATCTCACGAAAGGCCTCGAATTCCATGAAAACTTCGGTAACAACTGTCAGTTCAGAGCTCTATGGCCGTTGGATAACCAACTTTTTTCGGCTTACAATTAAACATTATGAATTAGACGTTAAGTGGTTTCAACAAGGCGGTGCCACGAGCCACACAACATGACCAATTTTGGCCTTATTTCATGAGAAATTTCCCGGTCGCATAATTTCTCGATTTGGTGACGTAAATTGGTCACGGCTTGGTGCCGTTAAATGTCTTGTGGGGCTACGTCAAAGTACATGTTGTTTAGGTGTATTATCCCCTAACGTTGGATCATTTGAAAACCAACATTCGTCAAGTTATTGCCGAGATACCGCCCGAAATGTGAGAAAAAGTAATCGATAACTATCGCAAAAGGCCATAAACATTACCATCTAAAGCTATCAAGTACCTCAAATTCACACAATATGTATGTGATATGTCAATATCCCAATCCATGATTGTATTAAGGATGATAGTAAGTGGTGCTGCACAGTAAGGCTACGGACCGATTTAAGCTTTCACGAAACTTTTTTTGGTCTATGCATCCGATCTCATTACAATCTATCCCACAGTATCCAGGTACCCAAACAACTGGACTGGCTAAGCGAAAACCTATGCAAAATATCGTAGCAATATTTGACCAGTCTAGATGTCATACGGCAGCTAAGTTGTCATAGAACATATTAGTGGTCTTACCAGTGAGCTCACTGTCTAGGTTGATCTTCTCACATAAGGTAATGACCATGGTCTCGGCCTGGTAGAAACTCAGTAATCTCCTCTGTTGGAACAACAGTGGATTAGGATCGTTTGATTCATGGACACCAGCACCGACACAGTCATTCATTTTGGAGCCATCAGTATACCAGTCCAGATTAAACTCACCCCGACTAAAACCCCATTAGGCCAATAATCCCGGTCCGGGAAATCGACCTTAAATCTAATCCCTTGGCAAAACACTTTGCAACCGAACATGCTGCAACATACACATCATCACATAGATGTGAAGAGCTGTCGAACTAATCAAGGCCACCAATACTGCTGTTGGACATGTTCATATTGCCACAGTTATAACAAGGCAGGCAAGTCTTTATACTCTACTAATTTGTTAATGGTGGCAGCTTACTCAGTCTTTCTCTCGCAAGCTATCGCCACATAAGGATTAATGGGTCGAATAATAGCGGCAAATATCTATGGCGTCATTCTCAATGAAAGACTCCATATCTATCGTTCTTGTAATCTTGCACGATTTCTACGACACTTGTTTGAAAAATCATTTGTCGTGTCATAACACACAACCACCCGCTGTAGTGTAGGGTACAAAATTGTATGCCATTGTTTATGAGTTCAGGTATCCATAAGATAGAAAATATTACTTCTCTTGTGATAAGATCATTACACGATAATGATCATTATATAGATGATCATTTAATTGTTAATTTTTGTTGTTCTTTTATTAATGATTTGGATGGCGCTGACTTTATCAGTGCCAATGAGGCGCCTCATCTATCATTGACTGGTGATGGCAGAGATACTGTTGTTGTTTTTGTTTATGATGGTGTTGGTGGTTTAGTAGTTGGTGATGCTAATGATGAGGATTGTGGTGTTGAGCTGGTGTTGTTATTGTTATTGCTTTGATTGTATATTTCATCTCTTTTTTTCTTACTCTTTAATATTATTTTTGTTTTTGTTATTGTTTTTGTTTATGTTTTTTTTTAAATTATTTAACGATAAGTGATTATTCATGAATATTTATTGTTGTTGTTGCTGCTGCTGTTATTTTATCAATCGGAACAATTAATTACTCAACTTAATCGATTATTTGTTTTAGGAATTATTTTCACCTCCCTCTCTCTCACTCTCTCCCTCTCTCCCTCTCTCCCTCTCTCTTTCAATTACTCTTGTACACAGAAAGTGTTTCTTTTTATTTTTTTTTTATTTAAATACTTTTGATCGAAATTGTTTCATTTTTTATTGTTTAATTAAGAAAATAAACACCTTCAGATAGAAATTGATTTGATTTGATTTAAGTTTATTGAATAATTGTTTCAAATGTTTAATTTTTTATTTGTTATTTCAGTTATTGTAGTTGTTGTTTTCTTTTGATATTTTTGGTAATCATGTGCTCATTAATGCTGCTTTAGATGGATCATTTTGAAAATTAATTGTGATTTATTGGTTGAACAAATCTTTTTTTTTGTTTTGTTTTTAAGAGCTTTCTGTCTGCTTCTTTTCTCAATTAAAGAAAATTTATTCATTTACTGTTAAATTAGAATGTGTGTTGAAAATCGTATTATTTTAAATTAATTTCATTATGTATGTATGTGTCTGACATTAATAATTTGTTTATAAAATAATTTGTACTATTTGGTGGAAAGTAATTTTTTAAGTTTTTTTACCAAATTAGATAAACCCCGGCATGCTTCGCTACCCCTTATCTTAACATTACCTTAGCTAAGGTTTTAGTTATAATTTTTTACCATTCTCCACATTTTATACCCTTCCGTTACAAATCCGAGCATTTAAGATTGCCTTTATAACCGGTTTGCTTTGTACTATACCAGCTTACTCAACTTAGCTGCTTCTTGGCTGATGTGGATAACGAAGCTTCAATTATTGCTCATTACCAGGGAAACTAGAAATATCAAATTGCATGTTTTTCTCAAGCATCGAATATCAAATATTTATCTGACTCATTAATTTCGATTAATTTATACATTGATTTGTTAGTGCATATTTTGCTTATAACAGCGTTTCTTGCATGTTTGGGTCTTAAGCATTTTAAACCTTTTTGGCGCATATTTTGATTTTTTGTGCTCTAAAATATTTTTACAGCGTAACCAATATTTTCGTTTTGAATTCAGCAAAATAATTTTTGACTTACATTGGTCTACAGCAAAAAACGCCTTTAAATAAAACTCTATGATATATAATGGTATTTATGAACTGAATTCAAATCCGTTTTAAATTTTTTTCCATTGGGCTCAAATTTTTTTTATGGGCGTGGCAAATTTTTAGCCCAAAATATGGTAGTTATGACAATATATTTTATCATAACTTAAAATGTTTAGGAACAAAATTTCGTATAAATCACCTGAACATCATTTTTTTGTATTTTCAACAATTTCGGAGGTATTCACAACTTAGCTGCGAGAAAAAAAAATTTGCGCAAAAAGTCATAAAATTTTTTTTCAAAATGAACATTTTAGATGTTAAGCGCCTAAATTAAAGCCGAAAATGTTGAGAATTAAATAAGCTTTAAGTCATGAAAATCGGTTGGCTACTGCTGATTTTATTCAAAATTAAATGCTTTAATCAAAATTAGCAAAAAAAGGTTTTCTTGCAAAATTAGAGGAATTTTTTTTTTCTTTATTATTAAAATATAATTTTAAAATATAATTTTTACATTTAGACATTTAAATTAAAGCCAGATATGTAACCTATGAATGGAGATACCTAACTGCGAAAAAAAAATAGGCAACACAAATATAATGAAAGAAAATGTCCGGTAGAAAACAATATACACGCATATTATATATGTATGTTTCTCTTTGATGAATCAATAATGAGTCGCCATACGTCAGACTTTTCAGGGAAACCCAACTTTCGTTATAGTCCGCATCATCACAAAGTACTAAGTCACCATCTTTGCTAAAATATGCCAGAAAATCATCTTATCTATATCGAAAATCAACAAATTCTATTGCTGTTATCTTCACGCAAGAAGTTTTGACTTTGATTTTGAGAGTTCTAAGTCTCGCACAAGATCATTCAGGTCAGACTGTTTTACAAAATGAGGTTTTTTCGATAATCAGATGAAATAGGACTTACAGACGCGTAGCTGGTTTCACTCCGAACAGAAAAAAACATCTTCACTAATCACTTCGTGACGTTTAGGAGGCATTGGACGTAAAGAAAGATTATTGTTTTGAAGAATTGGTCGTCGGGCAGATGAAATGTTCAGATATATGATTTTGTTTTTTTTTTCTCTTAAATAACAATCATCTTCGTGATTTTGTGGTTCAATCCATATCATTAGTTTCATAAATGCCATGATCTTCCTATCGTCGCCAAGACAACCTCTTAAAGCTCTTGCATAGGTATTACAACATATTTTTGGCACCCAGTATTTGTTTCTTTCATTGATACGAAGTCTAAAGTAATGTTTATAAGCATCCTTAATTTGGGAAGTTATTGTGTGGCGTTGTGATTTTAAAATTAATTCCCCACAGATGTAGCAAAACAAATATGGAGAATTTTTGCAATTCAGAGCCCTTGACATACTGTTATCTAAAACAAAAATCCATTATAAATAAACTATCTCTATGTCAAGGTCACATGCCTTTAGGGGTTATTTTACTTTCAATCTACACCTGGCTTTCAATGTAAAAGGTTTACTCTAAGAATTTTTTTATAACTTTTTGAAAATAACAGAAAAAAATTTAATTTTAACTAATTTTACAACAAAGCAATTTTCCCCTAGTTTTGCAAGAAAACATGTTTTCACTAATTTTGCCACCAAACATTTTTTCGCTAATTTTGGTCAAAGTTAGGTACATGCATTTAAGTTTGAATAAAATCAGCAATACCTAACCGATTTTCATGATTTAAAGCTTAATTTATTCTCAACATTTTCAGCTTTCATTTGGGTGCTTAATATCAACAATTTTCATTCTGAAACATTTTTTATGAATTTTTGAAAAAAAAAAAAAAATTCTTCAATTTTGCGCAAAAAAATTTTTTTTTTCGCAGCTAAGTTGTGAATAACTCCGAAACTGTTGAAAATACAAAAAAAATGATGTCCAGATGATTTATAGGAAAATTTGTTCCCAAACGTTTGGTTGTACTTGCATCTAAATCGGTTAAGTCGTTTTCAAGTTATGACATAACTACCATATTTTGGGCGAAAAATTAGTCACGCCCATAAAAAACAAATATTTGAGCCCGATGGGAAAAAACTGAAAACGGATTTAAATTTAGCGCATCAAAATCCTTATATTCCATATAATTTTATTTAAAGGCGAGTAAATTTTTTGTTTCTCGTACAGCAGCTATTATCTATCACTTTAAATTTATTGCACCATCTACACACATCTCAATTAAGCTTATTACTGTTTGCCAGCATCGTCAACAATTTTTTTGAAAATATACGAACTATTAAGTCCGATAAGAAAGCATTGAACGTTCAAAATATGTTTGTATATCCATAATATTTACCAAAAATGCTTAGAGGACATACGCAATTGCATGGAAGAACAATTTTTATGGATTTCAGTAGATGTAACAGCTGATGCCACTAGAACAAAGGTCGCAAATGTTATTTTATGTGTCCACATTATGACAAAGAAGCCGTTCACAGATCACCATTTTTTTCTCAGTCACTTCTCTAGGATGCATTGTTTTGTTTCAGTTTTATTAATCAATTTGATTTCTCAAACTAAGAAGATGATTAACTTACTGTGGCCACCTCTACGTGATTGTGTAGTGATGAATACCCTTGCTAATTGATGGTGGTGATCTTTATTTTAGCATTGTAATTTTTTCCCAGCAGGTAACGTTCTTTTTAAATTCGTCTGATGTTTGTCATCATAGCCAGAGGTAGGCTGATAGATTAAAGAGCTTCTTCTTTATTTTTAGATGGAGTTATCTGGAGGGAAATTTAGTCCTCTTTATTAAGCACTCGAAACCTTGGTCGATTGTGTTATTATGCGTGCGCTCTAAACACTACAACATGCCACCCCTATCCATTAAAATTAACTGTTTGGTACGGCTTACACGTTGACGCCATGATCATATTTATTTCTGTTGTAATGCACAAGGCGCTGGCGAACGCTATTTTGTCATGCTATCAGCTAGACATCAACGACATTTGGTTTAATAAGATGACGCAACTTGCCATACAGCGCTCTCAACAAACGATTTATTGCAAAACTAATTTGATGACAATTTCCTTTTCAGAAGGGGTGCTGTTCACCGGCACCCCCTTTCATGCGATTTAATGCTTCTGAATTACTTTTTATCATTGGTTTATGCCGTCAAACCAACTACTCTTAAAGTATTGGAATCCAATATTTAAGCCACCCTAGCCATGTTATTTCAAGCTGCTGATATCATTTTTAAAAATTGAATACCTTGAAATTATCCCACAGATAAATTGTGTTTTAAAATGAGATGAGAGATTAGGAAAATATTATTAAAAGAAGAAAAGCATCCGATAAAAATTAGAGATCATATATTGTTACGTTTAAACCTTTTTAATATATTTGAGTTCTTTTTAATTACGTTAAATAAAATAAATAACTCGTGTGTTATTGTTTTACTATATGCACTTATTTATTTAACTTCCACTTATACAATTCCAACTATACAGCTTATTTATCTTACACTTAATTCTAGTTTAATACACAAATACTCAACACTTTTATATAAGCCTTAGCACGACTTTACTTTATGACTGCAAATCTATAACTGAACTGCTAATGCATAATGCGCCACTTTTTATATAAATTATTTCCGAATGTTCTTGTATTTACCACATATTTCTATTTCCGTCAATTCAAATGTAACGACCAAAATCGGTACGGTAGCACCATTCAATACGCAAGTGGTAATACAGTTAATAGCACAGATAATGTGGTGTAGCAGATACATTGAGCCTTGACGCAAATTAATAGAATAATTGTCATCAATAAGGTTTAAAGCTAAACTACTACTGTACTAAATCAGTGTTTCTTTTCTCGAGGTCTTGCTTGTTTTGTGATCCAAAGCGTAATTGAAACCTAACTACTTTTAGTGGGTGATTTACTCTTAACGTTTTTAAGGGGAATTCTGTAATTCGGTTCATAATTGGGTGTTGAATTGTGAATGCGCGAATTACGAAAAAATTTATAATAGCGCTGTTTTAAGATTTTAATAAGCTATGGCCATCAGTTCAATTTTTAACTATTAAGCATAACATGATAGTTTTAAGATAAAGCATTAACTTAAGATATGTAGATCTCACCTTCTCTGTTTCTTCTTTGCAGTGCCAAATCTGACGCACCCATTCTCTACCCTGCCCACAACGTCACTCATACGATTTCATCATGCACACCTACAACAACAAAAACATTTAGCGCAACAATTACCTGCCCAACCGAATTTTACTCTTTCATCTCTAATGAATCCACTTTGCAATCTGAAGCCACTACAACTAGGAATACAAAATTTCAATTCAGCTACAGCGGCGAATCGTTTTAATGCAAAAGTAAATTTTGACATTCCGGTAGTAAGACCAAATTTAACTTGTTTCCCAACTTTAAGACACCATCATCCACATTTAACACCCGCCAATTCCAATGAGACCCATATTAATTTTAGTACCACAACTACAAGTACATCAACAACTAATACATCAACAACGAATACAAATTCGTCAACAACCCATGGTAATATAAACAGTGACAAACGGAAACGTTCTTGGTCAAGGGCCGTCTTCAGCAATCTACAACGCAAAGGTCTTGAGATACAATTTCAGCAGCAAAAATATATCACAAAACCGGACAGACGTAAACTGGCTGCCCGCCTAAATTTAACAGATGCTCAGGTATTTTATTAAGAAATTTTAACGAATTTTGTTTAAGTTTTTTAACTTTATCAGTTTTTGTTCCAATTGTATTCAAGGTAAAAGTATGGTTCCAAAATCGTCGCATGAAATGGCGTCATACTCGTGAAAATCTTAAAAGTGGTCAAGAGAAACAGCCTGGCGAAAATCTTTCAACTGAGCTTCCTAAAACAAATGCAGATAATACTGTGGTGACCAGCGACTTACCCGGTTACTCATCCGACGGCTCATCCAGTATAGAAATGAGTGACGTTGAAGAAGATGATGATGATGAGATTGATGTTGTGGAATAAAGAAAAACAAAACAATAATTCGACTTAAATATCAAATATTTAGCCTATGATTTAAGAACCAGAATGATTTATTTATTTTTTGATACTATTTTAGATGATAATGAAATATAATATTGTATCCTGTAATATAAAAAAACGAAAACAATCATTTAAAAATATTTTAAATAATTTATTAAAAAAAAAATTGTTTTTTAATTAACATTAAATAAGAAAACTAAAATAGATAAAAAGCTTTTGTTCGACAGTCATGAAGAACAAGTATACTCATCTTACTTTCAATCTCAAATCGCTGTCAAGTCCAATTGCTTTTCCTTTTTCTGCATTCATGCATTATGGATGCAAATTATTCTGTATGACAATATATCGAGACCTAATCACAAGCCCTATACTAAGCGACATAATTTTTTTTTAATAAATTTATAGGGAACACTTCCACAATCTCTTAAAATTTCATGGCCATATAAGGTACCTTTACGAATTTATATTACAATTATTAATTACATTTTGATGGTTTTTTTGTGTGAGCTTTTTTGGTGTCAGTCTAATATTCTCCACAAAAATACCAAAAAATTAAAAATCAAATTATGTTCATTCACAGGGTGGTCCAACCGTAATGTGGACACATCAAGTTTTTTGCCCAACTTAATTTGGCATTTCTTTGTTTCAGTTATGACAATTATCACAAGAATGATCAGGAGAAAACACTGGAGAAAAAACGGCAATACTAAGTAAGGTTCACCACCGCAACACAATGGCGACATCGTTTCTAGGCGGCGATAAGATGGCAGCCCATCATCCCGGAACGGGCTACAGCAGACTAATCATCTACTTAGCTTGTAACAAACAATGATTAAAAAAACTGAAGCAAGGCAAAATAACAATAATAAGGGACAGGAAAATACGGCAACGACCTCCGGCGCAGGAAACAGGACGCGCATTGCACAATAGAATGTACAAGCTTTTCGTGAAGCATCAAGGCTTGCACAATTACATACCCAAATATTGGCGTGCAGAACCGAAGCCTTAGGCAAATGGTAATACTGTACTCTACAGTGGAAGAACAAATGGCAGTGAAAGTGGAGTTGGATTGATAATATCAAAGAGGATAAAGAACTGCCTTCAAACATGGAACCCATATCGGATAGTGTGATAATGTTCCGCTTCAAGAGTAGAGTAAGACGACACGTTACCATTGTGCAGTGCTATGCCCCAACGAAAGACGCTGAAAAATCTAGAAAAGATGAATTCTACAAACAGTTAACATCCACGCTCACGAAAATTCAAAAAGGTGATATCATCATACTCGTAGGTGACTTTAACGCGAAGATAGTTAGCGACAATACTAATATCCGATCCACTATGGGCACACACTGTTGTGGAGTCAGGAATAAGAACAGAGGGCGACTAATAGTATTGTGCCAGATATTTTAATTATTCTTAGGTCGTTCCATCTTCCCGCATAAGAAAATAAACAGACAGTTAACATCCACGCTCACGGAAATTCGAAGAGGTGATATCATCTTACTCATGGGTGATTTTAACGCGAAGATAGATAGCGACAATACTAATATCCGATCCACTATGGGAACACACTGTTGTGGAGTCAGGAATAAGAACAGATGGCGACTAATAGTATTGTTGCAGATATTTTAATTAGCTTAGGTCGCTCCATCTTTCCGCATAAGGAAATACACAAATATACCTGGACATCCCCGAGCGGAAATGCACGCAATCAGATAGACCACATATGCATGAGCAGAAGGTGGAGAAGCTCTTTACCGGCAGCGACCACGAGCTTATCATTGGTAAAATCAAAGATTAAATTTAAACGTCTAAGGAGCATCAAGCACACAAGGTGAAGACGGCTCTACCTACAGAAACTGCTGATTAATGCAACTAGGCACAAATTAACCTTGGCAATCCGTGAATGGCTGCCAACAAATTAACATCACTAATGGGAAGATATCAAATGTAAGAGCTTGGATATCAAATGACATTTGAAACCTGGTTCCCAAAGAAGGGAACTGAAACTGCAGCTGAATACCAACAATACCTTGAGGCAGCAATACCGTTAGCTGGAGAAAGAAGTAAATAAAGCTGCAAGAAGAGACAGCAAAAAGTTCCTGCAACGACTGGCAACGGCAGCAGAAGAAGCAGAGCTGCCAAGAATAATATGAGAGAACTAAACCAGACGACTAACTATCTCACTAATCGAAAGTGCAATAGGAACCAAGCTGTTACTGATCGAAAGGTACGCTAATAACGAACAATGATGCACAAATACAGAGATAGACAGAACATTTCAATGAAATTAGTAACGTCACAAACACTACTGAAGACAGCGAAACGGTTGTTAAGAACAGAGATGAGAAAAACAATGTAAGAATACCATACAACCCTCCCAATCTGAATGAGATAAAAGACTCGATTGGTAAATTGAGAAATACTAAGGAAATCCTACGGGTTGACATCCAAACCACAGCTAAACTTCTACGGCCTCACATCTCTATCTAGATGCTTTGTAAGATACCATATGCTCCCAAGAGGAGTAACCGGGAAAAACAATAGTGTGGCCAGGCAGTTACCATGAACGGCGTTCGCTATTGCGAGATGTTTACGGACTTCTTATAGCCAGAAATTGAGGATATGGACCTGGACAATATGTGATTCCGACAGGATGGTGCCATTTGCCACACAGCCAACGTACAGACTAATAAAAAATTATTTTGAAATTTCCTAATGCAATAACATTTTCGTTAAAAAAAAATTAATTAAAAAGTATAACCCAAACATAGGCCTTAAGTATAGCTATATCAACTGATACAATAATTTTGAATACGTCATCAGAGAAACGGCGAGAAAAGGTTAAGCGCCAAAAATAGCCGTTATCCTACTAAAAAGTGAAACAAATTTGCTCCATTTTGAGCATTGGACAAAATATACTCTTCGTACAAAGTTTAAGGACTAAAACTGGATCCAAGCATACTAAAAAAAACCTTCTGTATAATTTTGTTTTTCTCGCTTAATATTGTTACGTTTCCACCTTTCTAAATCGTTAGTTCCTTATAAATTGCATTAAATAAAATAAATTACACGTAGTTGTTGTTTTTGTACAGCCCTTTTTATTTCCATACTTTTACTTTATGTAAATAAAACTATACAGTGACCGACTTATTTAACTTCCGCTTAATAAACCAATTTATTCAATACATAACTCTTAATAAGACTTTACACTATGACTGTCAAACTATAACTAATTGACGTAGCCAAAGCAACGTTCATTATGTACCTGTCTGAAAAAATCCTTAACCATCTCAAATCTTCTATTCATATCCGTTAATTTAAAAAACGTAAGTTCGTGGTCAAATTGGGAACGCTGTCAAATATCCATATAAGTATGGCATTACCAGGGTGACACATTGACAGCCTTGACAAAGCCAATATTAAAATCACACAATACAGTTTTCAATGCACTCGTGTTAATATATTGGTACGAAAATAAACAATGCCTAAAGAAGATGCAAAAACATCAGTTCATTTAAAACTGTATTGTGGGTTTTTGGTATATTTGGTATTAATGTGTCACCCTGTCAATGTCTTACTTATTTGGGTATTTGGCAGCACTGCTAATTCGACCATCTTTGAGCGTTACATTTGAATTAACGGAAATAATTCGAATGTCGTAAGAAGAACGAAAACATTCGGAAGTAAATTAAATTGTATATCAAAGGTGGCGCTTTATGTATAGTGACATAGTTATCGTTTTGCTGTCATAATATAAAGTCGTGTTTAGGCGTAAATAAAAATGTTGTATAAACAAATAGTAAACTGCTGTATTAAGATAAGCTGCATAAATATTAAATGTAAAACAACATTAAACATAAAAACTGTAAAACAACATTAAAATTCGGCTTATTTTATTTTGATGCAATTTAAAAGAACTCAAACGATTTAAAAAGGTTAAAACGTAACAATATTGTTATAAAAAACAAAACAAAATAGTGTTACGAAAATAAAAATTTCTAAAAAAAGAAGATGCACCAACAACACCGCTCAAAATAAAACTGAGAATGAAAATAGCTTCATTTAATCTAGGATTTCTGAATCTGTTTCTCGAAAGTTAAATAATTAACCATTAATCTTGTGTATTTAAAATAAGAATTTGTATTTGTATGTTTGTTGGAAGTCTATAAACAGCTAAATGTCTGAAACGGGTAAATATTTATTCGTCTATATTTTTAAAAAGGTAACAGGAATAGCCTCTAAATTTGGTTTTAACAGCTTCGTAGTTAATAAAATTCATTGGTCAAAAGGTGGGAGAAATCGATGGTACCATGCCCACTTGTCCGATTAGTCCCACATTTGAACTCATAATTTTCATTGACTACGAAGCTATTTGGGTCAAAATTTGAGACTCCCTGTTACTATTTTAAAGACACAGATAAATATTTATTATGTATTGGCGTGACAACGCCAAGTTAGATGTATGAAATTTATGTAGCCGATGGTTCCTTTCAGGCAAAAAAAACGGTTGAGCCGCTTAGCTGTCTATAATGGGTAAACAAACACCCATATATATCGTGCCGTAAAAAAAACTTAACCGACAAAAATAAAACTTTACAAAAGAAAAAAAGTTATTATCATGAAATTTAGTACTCGTATGTAGGTGTTATTTTTCCCGATATAGATTATACAGCTAGTATTACTCAGATTTTAGTAGAATAATGATAATTCATGTCACTTAAGCATTTTTCACTGTCACTCTTATAACCCACTGATGATATTTGTGTCAGTTAAGCTAAAAAATGTTTTACAGTGGTGGACACTAGGTTAGCACATTATCTATGTGTACTTTTTAGAATCAAAAATTGTGTTACGTGTATATTATTTTAATCACTTCTATGTCTTAAGGTTTCATTCGCAGTCCAAGAAATAAGTACCATTAGTTTAGTTTAGTTTTGTTCGTTTCAATTCATTTATTTTGTGTTAAAATAAAAACCCTAGAAAATGGCCGGATATGAGTTTAGCACAAATTTAAAAAAAAAACATTTTTCGCAATAAAAAAGCATAACTACTTATTTATTTTATTTAGAACTAAGTACTTAATAGGATAACCCTTTTTCTTAATAACATATTCACATGTCCTTAGCATACCATATCTATAAGTCCCAAGTTCTGTTCATAAATCACTAAATTTCGATTTTAGTTTGCTTCAAGCAACACTCCACTGTAAGTGAAATTTGTTTTAGATAATTATTATGCGTAAAATGCCATATAAAAATAATATAAAAATATAAATAATTAAAAACAATATAAATTCCGTATATAAAATTCTATTTTATTGTTTTTTGTATTAAAACTGGGACTTACAATTTTGTTTATTTTTGGTTATTTTAAAAATAGATACTTTAAAATAGATAAACGAAATAAGCAATATATCTAGCAAGGAGTATGGATAAATGGAATAATTTTTTAAATCATATTTGTGTTTTTATATCAATGTATCAAACATATGTACCAGTAAATAAATAATTTTTTAAAACAAAATTAAAATTGTTCATAAATTTTAACCCTTTTGTGCATTTGTTTGTATACAACACCACTATTTGAGATCATATATCTCAGGACTAACGATATTATTTTTTTAAGCGAAGTAATTGAAAATGATATTCTATGCCTTTATATTCATTTTACTGCTAATTTCGCTAAAGTAAAAAATTTTTGTGTTGCGTACTATAATATTCGTTCGGTCAAATCTACTGTTTTTTTAATATTTATTTTATTTCTGACAATATTAGCGGAGAGACTCCAGGTGACTGAAGAATTTGATGGTCATGGTTTCGAGCTCAAGGAAATAAACTTTGTAATATTAGAGGATGCTAGAACAAAGGTGGAATTTTGAAAAATTCACCTCAAAAATATAAAATGGAGAAAACTATAGAATAATCCTATCGAAAATGATGTCGAACTATATACCCAATTCTTCAAAATACACTAAAAGTAATCAAAGGATATAAAAATCTATTATTTTCTTCTGATAAAATGTTATATGTGTACACTTTCTGAAAACTACGCTTCCAGTGAAAATTGAAATTGTTCGTTTTTTATCTTATTTGAACCAAATCTAGTTGGAAACAAGGTTTACAGAAAATATAGCTGCCCTAACAAAATTTAGTGCTTGAGAGGGTTAAATAAATTTGTTTGTAAACAAACAAAATTTAACAGCGTCAACCTCCATACAACAAGGCGAATTCAATAAGGTGGAGTTGCCATTACAACAACCAATTTTTGAACAAGAACAACATACATTTGGTTGTTTTTTTGCGTGACTAATGACTGTCAAATTATATGAGAGAAATGAAATGTTTTTGTATAATGACATTTAATTAACATATATATATATATATATATATATATATATATATATATATATATATATATATATATATATATAACGGGTCCGCAATCTAACGTTTTTTTTCAACTAGTGCTTATTTCGTGAATGGTAACACTTAGCTCATGTCTGATTTGACAGATAATTAGTTTTATCCTTCCGCTGAACGAATATGGTTGTGTATACGCTTTTTTCGCTTCGCTAAGTGGGCCTGCGATCGACTTACAGATCATGCCGATTTTGCCAAAAAAAAAACATCTTTTCAGATGAAGCTCATTTTGATCTTGGCGGGTATGTAAACAAGCAAAATTGTCGCATTTGGGGCACAGAAAACCCGCACGCATACATTGAAAAGCCGATACACCCAAGACGAGTCACTGTTTGGTGCGGATTTTGGTCCAGAGGCATAATTCGAAAATGAGCAAGGAGTAGCCGTTACAGTCAATGGCGATAGTTATCGGGCCATGTTGAACGAATTATTGCTCACAAAAATTGAAGAGCAAGATTTGGTTTAAACAGGACGGCGCTACGTGCCACACAGCCGAAGCTACACTCGATGTTTTGGGCCCTGTTTTCAAAAAAAAAAAAAAATTATTTGGCGGACCCTATATTTACATATACGAGGGCGGATTGATATTGAAGCTACCTAAGTAGGAAAAAACATTTTTTTTTTTTTCAAAAACCATTCATTTCTCAACATAGTCTCCTTTTAGCTCAATACACTTAGCAAGACGATTATCCAACTTTTTTATACCATCTGAATAATACGATTTTGGGAACTCCTCAAAATACGCATTAGTTTCGGTAATCACTTCTTTGTCTGAGATAAATCTTTTTCCTGCGAGCCATTTTTTCAAATTTGGAAACAGGAAAAAGTCACTAGGGGCTAAATCTGGACTATAAGGTGGATGATCAACCAATTCGAAGTGGATTTCTCGTAGTTTTAGCATCGTATCTAATGCTGTGTTAACCGGTGCGTTGTCTTGAAGAAAGAGCACTTTTTTCTTGTTTAAATGTGGTCGTTTTTCCTTGATTTCATCAACCAATTGATCCAATAATGCACGATAATACTCTCCTGTGCCGTGTGCATCCCAAAATACAGTGGCCATAGCCTTGCCAGCCGATTTCATTGTCTTCGCCTTCTTCGGAGCTCTTCCACCAGCTTCCACATATTGCTTCGATTGATTTTTGGTTTCAGGAGTGTAGTGGTGGACCCACGTTTCATCAACAGTTATTAATCTAATTAATCAGCATGATTATGCTTTATCATGTCCAAACACTTCTATGAAGTGATCTGTCGAACTCGTTTTTGTTCAACACTGAGCAAACGCGGCACCCATCTTGCCGATAGCTTTTTCATATGCAAATGTGCATGCAAAATGTTGAACACACGTTCATTTGATATGTTTACCATTTCAGCAATGACACGGATTTTGACCCGGCGATCATTCATAACGATATCGAGGATTTTCTTGATATTTTCTTCAGTAACCACCTCTTTTGGAATTCCTCTTGATGGTATTGTTGCAGTGCTTGTTCGGCCCCGTTTAAATTCAGCAATCCAATATTTTACCATATAATCTGACGGAGCAGATTCGCCGTAATGTTTATCAAGCTTTTTTTTGTCTCTTTCGCCGTTTTGCCTTTTAAATAATAGTGTTTAATCACTACACGAAATTCACCATTTTCCAAGAAACATAAAAGTTGCTTACTTCAAACGACTACAAAAAAACTAATCGATGAATTTAGCTAAAATTTTAACAGCTGACAGATCGTAATTTCTAAGAAAGAAAAAGTTTTTGTGTTTGTGCTGTCATCTAGGGATAGGTAGCTTCAATGTCAATTCGCCCTCGTATATAATAAAAGTGTTAACCTTTTTTCATAAAACTTGCCATGAGCCACAGGATGTTATAAGTGCGGAGGTGATAAATATGACATTATGTGTAACATTTAACATTAGAAACACAAGATAAATTTATTAAAACCAAATTAAAACAATTTTGATTTGATGTTTTTGTATTGATTACGGCTTACCTAACACGACGTACGTGTAATCGCATTTTCGATAAAATTCACGCAGACTTGAAGTATATGGAAGCTGGTATTTTGTTATTTTTTTATTTTTGTTAGCTAACTTATGACCCAATACAAGTATTTCGTAGTTTTTCATTACGTTAGACGACGCTAAACATTATCGCTAGAGTATACACCGTCATAAGGGTTGTTAAACGCAGGCATGGTAGAACAAAAACGATTGACCAGTGGATAGCGAAGAAATATTAAGAGCAAAAGTGAAGAGCTTATCAAAAAGTGTTTTTGGTACAATTTTATTAACTTATAAGAGCTTTTTCAAATAGAAATAAATACATAAGACATACATAAATTTGAATGAAAATGGTTTTATTAAGTTCACAGCAGGTTAAATGATCGCGTCTAGTATACTTTGCGCCCAATATAATTTTTACCATAAATATCTTCGATAAGAGACCACTGACAACGTAAGTGGGATTTAAATTTACACATCGTTGGCCTAGGCCGTCAGATGGGTTCGATGGAACAGACACTGTAAACGAAGGTTGAGTGGGTGTGATGGTACAAACATTGTAGGTGAAGGCGGGATGACTCCTATATTAAAAATATTGTTAGTAAAGGTTATATGGGTCTTAGCCACCAAATATGTATTAAGTTCTTTATTTTATTTAATGTAAATTCAAAAAAAACATTACACACATTTTTCTACAACTGCCAATTAAAAATTAAAACCAAATCTAACGTAAAAAACCAAGCAACAACAATTGTAAGCATAAACAAAACTTTTGACAAGCATTAATCACCATTTCAATTAAAAAAAGCAGTCAGCCGAAATAACAACACCACCTTATTCCATTCGCCTTGGTGTGCTCAATCGAGACAGTACTGTTGCCATATTTGTTGTTGCTGCGTCACCCGTAGCCTATTTTTTAAATAAAGTAAATCCTTAATAATTCGGACCTACCTAATTAATTCCATTTTATATCCTATAATCCGGATTGATTGCAGCTTTATAATCCGCATTGCATTTGTACTGTAATGTAATGTTAATCTCTGCTATTTGTTACTTTGCAAAAACAAACTATTTTGCCAGTTTTAAGAGTTTATCGTTATTTTGATGACTTGTAAAAATGAAACACATTATTATTTTTTTATAAAATGTAAAATATGCACACACGTTTTTTATTTATTTATTTATTTTTTATTTTTTGTTCGGTCTACAACCAAGTCAAATCATCAAGATTTTACTGTAATAATATTAAAAAAAATATTGCTTATACGACTATACAAAACCGACTACGCATGACGTCACATTTTTAATTCACCACACTATTGAGCAGACCTTGCCATTATTAGACCATGACTCTGAAGAACAAAGTATTCAGTAAATTTAATTTTTAGTGCTTTCAAACAAAAAGTGCGCCATCTACTGTGCAATAGTAACATTAAGGGTTTACATTAGCAACAGTAGTGTATATTTTATACACTACTATAATTTTAATATTATGTATAAATTTCGCTTAAAATTTTAAGACGTTATCTTTAAATGTTTTTTTTTCTTTTTTTTTCTTTTTTTTTTTTTTAATAACTGCAAAATACGTAATATGGAATACAGTCGTAAGGTAAAACCCGTTTATTTACTGCTTTAATATTGCGAGGGCATTGTTAGAATTATGTGATTTTGTGTACATCGAACCTATTACCATAGACGATGGAGTACCCCAAGGAAGCTTGCTGGAGCCATTCTATATCTGAAATATACTTCCGATATGCCAACATACAGTCGTACCCTACTTCATTATTCTACAAATATTACAGAAAGAATCTTAGTTCAAGCAATGGAAAATTAAGGCTTACTAGCAAAAGTGCTCACTAGGGAGGCTGGTTTATTCGACTTTCTTCAAAAGCCTGTTTTCGAGTAATTCGAAAAATAACAACTTTCAAAAAGCCGGTTTTCGGTTAAAAAATAATCAAATAACCGGTTATTAGGTTCTTTTCTCCAAATAAATTTTTTTTAATTTTTGTGGCTTAATTCGGTAAAATTAATTTATTTCCCTCATATGCATTGCTGATTCCGCCGACATTATGTAGTTTCCAGCAAGCAAGTAAGGGTTTTAGGGTCCTAAAGAACAATTCTTCCTCGACAGCACAATGTCCTAATATTTCATCCAGTGATTCAATTTTTACAGAGTATTTTGAAAGATTTTTATTTGCCACCGCCTGGAGTCTACTTGGTATAGAATCAAGTTTTGCTTGCTGCACAATAACGACATTTTTATAGACATATTCAAGGTGATTAGTAACTCCTGGTGTCGAAAAGCTTTTTCAGCTTAGTATTTAAGGACACTCAATATATTTAGATTTATCCTTTCCATCGATTTCTAAATATTTTCACACTTCAGAGGACATATGTATATATAAACATAAAACACGTATTTAATAATGTGTGACACTATCAACCAAAAAGTCTTCGGTTTAATCCCAGGCCACACCATCTGACAAATTTCATCAGGGATATCACCTCACAACATTGCTAGCGACTGGTTATGAGTATATATGCTGTGAAAAACTTTACTAACTAATACATCTGCCGTTCGGAGCAGGCGTTTGTAGGTCCTTTTCAGTGAGTCTGGTTAATCTTCATTCACCATATATAAATTAATTATTTATTTAGAGAAAATGAGATAAAGTTTTTGTTGCTCAAGTTTGCATATCTTTTTCGATCTAAGACTTTAAGATTGTCATATATAAAAATAAGACTTTATATTATAAATTTAGAAAAATACTAAAATGATGAGCAAATTTGCACAAAAAATATACAAAAACGTATAAAAATTATAAATACTCGTATCTATATTAATCGGTTATTTGTGTTAAAATAACAGGTTTATTCGATTTTCGAAAAATGGACATTTTAAAAAAACCGTATTCGACAAAATCAAAAAAATCGGTTGAATAACCGCTTGATCTCCCTAGTGCTCACATATAACATTCGCATTACAGTTATGTCTTGCAATTCCAATAAACAACCAAATTATCGTCCTAGAGTTCAAAGTTAAATATATGGGCATACATCCTTGCCGCCAAATTACATGAAAGAGCCACAGAAACGTTTAGTTGACCAGATAAAATTGCAAGCGATGTAATTAAACTGGCTTATCAGCAGTAAGTCGTTCTAAGCTTAAACTGGAAATTTCTACTTTATACACTACCAGTGTAACTCATCTCGTGTTGCCGGTAGTTGTTTTTGTATGTTATACATATTCATATTGTTGTTTAAAACGTTTGAGTTCGTTCAAATTGCGTTAAAATAAAATTAAACCACTTTGTTGTTGTTACAGTTTCTTTATTTACTTTACTGTAACTTTTATACTGTTTGTCTCAATACAACACTTAATTCTCGTTTATAGAACACTTTTATTTGCGTTTTAACACAACTTTGCTTATTGACAAAAAAAACGATAACTAGCCAACCAACCTCAATGTGCCATCTTTTTATAGTATTTCATTATTAGTTTTGAATGTTCTAGCACAGACACGAAACTTCGATTTATCTACGTTAATTCAAATGGTCTAAAATTAACATGCGGATGATAGCACTTGTAATTAGTACAGGTAATTTTAGCAATTATTAAGCGTTGGTACAAGCCAATAAATTTTATAGCTAAAATCTGACAATAAGCGCCTGATGTGGTGAATTTCATTTCAGCATTTTCATTTTCGTAACAATATATAAAAATGAATGTGTTTTTGTATGTATGTAAAGTGTCTTAATTTGATTCAAATAGCTCTATGGTCAATACAAACCATCAGCCAAAAATTGGGCGCAATCGGATAAGTTCCTCAAAGTAAAATGTTAAAAATGTACTTTTGTGTAACACATTTTAATGAATAATGATTGTTAGCAAATGAAAAGCTTTGCTTTGAGAAGAAAAACTGTGCCATTTGAGAAAAAAGTAATTAATTTTATCCGTTTTCCCCTGATTTTAACGTACTCCAAATCCAGCTTAAAAAAAACACCCTATTGAGCTATCGTTAGCTGGATCTACAATATCTATGTATCTGTACTTCAACAAAATCGATCTAGTCGTTTACGCATGATTGTTTCATAAGCACACTGAATAAATAAAATTCTCCTTTTACCTATTTTTCTCACTTTCCCCCGATTTTAACCTATTCCAGGACAAAACTTGAAAAAAGCGTACCCAGTACCACTGTCGTTAACGAAATATGCTTGTGTTCCAAATTACATCAAAATTAAAATGGTAGCAAAAAAAAGAATTTGTTTTTATAAGAAAAAAAATTTCATTTTAGAAAAGTCACTTATTTCCAATTTGGAAAAGATTGCACTTTAATTAGCTGGATCTAGCAGTGTTTCAAATTTCAACAAAATTTGCAACGTCAAACACATTTTAATTAGGAGCTGAAAAGTATTTAAACATACATGCCCTAATTTGGTCCATTCTCACCCAATTTTAAAATAAGCATAGCCTAAAACGCTTTTGTTCCAAATGTATAATAAATATTGTTACGAAAATAAATATGACTAAAAAGAAAATACACCACCTCAGCGCCTTTAAAACTGTATTGTGTGATTTTGGTATTAATGTGTCACCCTGTCAGTGCCGTACTTATGTTTGTATTTGGCAGCACTGCCAATTCGACCGTCTTCGTGTGTTACATTTGAATTGAAGGAAATAATTCGAATGTTGTAGAAAGAACAAGAACATTCGGATGTAAATGAATTGTATATAAAAGGTGGCGCCTTATGCATTAGTGACATAGTTACCATTTTGCAGTCATTAAGTAAAGTCGTATTTAGGCGTAAATAAAAGTGTTGTATAAACAACAACATGGTTTTATTTTATTTTGACGCAATTAAAAATAACTCATACGTTTTAAAAAGTTTAAAACGTAACAATATGTTATATGGATAATGCTATAGAAATCATTAATGCTCAACATCAGGGTTCTCTGATCTTTTCTAAACTTTTTCGCCAAATTCAATTTTGAAAATCGCCAAAATCGCAAAATCATATATTTTAATATTTTGAAAAAATATATATTCTTTAAAATAACAACAACAAAAAATTCTAAAAATAAATAAGAAAAATTTAATCATAATATATATTTTGATAATTCTATTAAGCAAAAAATTTTAGCAGAAACAGAAAGTGTACAATGTTTACTATAATATAGTTTATAGTTTACCGAGAGCTATAAAACTATAAAAATTAACCTGTTTTCCATACATTCTTATACTTATGAGCTAATAACTTAGATGAATATTATCCAATTTAAAGTTTTTCAGTGGATTTGGAAAAAAGAGTAGTATACCTTTTGAATGACATAGCCTTGAGGAATATGTGTGAATTTTTCAAGCAAACACTTTCACTTTTCGTTGGATTATTTTTCACAAATTTCGACGTGAATTATCTCAACAAAAATGTGTCAATGAACTCAATTCTTTGTATGGCAATAGAGCACCAACAAAAACCACAATATATTGCTGGTATAGGGAATTCAATCGTGATCGCAGTTCGGTCGCCTACGAAATCCGTGAAGGTCGTCCAAAAAAGGTTGTAGTACCTCAAAAATTAGATAAAGTGCGTAAATTAATAATGCAAGATCGTCATGTGACATATTGTGAGATACAGACATCCTTGCTCATTGGGTCCACTTCAATACACACGATTTTGCATGAACACAACACTAAGTTATAAAAAACACTTTTGTTTGTTTTGTTTTTGTTGTATACCCCATAATTTATCAATCGCTCAAAAAAAGATTTGCGTCGATTGCAAAGTTCGACCGTGGTGCTGTAAGAGACATGTAGTAAATCGTGACAAGTGACGAATCATGGATATATGAGTGTGAACAGAAAACAAAACGACAATCGACGGTATGGGTATTCTAAGACGAGCTACATCCAACAAAAGTTGTTCGTGGAAAATGCACAGCGAAGCAAATGGTCGCCTGTTTCTTCGGCCGAATGAGTCATGTAGTCAATGTTCCACTTGAGCAAAGTAGGATGGTCAATTCTGAGTGGTACACGACCATTTGTTTGCCGGAAGTCTTCGGAGAAATTCGTAAAACCAACCGCCAAAGACAAATTATTCTCCGTTATGACAATGCGAGCTCTCATAAATCTCATCAAACAGATGAGTTTTCGAGCAGTGAAAACATCGAATTGATGTCTTATTCTCCGTACAGTCCTGATTGACACCCAATGACTTCTTCTTTTTTCAGAAAATCAAAGGTAAACTGCATAAACAATGATTTACGAGCGCCGCAGAAGCAGTTAAAACCATAGTTTAAAGCTGTCTCAAGAGGAATGGAAAAACTGCTTTGAGAAATGGTTTGAACGAATGCGGAAGTATATTGATCATTAAGGGGAATATTTTGAAAAGCAATAAATCTATTTTATTTGAAAAATATTTGTTATTATTTGCTATTCCCGAAATATAAATAGTACCACTCGTATGAACTAATTTCGCTGCCAATTGCCGAAAACTGAATTACATAAGTAAAGCAATTACAAATTTCTCGTTGCCAAGAACACAACTGAAGTTCGGCTGCCATCTATAGTTGTCACAATAAAATACAATATGTACGAGTATACACGAATTTCACACATTATAGTATTTTTTTTTATCAGAAATAGTTATGTCACCAAGCCGAAAACTAGCTCGCAAATAATTTTTCAAATCGCCAAGTTTGGCAAGAAATCACCAGATCTGACAACCCTACCCAACACCCTTAAATTATGTCAGTATGCCAAAAGTGTCGAACGACACAGTATTTGTAAAAAAAATTAAAATTCTTACAATTTTTAGGCCGAAAGTATGGGTTATGAAAGAAAATTGCGCTGTATTCAGCAAAATCAAATTTAATTGTTGAATTGTTTAGACACACACACATTCCATTGAAACAATAGCGCCAACAATACAGAGAAAGACATAAAACCTTTTAAATTCTAATCTAAATAAAATACAAAGCAGTTTATAAAAATTTATATAAAAATTTTATTATTTATCTGTTTTCAACTAGAGATACTGTTACATTTTCGTTAACCCATTATAGCCCAGCCTTTAATTTCACTTACCAGCACTTTAAGCAGCTCTCAACCAAGTAATATGTATATAAAAGAAGTGAACTTTTCTTTCTATAACGCTTTAGTTTAGTGTATTTTACGAAAACAATTTGGAGAATGTACAAACATATGTATGTATATATTTTTTATTTATATGCCTTTTTTTAATAGAAAAATTATATAAAAATTTGGCTAACAGTCATCTGTTTTTAAGCAATATTTCTTACTACTTTTATTATGTTAAACAAATATTTCGCATAAGTTTGACTTAACGCTTAAAATACTATCACCTATCTTTGTGGTAATTTTATTTACCATTTGGGCAGAAATGTGCAGCGAATTCGACAGGATTTCCTATGTAACCATCATTTTTGGATAGAACCTCTGCGAATATTGAAATATTAATAAAAAGACAGTGTTCGTGAAGAACAATATTGTTGAGCCGCATGATTATGCTATAAACACATAGACGGCGGCTAGCTACACGACTACATAACAACATTTAGAGTCATGTAGTTAGCTACTTAAATATATTGGAAACGACATTATAACAACTGAACCAAAAAAAATTGGCGTTTTGATAAGTAATGCGCATACCTTTCTTTATATTTTTACTAGCTAAAGCCAAACGAGCTTCGCTACCCCTATCTTTGTTATTTTCTTTAAATATTATCTTTCTTTAAATATTATCTTATAGTTTTTAACTCGTTTCCCCTATTTTAGCCCTGTACGGTTATAAGACTTACGATATTCTGCAGTTACTTCCATAAAGACACTGTAAAAATTCCAAGATAATCGATTCTGCATTTCAATCTTCAGACAAACATACATTCAATTTTATATATAAGATGTATATGTATGTAGATGGCTTTTACCCGGTGTGCTATCTGTAATACCCGTTTTTAACTAGTGTGTATAAATAACGAAGCTTAAATAGTTGTCAATATTTAGTATGGATATAAGGTGCCACGCCATTTATTAAATCTCGTCCATTTACTGACCGATGATGTGTATTGTTCACGAAACATAGTTTAGAAACTTTTCACCGTTCCAAAGATTTACAAAAATTAATATTTGCTTTGTATGGGAGATATCACGCCCACTAGTCCAATTCTGCTCACTTTTGGACTACGAATCTATTTAGATCGAATTCGGGGACACTTTCTGTTACCATTTCAAAGATATAGACAAATAAATATTAACTTTGCACGGGCGTGACACCGTCTAATTAGTTTTTTGAAATTTATATACTCTTAAGTTCATTCTATACATACAGAGAGATGTAAATATTTCAAGAAAATCGGTTCAGCCGTTTAGCTACCTATAAGGCACAAACAAATATATAAACTTACATACATTAATTTTTATATATTATATACGATTTTTATAACCCAAGAATAAAAACAGTAAATTTGAACACTTTTTGATTATCTTTTTGGCATTTTAATTATACACATTTTATAGGTTTTTAAATTTTGAAGCCAAACAAAATAGAAATATGCCCAAGTTGGCTACAGCAGCTGTGTTGCTGTCAAAATAATCGCATTCATATAAACGAATCTATTTTATTTTTTGTAGTTTGTAGTCGGTAGCCTGCCGTCGTCTATGTGTTAATAGTATTAGTTGGATATTTGTTCTTTACTGGCTACCATATTTTACTAAAATAAGCAGCAGTCAATAATAGACTCTATCTTTTGAAACTGGCTTTAAAGGGAAATGTGGAATGAAACAAGAACTAATATACTCTTATAAAGCTTGTTTTATTTGATAGTCACGTTTTTTCGTCAAATATTTGACAAATGAGACCGTAGCTTAAGTAAGACCTAAAAACCTCTACGAACAAAGTTTCATTCAAATTTTCCATTACTGTTTATAAATACTTGAGAAGAAAAACAAACTACTGCTTTAGAGCTCTGTCGCTCGGGGTTAAATTAGGCGAATAGGACGGACAAAGGAGTATTCTTAGCTTAATACAACCTTATACAGTTCTGGTGAAAAATATCTTTAATCTGGACAAAATCCGGTCATTCTTTTTTAAATTCACATTAAATCGAATTTTTAAAAGTTCTCAATGTGAACTATTCCGCGTTCATTCCAAAAAACGGTTGTCACGAATTTATTGGCTGACATATTAACATTGGCCTTCTTGACGCCGATTCACTCAAAGAAATCTAACATATTGGTTACTATTTAAATTGTGGTATGCTGTGGTGGATCCACGGTACCAAAACGGCAGAAAAACTCGTCTATATTGCGGTAGTCACCGTTTGCGATTGATTGTGGGCCAACGTAACACCCATTTTAGGTAAGCTTCGTGATAATTTAAAATTGAACCCACTGAACTATGTTGAATGCCTGTGGCCTCCACTATCTGTGGGTTTGCCAATCTCCAATCGGCCAACACCACATCGTGAATTTGTTTAATTGTTTATGATGTGGAGGCCGATCAGGAAGTTCGGCAATGATAATATTTTTAATTTCTTCATTAATATAATTTTTTTTTAATTAAAATTCTAATGCTCTTATTAAAATATTTGAATTTTTTAATAATTCTTTTAATTCAATTTATGTTTAGATATAAAACAGACCTTATTCACCCACATTGGATTAATACCAAGAAGAAAGATATTAAATATCATTTATACATATATACGTACAAACATACATACATGTGTACTAATATATCCCCATTAAAAAAAAAAAAAAATTAATAAACGCAAATCTAGCAGATCGGAATTGCTTTTTGCATAATTCGGCATTGACAGTGGGTTTTAGTTGTCAGCGAGTTTTCAATCCATCTGTACATTTACAATGGAAATAAATAATATGATTAATTCGGTGTAAAAAAGTGAAAAATTCGAAAAAAATTAATTATTTTTAATTAAAAATCATAAATTAAGTGCAAGAGCGCGGAACTTTCTAAGGAAAATTTAAAAAAAGATGGGAAATGTACAAACCCGTCATTTAGATGCCAAAGGCATGGCCCATCGTCGTGGCAGTATTTATTGGAATTTTCGTTATTCAAGTATGCGACGCAAAGATGCCGCCGCCAATACAATGATGGTTTTCAATTCGAAAATTTCTGTGAAAGAATGGTTGGAGTTTTTAGATTTACAGCAATATGAACGTATGTTGGACATTTGTTATAAATATTTATTTTATAAAACGTGCCTAAAGACGACCTAAGCCCCCTACATACTGTATTTGAAGACAAAATTAAGTGAATTTTAATTAAAAACGAATTTGCATAGAATAGTAATATGTGAAACCTAAATAACTACACAGCCTTTTACAAGTACATATATGTGCGTTAGAATGTGCCTTAAAAACAAGATGTTAAGACGGTACCCTACTACTCTACTCCTTTCTTAAGCGATGGAACTTTAAAGTGTGAAAAATACGTTTATTATTTTTTTATAACTTTTTTAACTAAGTTTTTCTATCACTATATGTCATATAACACACAAGTCTTCCCTATGTGACAGATCCTTAAAATGTGAACTAAGAACTTGGGTCCCAAGGATCCTACATTCCTAGACCAAAACTAACCCACCGGCATATTTTAATGTTAAGATTATTAATTATTTTGCAGTTTTAAGGTCATATTAGGTTTTTTTTTTTTGTTTTTGCCAAATTTTTGTCCGTTTATCACCTCCAAGTATCATAAATTTGTATTCATTTCTAAAATATATGCAAAATTTGCCGCTCTGAGCAGTGATTTTTTCCTTCGAAGTTCTGCTAACTTAGACTCTGTTTTCAATAGACCTGCCAATAATTTGTCCAACCACTGTTACGACTTTAATACGAAAGCGATCACACAAAGGAGTATACTAATGTTAAAGAAGTGACCACAGATTTTTTTTAATTTTTTTTTAAATTTAATAGCTTAATATTGGGTATACAAGTTAATAATGTCGATTTGGACATATGGCATAACTATCACATATGGTTTGTGTCAGTAATAACAAATGTGGTATTTGATAGGATAAACACCTGTCATTATAATTTATTATTCGATAGACGCCAAAGAATAAACATACAATTATTTCAATCGCTATAATAATGCCGAATTTTGTACCTAAAAAAGATGTTTTGCGTGGAAGTTTGATCACCTTCTTTCATTTGAAAAAAACGGCTGCTGAAAGTTATCAATTGTTGTTAGCAGCTTACGGTCAACATGCACCAACTCAAAAAACTTGTGAACGATGGTTTGCGCGATTCAAAAGTAGTGATTTCGTTACAAAAGACGAGGAGAGGCCTGGTCTTTTGAAGAGAACAATCAACGAAAAACGACCAGAATATTCGACCAGACACATATTGCAAGATCGATCAAAAACTATTTCAAAAACAGTGGATGGTAAGTTCTGGCTCACACGTCTTATAGCCCAGACGTTGCCCATTCTGACTACCATTTTGTTTCGATCAATGCAGAACTCCCTTACTGGCATACACTTCACTTCAGAACAGGTTATCAGAAATTTGCTTGATTAATTGCTTACCTCAAAACCGGAGCAGTTCTTTCGGCGCAGAATCCATATGCTACCAGGAAGATGGGAAAAAGTAGTGGCTATCGATGGACAATACTTTGAATAATGTATGAATTCATTTTATTATATTAATGCACTTTTCAAGCAAAAAAAATCGCCATAATTAAATTGTATACCCAATAAAATGCGTCAAAATTATTTTAACTCTAAGCATACTTATGGAATATACCCACGTAGACTCCTGACAGGGGTACACGGCTACCAGTGTGTGTTTGCAGTCTTAAACGTAAAACCTAGTACATTTTGTTTGATTTCAGTGGAAACACATGATACGTTTATTGATATTTACTGGTCATGGTAATAAATATTCCTTCATATCTTTGTGGTAATTACAGTCATCCATTATAGAAAGAATCGATAAGATGCTGCTTATTTTGAGCAATACGTTCTGAAAATGCGCTTACAAGATCAGTACGTAAGCAAACAGACAAAGCCGATCCAATCTCCGATATCTGAAATAAAAGCTACAATCCAGATTAAAATGTAAGTGAACCAGTTAAAGGTTGAACCAATTTTGCTGAATATTTTATTTACTGTGTTGTAACATCAGCCAATGGTTAGTGACTGGTAAATCTATCAATTAGGGTTTTCAGACATACTGTTATTATAAGCACATGTACCGATTTTTGTTAAATGTACTGATTTGTGCACAACATGTTAATCACTACGCAAAAGTACTGATTTATTCATGTTTGTACTTCATTTGCATCCATACTTTCTCCGCCGCAACGAAGTTCATTAAGCCCCTTTTTTATCATTAAAATTGATGGTACAGAATTGCCATAGTAGATATCAAGCTTAATTTTGGTTTGAGTGCTAATTTTCCCCGCCCCAAAATGGGACATTATTCGGCCAATTATCACTTATGCTGCAATAGCTTGGTGGAGAAAGGCTGAGGAATCTATCACCATGAATAAAAACAAATCTATCACCTTAAAAATATATCTGTGGTCCAACAGCGGACTTGGAAGCACTGATTTGTTTAACACCGCTTCACATTTATGTGATGAGGGTGGCGGCATTTTCGGACTTGGATGTTTCGGGGAATCTGTTCATTTTAAGCAGGGTGGTCGAAGAAAACTCTTTGGTTCTGAATTGCTGGACTGAGATTATTGATCTAATACGGCCTTAGTTCGTGGTGAGCTTGATCTGCACTAGTATACCGATGGATCCAAAATGAATGACTGTGGCGGTGCTACTGTTCATGAACCCAACTGAGACTTCTCGTTCTCACTTGGGAGATCATGGTCATTACCATATATGCGGAAATCAATTTGGACAGTGGGCTCAAGGGTAGTTACAAGTTAATTAGTTAGTTACAACGTGTAGCCAGATGCGAATCCAGTTCACTTGGGTCCAATACTGATTCCACTGTGATGCCTATAGAAGGTAGGGTCTAGGGTGGACCTATATATCTAAAACCTAGCCTGAAACCAATCAACAAGACTCGAGCACAGAAGATGACAGCCTGCTGACATTTAATCAGACAAGTCTAATATGGCAGGCCGGAAGGGACTGCAAAGGAAAACAGTGCCAATGTTCAAAAGATTCGTACACTGATACAGGAAATGTTCGACAGTTTACTCCGCTTCCTCATCCTGACAACTCCTACAGTAATCATTGAATGGTAGAACTAGTCTTTTATCGTGCACACTAGCCACCCAGTACCCAGTGGTAACAGCTACCAGGATTTCTAGCTTATACAGCGGCGTCCCCGTGATGGGCTTCGAACAAGCCCGATCGTACAGGGACAAAATTTGTCTTGAAATAGTTGGGTTTACTCTCCCAACCTTGCTGTGCCTTGTGCAAAAGAGTAAGATTGTTAATACATTCTCTAACGACCAAGCTGTTTTAAATACACTTGGCTCGAATCGTATGACATCCAGACTGGTCATATATTGCTGGATATTGTTGGGTAGATGATTACGAAACAATGGATACATTGGCTAGGGAAAGTTTCGTGACACCCTATATTGTTCGTAACCTTACTGTGTGGTACCACTAACTACAACCCTCAATCTAATCAAGGTTTTCAAAATTGCCAGATGCTTGGAAAACTGGAATGCTTAAAGACGACTTCGACACTTTAGGACGACCATCAGTCTGCAATTTGGGTGCCACTTTGAGGTTCCTAAATATGACAGGCCAGACTTGAAACTTCTGACTAATTTTTTTAAGCACCATTGAGAATTGAGAGCGCATCTGAAGAGGATGGCGGTCACGGATGTGGATTTTTGTAGATCGTTTTCGCAGGCATCATAGGCGAAACACATAATACGTGAATGTGGAGTTATTGATAGGTTTAGATAGAGATGTTTGGGGAAACATAGGTTCTAATTCGCAGACATATCCACTATTAGGGATAGATAGATTTGCTGAAACCTGGGCAGAATAGATCTAAGATCGCAGTGTCCTGCAAGAGTGCCAAGAAGTTTGCTTTTTATCATTTACTCCTCGAATCTCCCGATAGTCTGCTATCAATGTCTGTCAGCGAACAGATAGCTTTCTTAGATCCACATTACCCGGGCCACAAGGGCAAATTTCGCGCTATCTATATGTAGTAGGGCTATTGGTAAGTCATTGAGTTTTAATTGAAGGAATTCCATTTTGATTATCGATTTGATAGCTGAAGCCCTTACTTTTGTCTGCCTCAGTGGTTTGGTGGAATACTTTAGAGAATAACATTCTCGTATATTGCAAAATCTTTGAAATGGTTCTGAGGAAGCGGAGACGGTGAAGCATTTCTTCTGTTAGTGTCCAAATCTTTCGGATATGAATGCATACATAGATCTCAGCAGATTCTTTCAAGCATGAGTCTGGTCAGTTCAATTCGGGCCCGACATATAGGACGGAAATATATGTAGGGTCACCTCGACACTACATGCACCTTTTCTATAGATCACATTTGAATGAGCTGAACACGTATCTGGCTACCGAAAGGAACTAAGTAATTAAAACCTGGCAGATGCCTGTTCATAAGAGCAGTGTTCAACTTTCAGTTAAGAGTCGTCGGTCATTGTACTTTAATTTTATAATTTTTCCACAAGTAAGAAATAATGATTCCTGTAATTTCTTCCTTCCTTCATAGCCAATTTTAATATGTACAATTGTGTTGAGGACATTTTGGATCTGGATGATAATGATTTAAGACTCAAAGGCGTACGAAATCCAGAACATCGTTCTAAAATGTTATCAAGTTTGGTGCGTGTCCAAGCTAAACGACGTATTTCCATGAATATTGATGGTAAGTACATACATATGTACATACATACTATATTTATTAATTATATTAAAAAATTATCTTAAAATTTAATTAATTGTCTTATCTTTGTTTTTGTTTTTGATTTTTCAAAATTTAGTATCAAGTCAACTAACACCGACACTACAAAA
Organism: Wohlfahrtia magnifica; assembly: GCA_023159175.1. Taxonomy (NCBI): domain Eukaryota; kingdom Metazoa; phylum Arthropoda; class Insecta; order Diptera; family Sarcophagidae; genus Wohlfahrtia; species Wohlfahrtia magnifica. Next base: position 1,632,270 of record JAKWBJ010000221.1, on the reverse strand, counting down.
ACGTAAAAACTCTTGCCCACCCATGTATTTGGCTGAATATTCAAATCTATTCGATACAACAACGCAAACACTTAAACGAAATTCTTATCAGCGTGGCACTCTTACGCCAAACGCCAAGAGTCCAGTGGATAAGAAACATTTTACATTCGATGAGACAGATACCATGTAAGTATTATTGGCATTTTTGTGGAAAAAACTAAGATACACAAATAGTATAACAGACATTAAGTTATTAAGTTATTATTAAGAAAGAAAAACAATTGAAATTTTATTTCGTTTTATTTTTTAAATTTTATCAATCATAACACATTAATTGAAAGAAATAAAAAAAAATAAATTAAAACTAAAGATCGTTAGGGTCTCGACAGTTGACAACTCATCGATGATGATGATGATGGTGAGTTGTATTGTAACAATTTCTTTTTTAAATAATGAATGAGATTGAAAGAATCGAAAAGAGTGATGGGGGAAGAAAAAAAACATAAATAAAAATCAAGATGTACGTATACTTCAATCGTTTGCCTCTGACATTGAACACACCCCATTTTACAATTGTTCTGTGAGTATTAGGGCCACTGCTGCCCTTGCTCTTGCTCTTTCTCCTGCTACTGCTTCAATCGTAATCATATTGTAAATGTTATAATGAAACAAATAATAACAAAATATTTGCGCATGCGTGGGAAAATATTAAAAAAAACAATAAAAATAATTTATTGTTATATTTCTCTTTGCATTTCTTTTTCTCTCCTTTCTCTCTATTTATGTTTACTCGTTATGTCTTTAGTTCTCTTGAAATTGTGTAATTTTTTGATTCAAATATCCTCCGGTACAAAAGGTATGTAATCAAAATAAGGGGGTTGAAAATATTACAACCAAAACGCGTAAAGAAAAGTACACTTAACGAAATTAATGGTAGAAAAATAATAAATGGTAGCGTCTGGTATATTTTTCTGTACAGTTTTTTAAATTGAATCCTCACTGTAATGTGAGATAACAATTCGTAGTCAAATCTTAAAGCCAGAAATTATACTAATTTAGTGCAGTCAGTGCGGGTAAAGTCACCGCAGTATATCTTCTTCTAGTATGGGTTAGTGGGTTTGGCTGCACCTCTAACTTTTTCAAATACTTCTCGCCGTACCTGGCGATTTCCTCTCTGACCAAGGGCACGTTCAAGTCTTTGTGAATGTTCGAATTTCTTATAAATCACGGAGCATTTGCTATTAGACGTAACATTTTATTTTGGTACCTCTGTATTCGTTCAATGTTGGAAGCTGAGGCAGAACCCCTTAACTGTACTCCGTAGCACCAGATTGGTTTTAATACCGCGTTATAAAAAAGGAGCTTACAGTCCAATGTAAGCACCGAGTTTTTATAAATTAACATAGCATCTACGTGGATTTTCTATTTCAACTGGCGTTCAAGATCTATTCCCAAATATTTACCCTTAAACTCTGATGGATAATTTTTTAATAGCCGGACAAGACTCCTTACGTAATCTTTTTTGCTATCTCGTCAGTATCCTCACTATATCCGGCGGTTCCAGTGCAGATGTTGACAATAGATTGAATCTAGGTAGCCAAATGAATGCTATAGAGCATTCTCGATTTATCTCTCCAAAACGAAAATTAATGTTTTTAACTCGCGCAGGAAGTATATTTTTATATGATTCCGGCTCATGGAATGCAGCTATAATTGATTACATTCAGGCATTTATAATCCGCTGTATACGGAGCACTTTGATAATATATATATCTGGAAAATATTGCACTCAGTTGCCATTCTACACAACTGTTTGAAGTCGTCCAGTCAGATAGTTATGCATAAGTTTACAGACTGTAGGAGAAAAATCATAAAGTTTCTCAAGTTTTGATCAACTACGTCAATAGCCTTGCTATGATCCAAAAGAACTAAAAAATGATTTTTATTCACATCCGTAAGCTCCGAGACACAACTTCTACCCTTTACAAAACCTGATTGCCTATCAGATGAAAGGTTCGATTGTTTCAGGTATTCATTGATGTGTGTACTTATAATATTCTACATAAAGTTTTAAAAAAAGGAAAAAATCGCAATGAGCCTGTAATGACTTCGGAATGAGAATAATTTTCGACAGCTTCCATCCCTCAGGAAAAACAGATTTAGTTAATATTGAATTAAATATATGTATGCATGATAAATGCTAGTAGTTTTTGCAAAATTACTCCTAGAAACGTGGGATTTACCCCATCAACACCAATAGCCTTAGATTTTACATAAGAGAAGAGATTTTACATAAGCCTCGCATTGACTCACACAACTAAAACTGAATATATTTTCGATTGGAGTTGGACATAAATTAGCATATACATAGATTGCAAATGGATTTAGGGATATTAATATTCAAGAATTCTTAAAAGGGTCTAGTATTAACAGTTTGCAAGTTTAGTGTTGTAATTTAATAATAAAATTTTCAGTTTTCTACTTTAAAATATTTTATTTTTTCTACTTTACTTAAAAAAACGTATGTTTTAAAAAGTAGGCCTTTGGGTAAGATACGTTTAAAAACTCTATTTTTGATTTTTACACAAATATTATCTACAATCACATAATTTTCACAGGATGAAGCATTTAAGGTTCATAGTTAATATGAATTAATGAGTTTATTGAATTCAGTAATTAGAAAAGCGCTAACCTAGCTCGTTTTTGAAAAAGAGCGCTGATGAGAAAATTGCGTCTTTTCGGTAATTGAAACGCGCTAAATATGTCACTAAAGGCACTAAATTGGTATCGCATAAGATTTTGTACAAGATTTCAAAGCCAATTGACGAGATTTCGTTCAGGTGTTAATGAACTATTAGGGTTTAGGCAATTAAAAGTAATCGTCTTTTTTATACAAATTCTGCTTATATTTATATATGTATGTACATACCTGACTAACTCATAATCAATTGGCATTCATTCAGACTTACATCCTGAAATTTCTTTAAGTGTAATAATGCACAAATAACCTTTAGGGGAGTAAAATAATAATTAAAAACAAAACAAATTACACATACTTACTCTCAATAAATACATTCTCTCTCCCATATCATATGGGTACACGAAAGGACTGAAGAGAAACCCTGTAACACATCTACTATTGGAAACACACGCATAACAGATTTGAAATACACGTTGAATAGCAAAGTTGTTATACGAGGCTGAACAAAAAACCGAATGTTGAGTGTTAACGGTATTTAAAATAGTCGGATAGATACGGTACGAAGGGAAAGAAAATTATTTTTCTTGGGCTGGGCCGTATGTGAAAAATTGAAAAGTTATAAATTAAAATTTATTAAAAATATTTAAAATATTTTATTAAAAATCATAGAGGAGAAGGAGAAAATAAGTGACTTATTTAAAAGAAATTAAATAAATGATTTCTTAATAACAAATAAGGATTACAATGGATTTAAAAAATGATTTTTAATTAAAAGTAAGTTTAATTAACGATACAGGCAAAGTTAAAGATCAAGTTTGAAACGTGTTACTAAAAATAAAATTAATAATTTCTTTTTGAAAATGTAAAAAATATTATTTTATATAATTTTTATACATTTATTATATATACGCATATGAAAAAAAACTGTATCCTTTCTTTTTTCGTACTTCATGCGAAAAATTTTTTACCTATAGATTTTATATGTAAAATTGCCATAAATCATTTCTAAAAATGAGGGTGGTGGTATACAAAAAGACAAAAAAAATTATTTTCGTTTCTTAACTTAAATTTAAAGTAAGGTTAGGTTATGTTAAAGGAATATATGCACTTTAAAATATTAAACCTATTAAACGATATTATTTTAGATATTCATATTACTTATGTATGTATGTATGTATGTACATAAATATAATAAGAAGTAAAAATCATAGAATAACATAGTGCCCTAAAAACGTATCCATTTTACCTTAAATAAGATCAAATAATAGATTTTTTTGTCATAGTAAAATAGTGTTAAGCTAGGATCACACGATTGCCGTAAATGTACCAATATGACACATTTTCAATTGTGCTTTATTGTCGTAAAATATCGAAATTATCCCAATTTATTGTGTGAAAAAAAATTTTAATTTAAATATTGGTACGTATTGTCAATCCAAAAACACAATAAATTTATTACCTCATTATTATCTATTGGGCGATTGCTATAACAATAATTGATGCATTTCATGTGATCCCAGCTTTATACTGGGTCAACTCATGTTGTATTATGATCTGTACAATAAGACATATGAATATTTGGTATTAACTCGGTAGACATATGGAATACAAGTTTGCCTTTAATGAAACTTTTTTTTACGAACGTTTGCCTTAACTCACTTTATCATGAATGTAGACATTTGTGTCATAGCAGCGTATGTGAAAAATAAGTATTGACAACAAGTCTGTAAGTTAGCCTAAGAACTTAATCACTGCTGATCAGCTGCTTATGAAGTTACATTTACCATAAATAGTATGACAACAAATTCATACCAGTAAACAAACCACGTTTAATAGTATGCAGCAACAGTTATAAACAAAAGAATATCTATCAATAGACAGGGTGGGCCAAATCTCACCATGGGGTTTACAAATTTAATTATTTTTTCATTTACAGTTAGTGTCATTAATATTCGGTTTTTAAGTTTATCCATAATAACACCCTGGCATTAGCGAAATGGATAGGTAATCAGAAGAATAGCAAAAACTTAAATAAATGTTGTCAGTATGAGTATTCAAATATATGGAAAAAGTGGCTCTATGGTAACCCTGCAACCGTGATAAATCGATCAAAGTTTGTTAACCCTGTTTACTAAGCGCCATTAATATTCGGTTTTTCCCCTATTTATATGCTATTTGCAAAAAAACATGTTATTCAGCTACTTTTCCAGCAATATAGAGATACGTTTTAATAAAAGTGCATAACACCTCCTTTCTTGTCTGTCCAAAATTCTACTTCACTGCAAGTTGTACAAATGGGGCGCAAAGGAAAAAACACTCCTTTAGAACAGCGAAAACTTGTTATTTTCCATTATGAAAGAGGTAAAAAGTACAAAGAGATTGCTGAAATTCTGAATATGAAACCAAATACAGTTGGGGACATTGTCAGAAGGCACAAAAATTCATAAAGCAGACAGGTCAGCCAAAAAAATTGACCGAGCGGGAAGAAAGTTCAATTTTGCGAAAAATAAAATCTAACCCACGCTTAAGTGCTCCCAAATTAGTGATAAAGGTGCTCAATGAGTTTAAAAAGAAAATATCTGCATCTACTATACGAAGAACCATAAGAAAAAAAGGTTTTCATGGCCGAGTAGCACGTCGTAAGCCATTGGTTAATTTACGCAACCGAAAAGCTCGTTTGAGTTTTGCCAGGAAGTACATTAAGAAGCCTGAAACTTGGTGGGATGACGTTATATTTGCGGACGAGAGCAAGTATAACGTATTTGGATCCGATGGGCGTGTAATAGTGTGGCGGAAGCCAAATGAGCTACAACCACAAAATTTAAAACCAACCGTAAAACATGGAAATGGACATGTTATGGTGTGAGGTTGTATGGGAGCTAAAGGGACGGGAAAATTAGTTTTTACAGTGGAATTATGAATAAGGAATCATATTTGAATATTCTCCGTCAAAATTTGAAAGAAAGTGCAAATAAGCTGGGCGTTTTAGATTCTTTTAAATTCTACCAAGATAACGACCCAAAGCACACGTTTAATTCAAGAATGGTTGCTCTATAACTGCCCTAAAGTTCTCCATCCACCTGCAGAATCCCCAGACCTCAATCCGATTGAGAATTTATGGGATGAGCTGGACCGGCGAATCCGCGACTACAAAATAACATCCATTGAAGACTTGAAATTGCGGCTTCAAGAAGAATGGGATCGTATTCCTGCAGCTTATACAGCTAAAAAAGTAAAAAAACATGCCGAACCGTCTAAGTGAAGTTATAAAACAAAAGGGTTATCCAACAAAATACTGAATTTTATATAAAATCATTTTTCTAATGTATTATTTGTTACTTTTCAAAGAAAACCGAATATTATTGACGCGCAATATTTTATGCCACCTGAATTAATTTAGTTATTTTTGTTATATTGTTTTTCTTTTTTTCTAAATACAAATGTGAACTATCAAGTGTCTAAATAAACTATTAATGAAAATAGAAAAATGTTGAAAAAGGTATACGAATTAGTTTAACATATCTATTTAATAAAACCGAATATTAATGACACTAACTGTATATATATGTTGTATTATTTTATCACATTATAAAATATACGAAAAGTAAATTTTTTACGCTAAGTAGGGAAAATAATGGACTTAACTGGTCACCTTTTTCATCTTCGCAATGAAGGGTTCGTTTTAAAGCATTTTATAAAATATCTTTCAAAATTTGTGCCTGTAGCGCTCGAATTTCTGCAATAACGTTAGCCTTGAGTTCAAGGATTGTTTCGGGCTTCTTCGAAAATAGTCGAATACTGACAATGCTGACGTTCGCGAAGCGCTGGCCAATTTTTTTTATTATTTCTTTATGATAATTGTATACAGTGTTAACATTCATTCAATTTAGGCCTCACCACCAATAAGGCATTTTTGAGGCGAGCTGGCAACTATTTAAATACTTAATATGGTATGTGGTATGTACCGCTAAGCCTACAAGTATCCGTACAAGCTCCGTAAGCCCAGTCGCGTGGTAGGAGCCCAGATGCCTCTTGCCCCTACCACATAGCGCTGGGAATCAGCACAATAGGTGAAGGATTGTCTTCTGTTCTTTCTCATCTCTGCAGCTTCTACAGAAATCATTGGCCAGGTGACCCAGTCCTATCCTCCTGGCATGAGTGCCCATTATACAATGCCCAGTTATGAAGCCAATAACTACGCTGAGTGTGCTTCTTTGCAGATTGAGGCCTAATACTCAGCTTTAGCCAGATTTTCTGCGCTATCTTGCCGGTTTCCGAAGCTGCCCATGCGGCGTTGACGGAGTCTATTACCTTATTGTAAATCATTAACTTACAGATTTCCAATGGTATCGCAACGTGGATAATTCATCAGTGAGTCCAATAGTTGTGCCATGTCTGGCCAATTCATCAACCCTACAGTTACCTGGAATGTCACTGTGACCTGGAAACCATATAATATGAATGTTATACTGCTCGGTCATCTCATTAAGAGATCTGTGGCAGTCAATTTGTGAGATCCCATAGCTATCCGAAAGTATGCTAATATCTCTCTTGTGGACGTTGCCCTTTCTTGTGACCATCAAGATAGCAATTTTGGCCGATAACTCCATCTGAAAGACGCTACAATGATTCGGTAACCTTATAGAGTGAGCTATATTTGCCGACTCCGAAAATATACCTCCACCCACAGCTCCGTTCATCTTGGAATCGTCGGTGAAGATTTGCTCGGAATCCTTAATGGGGTGCATTCCACCATTTTCCCATTCCCTCCCATCCGAAGTCGTGGTCCGGAACTTCACTGAGAAGTCATAGTGCGGTGCTGTGTAGCCAATCCTTTCAAAAACTCTCAAACACGTCAGGATCTTTGAGTGACCTACCTTTGAATCATGCCATAGTCCAGCCGCTCGCAGACACTGACTCACACTAGCCGCTAACCCTTTACAGTACAGGTCTAGCGTAGGTAGATGAGGATTACTTCCGCCGCTGAAGTAGGTGTAGTACGTAACGCACCCGTAAATACTACAAGCGGACCTTTGCACCTACTGTAGCAAGCTAAGATTAGTCGTCCTACAGAGAGATTGTCACCGTACAAGGCATCTATAGGTCAAAATAGGTCTGACCACTCCGTATATATATATGAGTCATTCTTGATTTAAGACCACAACACTTTATTGCAAGTGGAGAGACTAATGGAGGCTTTCTTTATCCTATTGTGTTTATTAGGCTTCCAGGACAGCTTCCTAGCCAATATGAGCCCCAGAAAGTGAGCCTCTTCTCTAAGTTCGAGGCTCGTGTTGTTCAACCTTAATGGTCGAAATGACGAAGGTTTGTACTTCCGCGTGAAAAATGCTATCTCCCTTTTCTTGCGATTTACTCCCAAACCACGTGCAGACGCCTACTCGCTAACTTCTTGAAGTACAAGTTGCATCCTGTTCCTAGTAGGATCTAGAAATTTGCCCGAGATCGTGAGAACCACGCCATCTGCATAGGCAATTGCCACGCAACTGACCTGTTCCAGATTCACCAACAGCTAATTCATTACAAGATCCCAAAGAAGAGGAGAGAGAACCCACCTGCTGATTAAATACTTAATATACTTGATGTACAAAGATGTACCATAAAAAAGGTTAAAAAACGAATTAGTTTATAATAAATCAATTGTAAATGTTCAAGTTAAATCAGTTGCATAAGAAGTGTTTCAATTAAATCACTTAAGTATTTCATGCATTGGATGGGTCTCACAAATATGGCAGATGTGACATCAACATTAACAGAAAAGTTATCATTCATATTCGCTGAATATGGCCGAAAACGAATTAATTTGGTTTTATCAGAATTTAATAATAAACCATTCATTCGAGCGAATTCAAATAATAAATAAAAAAATGGCTCTCTCGCAATCTGTGTTTTTAGAAAAGATCATGCTTAAAAGCATATATAATCAGCAAACATATATAGTTGGCCCGTAAGATTCCTAATTACCTAAATAATGCAAGTAAATTGAAAATAATAAAGGACCAAGTTCATTTCCTTGTGGCATACCATATTCAACAGCACCAAGAAAGCTTTTGCAATGTCCAATTTCTACATACTGTTTCCTGTTAATGAAATAATTTGGGAACCATAATAATTCCCGTTCCCGAACTCTATAATATTCAAGCTTTTAAACATTGTTTTATGATCAACAAGATCAAAGACCTTTGATAAATCAAAAAACATACCCGCTACTCGACTGTAACCCTCATCAAGCCCCTGGTACACATACCATACCACATTCAAGACAGCGTCTTGGGTACTCAAGCCTCTTCTAAATCCAAATTAATATTTGTATATTCATTTCCAAATTTATGGAAATTATACGCTCTCCACAAATTTGACCTAAAAGTGCCATGTGTTTCGGGCAATAGCTCCTTCCTGCTGAGACTCCATTTTAGGCCTATTTTCAAGAGCAGGGCGTACTTGTGCTGTCATAAACCGATACCACTACCCACTTACGGTTGCAGCACTTCCATCTTCAATTTTGAAGAAGTAAGGCTCAATGGTGTTAATTTAATTGGTGTTAATGAATGGCTCTTGGATTTTCAAAACCCCAGAAGCTACAGTTCTGCTTATAACAAAGGCATTTAAATGAAAATGAGCTCCAATACTAATAATCAGATTTTCAATAAAGTTGATTTTATTTCTGGCTAACTGTGTCAATGTAACTGCAAAATTTAGACGTTGTCGATTATCTACGAGCTTTAATTTTTGCACCAATTGCACCTTATATGGGAATAACCGTAAATACTCAGGTATTCCTAGCTGAAAAGAACGCCTCCTGGTAAATGTTTCTGTTGTTTCGTTAACACTTTGCTACACGTTAAATGTTTATCGCAGAACGAGTGAAACGATAAGCTAAGCAACGAATTATTACTTGAGAGGGCGAAATTCTGATGTTAAAATATCGACGATATGCTCTCTTCATTAAAATAATCGATCGCTGATATAAATAATAGAATTCTATTATTCTGGTTCCTTGTGCAGTTGTGAATCTCTCCGTTATTTATTTTCCAGGTGTTATTTATATAATACGAAAAAATAAATACATAGGTATAGGTTTTTAAGCCCCTTGGTGAATTTTGACCCATCCTGTATATAAAAATGGAGGCAATTCTTGGCTTTCGTATGTTGATGCATCACTCCCAAACACGTAAGCCGTTTTCGACATAACTTGTACGCAGAGTTGGTACTGACACCTATATGGTTAATGTTAAGTTTGGTTGAAATCATAAATCGGATGTGTGCGATAAGTGATCCCAAAATTACCTTCGTTTTATATACATACATACATATGTATATAGATAAGTTGTCCTACAGTTGCCATCTTATAACTCGATAACCATTGAACCGACTTGCAAACCCACATATGCTTTGGGAAGGCCTACCTTCACTACTGGCTTTTTTACATCGAAGAATATCTAAATATATACTTTACCAATGCCACACACCGTCACACTTTTGTATGACTATGGCTCAAGTTCGATAATCGGGAACTTAACTGGAGGATTTGGTTGGAAAGACACTTAGGAGTGTGATAGAGATAATAACGGACACTGCTTCTTATTGTCAGGGATTTCGCTATGGCTATACCATACTTTGATCTTCTGCAGTATGTACGTCATATGTATGTGAAGAGGATGAACTTTCAATAGCCGAGTACAGTGCACTCGGGATAACGTCAACTAATTAAAACCTCGGCTGTTGATGTTTATGAATGTAGAAATGTAATATTAGAAACACATTGATAGTGTAGTTTAAAGTGTTTTTATTGTTTATAAACTAAAACCAAACAAAAATAAATCCACAGAAACAAAAAGGCTTCCAACGAGAATGAAAAATTAACCGAACAGAGGGAGGCAATACGTATGTATGTTATGTGACTTCATTTCTATAATACATAGCTATAAGCGGAATCCCCAAATTCGGAACTAATTTTGCAAAATAAATCTATGGATATATGTATGTGTTACCGGGGCTAAAATTTTGTTCTATTTAGAGTTGATGCTATAGAGCTTTATAGTTTGGTTGACGTATTAGAGTAGACAATGTTAAAAAAAGGGTTGATGTTTTGGAATGTTGACAAAAACGAGTATTTCCGTTATCCCGTATGTACTTTTTTTTGATACGCAAGAGGTATGAAATCTTCCTTAGATAATTACAGCCCGTACAGTAGAGTACGATTCTTACGTTCTAAAACACCCCCTCACCTTCTGATACACGTCACTAGATTCCACGGAACTGCTTATCGGTATTACTTCATAGGGACGAAGAGCACACTTTCACTGCACTTCAGCTTCACGTAAAATTTGATTCGCTGTGACAAGTTTTCTTCCTATTTAAGCAAAATATCAACGATATATTACAGTTTCACCCACGCATATCTCGGCGTGTTAGCGGTTTTTAGCGGTGGGCGGTTGGTTCCAACGTGTTCTACACGTTGCCTTCTGCGCAGACTAGTAATTTTGGAGACTTGTGGTGTGCACATCGGTATTAATGTTTTCTATAGCCTCCATGTCCCTTTACGAATTGAATGAGATAAAAGTTTATCTCGCCATGCTTTCTCCGTATCCACTTATCTAACTGAATGTTAAACTGAATGTCCATATTCCCTTTGGTGAGCTCTCTCATCCACGTTGCTTTCGAAGACGCGCACTTAACACTTCTTAAAGTTAGAACGGTCAGCAATCATAACGTCCAAATATTTTACCGCTTCTGACAACATAATTGTGGTATTTCGCAACTTGAGCGTATTGTTTGCAGCTGCTTGAAACTACAAGACCTTCTACTTAGATTCCTCGGTGGACCCCCTGACGTCTCGAGCCTTGGTCTGGGTAACATGATTGGGATTAGCAGGAGATTCACTGTTCAGAGAATAGCGTTGTCTTAGAAGGGATTTACAATAGACCTAATTTGAGCCGTTTTGAAAGTTTCGATAAACAGACTTGATAAGTTAAAAGCCAGTCTTAAATTTCTATTTTTAATGTTTTTAATTTTTAGCTATGAAGAACTAAAACCACGTCACAACAATCCTTTGAACGATTTTGAAGGTTTAACATCTGGCATTAATATGGATGGTGGTGGAGATTCCCTTAATTCTGGTTCCTTTAGCCAGCCTTCATCTCTAATAGGTGCTGTAATACCGCCAACAAATGAACAACAAGAGGCTCTGGCTCTAAAAAAGGCCCTCGAATGGGAACTTAGTTTGGATTCACGAGATTTGCGTTCACATGCCTGGTATCATGGCCCATTACCACGACAGCGTGCCGAAGAGATTGTACAAAAAGAGGGCGATTTTCTTATAAGAGACTGTACTTCACAACCGGATAATTATGTGCTGACATGTCGCACCAAAGCAGCGGTATTGCATTTTGTTATAAACAAGGTAAACCTAATGATTTCCTAAACATTTCTTTTCTAAAGCCTCACATTTAAATTTCAGATTTTAGTGCAACCTGAAACGGTATACGAACGTATACAATATCAGTTTGAGGAAGATGCATTTGATGCCATACCGGATCTTATAACATTTTATGTAGGTTCTGGTAAGTTTTTTGTTACCAATTCTTCAGCGAAAATAGAAATTTATTTTATGAGTTGTTTGCTTACAGGAAAACCCATATCTTTGGCATCTGGAGCTCGCATACAATATCCTTGTAATCGTACTTATCCTCTATCCTTTTATGGTCACAAGATTGTGGGAAATCAACTGCATAGCCAAATGTTGGCTGGGTTAAGAGGTCCCAGTCCTCTTAATTCACCTTTAGCGGCAAATGCAGGTTTTCGTTTCAGTGGTATAACCACAACAGCGGGTGTAAATATACACCAAACAACACATGGTGTATTACAACATCAACAGTCTTTGCCCACTTCTATAGTTCAACCTATAATGCAACAACAAAGTCCAATGTCTTCACCACCACGAGGAAAACTGAATACAGCACCAAGATTACCTTCTAAGAAACAACGTTCGCAGAGTTTAACACCAGCCCAAGCTATTTTGGTATCCAATATAAAAAATGCTGAGGCTGGTAATAGTGCTGATGGTATTATACAAACTGGTGGACCAGCTATCGAAAATATAGGAAATGGTGAAGGTTCTTTAACTCATTTAAATCATGCCAACGGTCATAGTTTTCGCCCTAATGTCCGGCGTTTTGCCCAATTCGAAAAGAACAATAGCGTGTGTGGTTCGCCCAGTGAAACTCAACTGCATTCGCATTTGGAGAATCTTAATATGCATGGAAAAATACCAACTAATGGCTTCCAAACTATAGCTCGCTGCACTGCCAATGATGTGGTGGATAATCATATTAAATTTACCACACATTCGTTGCCCCGACCAGCGACAAACACTTTTCGTAACTGTCTTAATCGTACTTCAAGTTTAGCTAGAGATTTTAATGCTGACACATCGGCTTCCATGTTTTCCAGCTTGGAAATTACTAAAATACCCGAATTACCCGAAAAACCTCCCAGTCCACCACCTAAGCCGAATCGCAATGGAGTGCATGCACCTGCAGTATCAAGACCGAACAAGGATATATCGGCTTTGGAGCAACAATATCCTATGCAGAGGCCAGGAGGTATAGGTGGTATATACCAGTTAAGTGGCTCGGATTCGGGTAATGGTTCGGGTGACTCAATGCCTGGTGATATGACTGAATTTATAATGCATCGTGGTGTGGTTATAAAAAACCCTCGTTTCATGACCACATCTGTGTCATCGGTTACACTGAAGAGCTTAATTGAATTCGATGTAGAGGCAGCAGAAGATCAGCTTTTCACATTGGAAATACCAGAGTTCAAAGCGGTAAGTTATACTATCAACCGACAGTCACTTTAGCATAACAATGTCATCAATTTTCTTCCCTTTAAGATCTCCAAATTTGATGTTGAAAATTTTAGTACCCTATTGCTGCCCTCAGTAGAGAATAAGCCTTTAGATGGTGATGCTTTAAACACTTTCAAAATTATGTTGCTAGAGACTGGACCCAAAATGTTGGCCGAACATATTACACGTATTGATATCGGTCTGCTTATCGACGAACCGAACACAACTACTGAAGAATCTGAGGCAGAGAATGAGAGCAATGCATTGGATTGTTGTGGTCTTGAGTTGTTGACTTTGCCGCAGGGCAAAATATTTCGTAACGATTTAATTGAACGTACTCAGTGTATGAAACTTATGGTGGCCGTTACGATTTTAACGTGCCAAACAGATTTGGACCGAGCCGAAATTCTCAGCAAATGGATACAGGTAGCGGTAGAAACGAAAACTGCGCTAGGAAATCTATTTGGATTTTCTACCATTATGCTCGGTTTGTGTATGCCGCAGGTAATATTTAACAATAATTTCCTTTTGTTTGCATCTTATTTCCTATGATCTATTCTAGATTCAAAAACTCAACTCTGCTTGGCATTTGCTACGTCAAAAGTATACCGATGATGCTTTTATGTTTGAAGCCAAACTTCGTCCCACCCTAATAAGCATGAATGAGTGTTCTAATCCGCAAGCTCCGAATACCACAGTTCCACATGTTATTCTATATGCTTTACTTAAAGATCGACCTGTTATCGATATTTTAAATTTTAATAATACCAGCGAAAAGTCTTCCCTTTACAATATGTGCATTACTTCGTGGGAAAGTAAGGCTGATGATTTCGGAATGTTTATCAATTATGCCCATTTGGATTCATCCCGCAATTTCCTAAACAGTTTAAAGTTGTATCGCAAAAATTCGAAAATTATTTTAGAAGAATCTGTTACCAGATTGGATGAGCTATTGATTGATGCATTTAGGTGAGTTAAAAATGTTTTTAAAATTCTAAATCAGAAATAGTATACAATTCTGAAATAACATAAGATAGGTTTTGATTTAAAAAATTGATTTAAGTACTATAAACATAAGCACAAATACGATATTACGATTAAAAAATTCGTGATCACCAAGATGTCCAAATGCCCCCTTAAAATATTTAGAATTAAAATTAAAAAACAACGTGGCATGTACCTTTTTATTTTTAAGTCTAATTCTTTAAAGCTCAACTTGGTTGCATTAATTAGAAAACAATATTTCTTGCTATTCTTAGAAACTGTAATGCAAATTTTCACAGATTTGAATATTACTGTCCTCTCCTTAGGCGATTCAATGGTTTATTTATAGTTTTTCTTGGAGCGTAGTCCTGCTTCTATAGGTCTGTACCTCACTGTCCTTAAGTTCATATTTAGATGTAATTTTTCAAAAATGTACGAAGTTGCGCATTTTTTTTTATTTTTTATATTATCATTTGATCCTGTCTCTTCGAGATTTTACAAGGCCTACCCACACTGTAAAAAGTTGTGTACAAGTCTAAAAATACATAATTTGTATAAGTCTAAAAATAATCGACTAATTATCATATTTTATTATTACATACGTATTACATATATTACTTTTCACCGACGTAGTTATTATATTTATTTCTTGTCAGGATTGTTTTCGTACTTTTAAATATCCCCTTGCCTTTGGTACCAGAAAGCTATTTCTCCAAGCATTTGAAATATAGTGTATTTTACATATTTTTATAAAGAGACTCTTTAGCCATCTTACACCCTTCATGCCGCATTTGTCCTTACATATGCTGGGTATTGATTGAATTTCTGCTCAGACTAAAAAATATGTCATTAGTTGATCGATCTACCAAAAACATTCTGTCTAAATTGAATAAGAATTGCGGATTGTGGCATATTTGAACAGTACCGAAAGGTTTTCTTAATCTCCAGCGTAACTAAAACCGTTAAGTACTATTAAAAAGTTTAAAACCAAGCTGAATCGTGGGTAAAATCTGATTATGTTGCTTAAACTTAAGGTATGTTCACATTTGGCAAATATTTAACGAAAAGAGTATTATACATATACGTAATGTCCCGTAAGAAAATAGTTTCCTTTGCAACTATTTGAAGGCTAACGGGACATCTCGAGTAACTGTTCGGGACGTTATAATTTTTTGGTCTTAATATTACACAGCTTTCATGAGAGAAGGCTTTAAAATATTTCAATACTAGCTTTACCCATTCAGCTTTGCCCGGAAATCTTAATATATTTCCTTTTTTCACATTCCTATCGTCTTTTTTCTGATATCTGTCTATGTTTATAAAGAAAATGCTGAGATAATTTTCGACGGAAGGTGTCACATCAACTTTACCTGTAAAGTTAATTTTTGATGTTAATGTGTAACTTTATAAAATAATAGCATGAGGAAAGTTTAGAGACTATAGTTCCCAAGATATATGTATATACCACGTGTATAGTAACCAGGTGTTTCGTAAGTGCAACTTTCGAAAACTTAATTTGCTTACAAAAAATGTTTGTCTTTTCAGACGAAAATTAATTAATTATAACCATTTTCCTCTGATTTTAAAGTCCCCGAAGTCTATTTTAAAAAAGCACTCTACTCGTATAGCACCAAAATTTGACAGTCAAGTTATATAAATCAAATTTAGAAGCCTCAACTCTAACCTCGGGATATACAAAAATCATTATCTAATTTGTATGGGAGTTACCATACCCACTCATTTCATTCCGGCCGCTTTTTAACTGATGGTTTGTACTATCTAAAAAGTCATTTAGATCAAATTCAGACTCTTCTATCCTAATCGTTATCTAGATATAAAAAAATTAATATTTAATTTGCATGCGAGATGCCACACTCACTTATTTAATTTCGCCCATATTTCGACTGACGATGTGTATTAACTACTAAGTTATTTAAACGACATTCAGAACCTTCCACTGTTACCTTTTCAAAGATATAAGAAAATCAATATTTACTTTTTATGGGAGGTGCTACTCCCACTTATCCAATTTGGCCAAATTTTTGACTGATGACTTGTAATGATCACAAAGTTATATAAGATATAGACATATAAATAGAAATTTTATAGGGGCGTAGCACCGCCCAGTTGAACAGTAGTGAAGCCGCACACCAAATGAAATCTTTCTACATATGCTCTTTACATATACGGTTATAATAATATTTTCTAACTCATAAGTTTCATAAGTTTAAATGCTGTAACAAATTTCGTTTTCAAGTAAAACTTATGAAATACAAAGGGTCCCACTCTAACGTTAATAACTCGCGAACCAATGGACCTACAAAAACCGGCTATACATAAAAACCTTAATATTAAGTGTTTACTAAGGGTTTACATAATACATAATAAAATCGGTTAGCAGATTCTCAGAGAACATTAATTAAAACGCATTTTATAGTCCTCTTTTATATACAGGGTGTCCGCCGGGAAGGATTATATGAAAGAGAATGAATCTTATATTGATAAATGTTTTATTTAATGTCGCACAAATGCGAGCCCTTTTGAGCACATTTTTTATTACATTCTGACACATTTCACGTGGTATTACATTAATTTCATAACGAATATTTTGTTTGAGTTGCTGCAGCGTTTCTGATTTATTTGCATAAACCTTGCTTTTCAGATATCCCCACAAAAAGAAGTCCAGAGCAGTCAAATCAGGTGACCGTGGAGGCCAATCAACATCACCATTCCTTAAAATAATTTGTTGTGAAAAGAGGTCTCGCAGTAATTCCATTGTAATCCTGACTGTATGCGATGTGGCACCGTCTCATTGAAACCAAATGTTAGTCAAGCCCAAAACATGCAATTGTGGCATTAAAAAGTTTTCAATCATATCACGATATCGCTCCCCATTAACAGTCACTGTTACGCCGTTTTCAGTTTCAAAGAAGTAAGGTCGAATGATTCCTCCTGACCAAATTGTACACCAGACTGTCGCTTTTAATGGATGCAAAGTTGACAGATGAATAATTTGAGGGTTTTCCATTACCAAGAACCGACTATTCTGTTTATTCACATAACCATTCAAATGAAAATGTGCCTCGTCACTCATTATGATTTTTTAATGAAAATCGATTATTGATTTTGATAAAATGTTTTAACGATTAAAACACGTTGGTTTACTGAATATTTTTCCATAATAAATTTGCACGTCTCTACTTCACGACTGCCAAAAATTAACTGTCAAGACTAATGCATACCAAAATGGCGGCAAAACAAAGAAGTATACCATCTCGGCGGACACCCTGTATATACGAGAGATTATTTCTTTATTTGTAATTCATGCAAGTTATTCTTTTTCGGCGTTCACCACATCCTTTCTATTCTGTTAGATTTCGACCAGATTTCTGCAATACGTTTATAGAAGATTTTAAGCGATAAATTTTCTTTAGAGTAATTGTCGAAATTTTCATATATTGCAGAAGTTGATTTTGGCTTATGTGCAGCGTTGCCAAATGTGTACATTTATCTGTATTTTGCAGTATTTTGAAGCATTGAGCAGTTATGAAGTATTATGTTTTTTATTAATTGTGCATATTTTGCAGTTTTAAACATTTGGGTTTTTTACTTTCAGTTAATAACTGTGGTGAGGTTTACTCGTACCTTTTTTATGTTTCATTTGAATTTCACTCGTTTTCGGCTTACAGAACATATCCGATACGAGTATATGTATATATTTTGACTTTTTTACGTATGTGCAGTTTTTTCACTTCAAAATCAGTTTTTTTCTTTTAAGTTTTCAGTTTTTCTAAAAAAGAAATTATGACAACACTGCTTATGTGCGTCCTTGTATGGGGTGTTTTTTATAGAGGTATAAAACTTTAAGTTGCAATAAAACAACGATGGATCATTCGATTGACATTATGTTATTTATCCGAAAGACAATCTTGTGGCATTACATTTTAAATATGATTTCTGGCATATGACCGCCACAGCTGGCGCGGATGTAGTCCAATTTTCGGTGACTTTTTCCAACATTTGTGGCCGTATATCGGCAATAACACGGCGAATGTTGTCTTCCAAATGGTCAAGCGCTTGTGGCTTTACCGCATAGACCAATGACTTTACATAGCCCCACAGAAAGTAGTCTAGCGGTGTTAAATCACAAGATCTTGGTGACCAAATCACAGTTCCAGAACGTGAAAATTGGCGGTCACCAAACGTGTCTTTCAATAAATCTATTGTGGCACGAGCTGTGTGACATGTTGCGCCGTCTTCTTGAAACCACATCTCCTGGACATAATGGCTATTCAATTCAGGAATAAAAAAGTTAGTAATCATGGCTCTATACCGATCACCATTGACTGTAACGTTCTGGCCGCCATCGTTTTTGAAAAGGTATGGACCAATGATTCCACAGCCCATAAAGCGCACCAAACAGTCAGTTTTTCTGGATGTAACGGTGTTTCCACATACACTTGAGGATTACCTTCACTCCAAATGCGGCAGTTTTGTTTGTTGACGTAGCCATTCAACCAGAAGTGCGCTCCATCGCTAAACAAAATTCGCTTATGAAAATTGAATAAAAAAATTTGATTATGAAAAATGAAAATTACACTATTTGCAAGCGTTGTTCAGGCGTGAGTCTATTCATGATGAATTGCCAAACCAAACTGAGATTAAGTCACTTGATAGCTGTTAAATCGGTCGCCATCTTGAAAAGTAATGCCAACCTAAAGCTCTATACCTCTATAAAAAACACGCTATATAAGAGCAAGGGTGATCATAAAAAAAAAATTGTTGTGTAGTAGTGTTAGTGTTGATAAATGTTTGCTGTGTGCGTTGAAGAGAAACACTAAAAAGGTAAACAACAATACAAACAAACAATTTTTAAAAGCAAAGCAACATATGTACGTCTGTTCATGTTTACATCTATTTCACAACTAAATAATATCTGTTGCTTTATTTTATTATCTTGTTATTATCTGGTCATTTTTGTTCAGTTGTATACATATACGCTAAAAATAATTCTCAGCCAGATAAGACTCAACTATGTTTTGAAATGAATTGCTCGTCTTTGATTCTTTTTTGCTTATTTTTCATTCGTTCGCGGTATAAAATTCGTGCTCACGAGTTAAATAACAAAACTCGTAAGTGCATATTTAAAAAATGTTAAATTTGTGCAAAAAATAAGATTCAGGCAGACGAATTAAAAAATAAAACTCACGAGCTCGAGGTATAAAACGAGCGAAAAAAGAAATTTCTGCTCATGAACCGAGTTTCTACAGAGAATATCATCAAGCATCATCAGCATAGCTACCAGATTTGACAATAAATCGATATTTTGACGATTTTTTAACAAAATTGTGGCAAAATGACGATTGACGTTTTTTGCCTCTAAAATGAGGACTTTTGATATATGGACAATTGGCAGCTCTAAAAGTATGAGTAACTCTTTTAGGTGAGTCAACTAGTTTAGTTTTCAAATTAGTTGACGGAGTCTCATCGAGACCGTTTTAAAAACTTTTACCCAATAACTTTCATTGTCAAAACTGTCATCAAGTCTTTGTTCATTAAAATCTAAAAAGGTATCTTGGTTAGAGTTTTTCATCATTAATTTTTATGACAGGAATCTTTTCCTTAAAACGCATTGATGACTTAACTTGACAATATTGTGCGTACTTTGACTGATTAATTTGTAATCATCATCAAAATTTAATCTTTATCGGATTTGACCAACAACTTCAATATGAAAGTTTCTCAAATTGGTGTTCATTTTCCCCTAATCAAGTGCAAGAGAACAAGAAGGAATACATTTTTAAGCTAATAAACCTATACATACGGTGGCGGAAAAAATAATAGGGACACATCAAAATTTTCCCTAATTTTTATTTATCATTACACAAATCAAATAAAGAATGCGTTGTAATTGAAAGAAGTTTGTGCATACCCGTACTACATTCCATTTGGCCAAAATAATTTATTCTTCGTTTCTTCAGACGTGAAATGGTCCTAGTTATTGAAAAAAATGAAAGTATCCCTATTGATTCTTCCACCATTATTTGTATATACAGACTTAAAATATATTATTATTCGGGATTATTTGTATGATCAAACAATCATACATTTGATGTAAAGGGTCCACCAAATAAAATTTTTTTTTCGAAAATGCTATAAAAAAACTACTGAATATTTTCTCAAATTTCTTTTTTTTATTTGAAAGAACAAACCTTCTGGTTAATAATGGAAAATAATTTCATTCAAATGGCCGCAGCTGTATTTCACCAATGGCTTCACGATTATTGTCCTTTAAAGCTTCAATTGTCTCTGGCTTGATGGCGTAACACTTATCTTTGACGGTACCCCACAAAAAATAGTCCAACGGTGTCAATTGCAGCTCCGAGGTGGCCAAACGACATCAGCTCAGCGGTTAATAAAGCGATCTTCAATAACAGGGCGCAAAACACGAGTGTAGCTTCGGCTGTGTGGCACATAATTTTTGTGAACAAAAATTCGTTCAACATGGCCCGATAACGATCGCTATTGACTGTAATGGCCACTCCTTGCTCTTTTTCGAAGCAAAATGGCCCAATTATGCCTCCGGACCAAAATACGCACCAAGCAGTGACTAGTATTGGGTGTATCAGCTTTTCAATGTATGCGTGCGGGTTTTCTGTGTCCCAAATGCGACAATTTTGCTTGTTTACATACCCGCTAAAATCAAAATGAGTTTCATCTGAAAAGATGATTTTTTGGCAAAATCGGCATCTTCTGTAAGTTGATCGCAGGCCCACTTAGCGAAGCGTATACACAACCATATTCGTTCAGCGGAAGGATAAAACTAATTATCAGACATGAGCAGACATGTCAAATCAGACATGAGCTAAGTGTTACCATTCACGAAATAAGCACTAGTTGAAAAAAAAACGTTAGATGGCGGACCCTTTATTTAAAATTTGAATTTTAAATTAAAACTTTCGATTGAAACACAAAAATAATATGGTTCAAAAACAGTGTCAGTTAAAACTTTTTTTGCCATTTCTGTGTAATAACAGAGAAATTGGGAACATTGGCTCAACGTTGATATAGAATAAGTCCTGGAACAAAGTAGTACTGAAACTGACGACGTAATTAGTAGTGCAGCAAGAAAAAATGCAAGCAGAATGTTGAAGCTTTCTATACTTATGATTGCCAAATAAAGTCAGCAAAAACTGAGGAGAATAATAATACTCGTATGTGAATAATATGTGAATTTTTAAACAGAGTAAACTACATACATATATCACATTACAACTTAATAAATTTCTAAAAGTGGAGTTAATCGACTTGGCAAATGAGGTATTCTTTGGTACTTAGCTTGAAGCACACATTGAAAATGTGTTATTTATTATATGTACTATATAGGTATTGTAAATAAAAATTGGAAACCCTAAAAATTTGGTTGTTTTTTGTTACGATTTGTTTGACGATTTGACGATCATCAGTGCTTTATTCGTTAACGAGTGTAGATGTAGCAGACAAAATCCGGCCTAGTTCAGCGTGTAGTCAAATCGTGATGTTGAATGACGTCGTCATACATAACTGCTTTCTCAATAAAATATTTCATTTACGATAGTTCATAGAAGTTTCGACTCTTGATACTGATAGTGTGGTAATAATTCATCGATAAATAAATCATAGTTATAATGATACCGGCAAATTATACAGCCTTAGAAATTAAAATTATTTTCATTTAATTTTATTATTTTTTCAGAACCGAATTTCATATAAAATTTTTATGGGGTAGTAAAGGTGCTACAGCCACTGCCGATGATCGTCATTCAAAACTGGAGAAAGTTTTAGCATTAATGGCTGATAAATTTTGCAATGCCGATAATGATTCAACTACAACTGCCTAAATAAGCTGGAACACACGATAACTTTTGTAAATAAATGATAAAAGAAAACTAAATTTTTTTATATGCAAATCTAAATATCTTTTTTTTATTGAAAAGAGATACTTATCTAAAAAAAAGAAATAAATCAAAATTTGATTAAACCAAAACTAGTCTGCTAAAAATAAAAAATAAACAGAAATATAATGATATTAAAACACACAAATTCATAGAGAAAAACAAGATAGAGAAGCTAACAAACACCAAAGTACGAGTATGTATTTATTTATGAAAAAATATTAAAAATTTTCAATTGAGTTCATTTTCTCTGCTTTAAAATTTTCTAATTTTTTTTTTTTTATATAATAACTACCTCAGAATAAACTAAAAAATAAAACGAATTAATTTACTGAAAATGAAAAAGAAAAAAAAAAACAAGAAATAAACCCAACCATCATCAATAAGGTGAAATCATAATACACTGAACGAAAAAGGCATAGTTTTGTTTGCTTAAATTGGAATGAAATCATATCGCTATCTTACAAAATGTTAACTTTAATATTTTTAAATTTATGATACTTTTTGTGATTCAAATTAAAAATTGAGCAATTCAATTTGTTGATTTGATATTATTTTTTTTTAATAATTTATAATTAATTTTTTAAAGGATAACAACGCATCTTTGAGTATATATTTTAACGAAAAAAGAAAAAAGGTTGCATTTATAGTTAATTAAGATTTTCTATTAAATTAAATTATTAATGATTATTAAGTTGTATTGTGAAATGAAAGAAGAAGTTGTATTTATTTAATAGTTATATTAATTCTATTTTATTATATTAATAAGTTTTTTTATTACTTATATACTTAAGCTAGACTAACACCGGAAAAAACACAAGATCCATATAAATTTGATATAAAACTTTATAAGTTTATAGAATTATACTTAATTAATAATTAATATCATAATCTAACTATACAAAGCAAAACATGTTCGATCCTAAGATCCATCTCTAACATTTTAAATTAATTGACAATTTATTTCAAATGTAAAAGTGAGCCTTTAACACAAATTTAAAGTCAATGAAAAAGTGAATTCAAAACTTCTCTAAGAAATGAAATAGATCCACCCAATCATTGATTGGACAAGAGCAAACTTATGGCTCCTGCTTTTGATATCGAGCTTTCTTAAAGATCGCATTATAAAAATGGCTATGGATGGGATCTTTCTCAATGAGTTTTGGATTAATTCAGGGCCGAAACGTTCTGCTTTTTTCCTACTTTTTCAGAAGTAAAGTTAAATAGAACACATATAAAGCTTTGATTGCGATTATAATGTTTATTAGACCTTGTCATTATGTACGAAATAGAATATATAAAATAGCCTCTGGTTATAGCGCTCTGAATTAACGGTAACGAATCTTTCAGCGTTATTTTCGAAGAAATAAGGTTCAATGGTACCTCTACCATCACACGCACCAAGTAGTCACTTTTTCTAGTTACAACGACCTTTCCACAATCATTTTTGGGTTTTCCGAGCTCAAAAAGCGGCAACTTTGCTTATTGACATAACTATAGATTGTAAATGAGCCTTATCCCTGCAGAAGATTTTATTCAAAAGTTCGGCCTAGTTTGAATCACCACTTTTGTAGAAGTTTTTACTATTTTTACGCGTTTTTCGGTCCATATCCATAAGTGCAAACCTTTCGCCAAATAAATGACACTTCAGATGAAAAACATTAAGCATCCCTGTCAATCAGGCAGTTTTCAAACCATTAAATCGATAACTCGATATTACTTTTGTTCGTAAGGCAATCGTCTTTTAATTTTTGGCGAAAGTTCGAATATAAGTGACCTGTGTAAAAATCTCCGAGTAGCGTCATAAGAACAAAGTGTATTTCAGTGCGCTTTAGACCTGATGTTGATTCATGACACATATATAATAATGATGGTGTTATTCGTATCACAATCATCAGTGACTATTTGTAATGTAAAGATTAAAGTTTGTTCTAGGAATGAGAATGCATTGTGATGTTGGTTGAACCCATTACATTTATCGAGTGTCGAAAGAAGCGTAAAGCCTCGAATGTAAGAAATTTTTGTCTAAAACTTTACTTTCACGTACAGCAGAGGGCGCATTGATGACGATAAAATATTCAATTCTATTGATTTATTAGAGAATTTTCGTAATATGTTGTCTGTTTCTAATACTACTATAACGGAATATGTTTAAACAAAATGAGGAATCTGATTCTTAATAAAGACACACAATTTCGTGCATGATAGTAACTTCTCTCAGACAGAATTCGTTTTTCTTTCGCCGCGTTTATTTCTGTAACAATTTTTCGTCAAATTATTTTAATATAATTTTACTATTTTCAGCCAGGCTGCCTTAAGGGCAACCGGCTCTCATCGTATGACATCTAAACTTGTCATATAATGTTACGATTCGTTGCAAAGGCTGGCATATAGCACAGTATGGTCAGGAGCCATACTGTGTAGCACTGCTTTCTACATCCTTATCTAACTAAGGATTGCAAAATTGCCTAATCTGTCAACAATTTGGGCTTAGCTCTAATGTTTCCAGTATAACAGGCCGGAAATTATGAGCTGACAGTACATCAAACAATACAAACATCATAGACACCGGAAGACATAATGTGTGAATGTGGGATTCTTAATAGATCTACTATTGATAGAAATGTATAGGTAGACTCTACGAGGGCAGTTCGAAATGTGCTTAGCCCAACTATCAGAGTAGGAAGTGTGCTTGAATTGAATTCATTCGTAAAGAACGATTCTTTTCGAGAACCAAATTTTAAATACGTGAGAAGAATCGAAAACAAAAGAAGTTAAAAATAAAACCGAACCGAACGCAAATCGAGTATAAAAGCATCAAAACCAGTTAAAAATGAGCAATTCTTTTGGCAAATATTGTTTGTGTAATACAAAACATGCATGTGTGTGATACTTATTGGTCGTTGCACACAAAATATACTTACATACACACATACGAATGCATGGTATTACGCATTTAATCTTACACAAAAAACTTACATTGAAATGAATTGCTCGTTTTGATTCTTTTTTGCTTATTTTTAATTCGTTCGCAGTATAAAATTCGTGCTCATGAGTTGAAGAACAAAACCCGTAAGCGAAAAAATTAAAAATTTAATATTCGAGCTCACGAGTCGAGCTAAAAAAATATTTTGAGGAAAAAATGTGATTCGTGTGTACGAATTAAAAATACACGAGCACGAGTCATAAAACGAACCAAAGAAAATCTGCTCATGAGCCGGTTTTTTAATTACTATGCTAACAATGAAAAACAAGAGTTAGGTTTTTAAAATTATTTCATTTTTCGTTATAATCTCCTGAAACTTCAATATACTTAGTCCAACGTTTTTTACCAATTCTATCCTAATAATCGTGTATCTTCATTCGGTAAAAGTGAGAGGAAGGTAAGTCAGGAGAATAAGGTAGGTGATCAATTCGTACTTCAATTCGCTGAATTTTGACATTGTTCAAACACTTTTGTGGGATGGTGCTTTAGCTGGATGAAAAATTGTTTTTTTTTTTGCCCTGTAAACCAGGCCGTTTTTCTCGAATTTTCAAATTCTATTGATTCAGAAGGTTACAATAATATTGCGAATTAATTGTTTTACCTTTTTGAAGATAGTTGATCAATAAAATACATTTATAATCGCAGAAAGCCATTGCCATGACCTTACCAGTCGATTGAACTCTGTTTGCGTTTCTTGGTGCATTTCCACCAGCTTCAATCTATTGTTTGAATTGTTATTTTGTCTCTGGTGTATAGTGATGGATCCATGTCTTATCAACAGTTATAAAACGACGCTTACGAACCATTTAATTGCGTAGAAAGCTTTTTCATCAGTAATTCTTGATGCAAAATAAAATGCACTCGATCATTTGAGATGTCTATGACTTTGCCTATTTTAAGCACTTTCACTCGTCGATCGTCTAATATCATATCACGCACTTTAGCTATGATTTCTGGCGCTGTTGCAGTTATTAGATGTCGACTTCGTGGTTCATCTTCAATGCTTGTACGGCCACGTTTAATTTTAGCAACTCAATTTTTTACTGCTGCATATGAAGAAGCACTTTCAACTAAAACATTCACCATATCATTAGGAATTTTTCGTCCTGATAAACCTTTCTTTTTATGTAAATATTTAATCGCACCACGAATTTCTAATTTTTCCATTTTTGAACATCTGGTACTATACGAATGCAGTAACAGATCTAAATAATATTTAACTTGTGTTCATATGACGGATGGAAGTTTTTATTATAAGGGTGTCCAAATTTGAGGTATCATTTTAATTTGAATACAAAAAGACTTTTTTCAGACATCTGCTCGATAATATTGGTTTTAAGCTCTTGAACTGTTTTGGGATTATTGCTGTAGACTTTCGATTTCAAAAAATCCCACAAAAAAATCTAACGGTGTCAAATCGCACGATCTTGTTGACCAATTTACTCATCATTTACAAGAAATAATGAGATTTTTGAATTTTTATTTCAAAAGATCCATTGTTTCTCTTGCTGTGGCACGCTCCTGTTGAAACCACATATTCTCTACGCCTAAATCATCCATCCATCAATCCATCACAAAAGACTTCGAATCATCTCCCTGTAGCGATTTTCATTGATCGTAATCGCATTACTATTTTTGTTTTAAAATAATATGGGCCGACGATTCCTCCAGACCACAAACTACACCAAACAGCAACTTTTTATTGATGTAATGGTTGCTCTAGGATAACTTTTCGATTCTCTTCATCCCTAATGCGGCAAACCTGATTGTTGGGCTTCGTCGGTGAAGATTATTTTGTTAAAAAAGTTTCCTAATTACATCTTGAAAACTTTTGCCATTTCCAAAAAATGTTTTAATAATAAGAACACGTTATTCCTTTGTGCAACGTTCCGTATTAACTAACTGGAATGTATTCAGAATCTGAAAATAAAAGTTTAGAATAAAAATTAAAAGTAAAAAAAATGGCAGCCAAATTAAAATGATACCTCAATTTTGGACACCCTTTATAAAGCTTTTTGCTGCTTATGCCGCCTTTACTATTATTATCTGCTAAAAAAAAAACCGTAGACTGAAAAGGTCATAGTAGATCTCATGATTCGTAGCGCCTTTCAGCTGTGACCGGTCTAAGGGATAGTAAGGATTTTTGTCATTTGTTCCTGGGAAGAAGGGCATAAAGTATTTGCTAATAAATGATTATAATAAATTATCATAATTTGAAAAACTCAGTTTTTGAAATATCGATTTTTTTTTTAAACAATTGAGGTACCTTTGAATTACAATGCGCTACAGACACAGAGATGGAGAGAACATTTCAATGAAATTAGTAATGTCATAAATGTAATTGAGGACAGTGAAACGATTCAGAATAACAGTGAAGACAACAACTTAAGATATCGTGGAATCCTCCCAATCTTAATGAGATAAAAGAGGCGACTGGTAAATTGAAAACCAATAAAGCGGCAGGCGAGGAGATGGAGAGATGGAGAGAACATTTCAATCAAATTAGTAATGTCATAAATGTTATTGAGGACAGCGAAACGTTTCAGAACAACAGTGAAGACAACAACTTAAGATATCGTGGAACCCTCCCAATCTTAATGAGATAAAAGAGGCGACTGGTAAATTGAAAACTAATAAAGCTGCAGGCGAAGATAGATTACTGTTGGAAATTTTACAAGTTCACATGCAAACCACGACTGAACTTCTACGACCTCACATCACATTAGGTTTCGTAGCATAATGCTGCTTTCAGTGTAAGTTCCAAACGATTCCAGACTGGTGGCTAATATGAAGGTGAAAAACGCCAAACATGAAACAGGAAACTCGGGAAACACCAACAATATAACAAACAGCAGACAGGAACACAGCAAACAGTAAACAGGAACAGCACAATGGCCAGAAGACGGAGACGAACTAAAATTCGCAGCAGGATACAAAACAACCAAACATCAATGCATACTGCTATGTGCTAACGAGCTGGAAAACGGCAAAAACGGAAACTCAGTGAGCACCAGTATTGGAAGTGGAGGAGGTACCTCTCATAACGTTCCGTCTTCTCCTATCAAACACAACACGCGCAAAAGTGCCCAATCTCCCAAGAGTCCGATTGTCCTGCAAACAAGCAGATAAGGAAAAGAAAATGGGGTGGATCGGTCATACAATTCGAAGAAGTACCGATAGTATCACCAGAAAGTCAGTCGAGTGAAACACCTGAAGAAGCACAATTATCCAGGAACTAACATGGAAAGAAGCAAAATAACAGCGGCAAATTGTGTGAGAAGAAGATGGTGTGTGCCATCCATAAGCTCCCAAGAGCAATATCGGAAAAAATTGTTACCTGAAGTAGTAGTTCAGTACCCATATTTGAATTTAAACATCATTGCATAATTCTTTAAAAATTGTAAAGGCTCATTTTTATAAAAAAAAAAATATTAAATTTATAATATAAGTAAATGATATATTATTATAAAATAATATGCAACATACATATACACAAATTAAATTTAATATCGGACAATATATAATAATCAAATGCATTTATACAATTTTTACCAAATTTGTAAGAAGAAGATAAAAACCAAACCAAAAAAAAAAACAAAAACAAATCTAATTGTAATAAAAAAGAAGTAAAAGCAAATAAATATAAAAATTATTAAAGAAAAAAACAAAAAACAAAATTGTAATTAAAAACTTTATTGTTTTACTTTCATTTAAAACGAATTTAAAAACGTAACAAATTATTGAGTGTATAACTTAAAAATATAGGACTCACAATGGAAGGCCAATTTTTTACTTATATCTTATTTGAACAAAAATGTATACATATGTACACTCACAAAATAGTCGTATATCTCAAATTTTATAACCGCGGTAAAGCTATGTTATGTGGTCTTTAACCAGGCTGTTAGGTTTGGACCATTTTTATAAACTTTTTTTTCTTTTTCCTTTTACTACGTAACGGATCAACAGAAGTATCCACTTAAAACGTTAGCTCACATTGGTATTCTACGAAATTTTTGGTGTTCTATGATGTAAAGGAAGATATCGTAATAAAAACTTACAAATCTTAGGTAAAGGACCATTATGGACAATTCATGTTTATATATATTTTTTATGAATTAACATTACAAAACACGTCAAGTTTCTCAGTAAATTAGGTGCAAATTATTTTTTGTTGTACTTTTGATATATATATATCATACGTATAAATATATATCTTCTTCAATCTTCTTCTTCTATGTATATAATATAAAAAGATTACAACTATAAATTGCGTTGTAATTGATGTTCTCTGCAATGTGCCAATTTTAGTTTGTAAGCCCTTGAACGAAAGGTGAAGTCAATAACTAGGGTTTTTTCGTAAATGGTGTTTTTTATAGAGGTATAAAAGTTTAAGTTGCAATAAAACAACGTTGGATTATTCGAATGACATGAATCTTATTTATCCAAAAGATAATCTTTTGGCATTACATTTTAAATATGATTTCTGGCATATGACCGCCACGGCTGGCGCGGATATAGTCCAATCTGGACGTCCAATTTTCGATGACTTTTTTCAACATTTGTGGCCGTATATCGGCAATAACACGGCGAATCTTGTCTTCCAAATGGTCAAGCGTTTGTGGCTTTACCGCATAGACCAATGACTTTACATAGCCCCACAGAAAGTAGTCTAGCGGTGTTAAATCACAAGATCTTGGAGGCCAATTCACAGGTCCAACACGTGAAATTAGGCGGTCACCAAACGTGTCTTTCAATAAATCTGTTGTGGCACGAGCTGTGTCACATATTGCGCCGTCTTGTTGAAACCACATCTCTTGGACATCATGGTTACAATTCAGGAATGAAAAAGTTAGTAATCATGGCTCTATACCGATCACCATTGACTGTAACGTTCTGGCCACCGTCGTTTTTGAAAAAGTACGGACCAATGATTCCACCAGACCATAAAGCGCACCAAACAGTCAGATTTTCTGGATTTAACGGTGTTTCCACATACACGTGAGGATTACCTTCACTTCAAGTGCGGCAGCTTTGTTTGTTGACGTAGCCATTCAACCAGAAATGCACTTCATCGCTAAACAAAATTCGCTTATAAAAATTGAAAAAATTGAAAAAAAATTCACTTATGAAAAATGAAAATTGCGCTACAACGCATGCAAGTTCAGGCGTGAGTCTATTCATGATGAATTGCCAAACCAAACTGAGAATAAGTCACTTGACAGCTGTTAAATCGGTCGCCATCTTGAAAATTAATGCCAACTGAAAGTTCTATACCTCTATAAAAAACACGCTTTATATATATTTTGTAGGGTTATTGGTCGCGAGTTATTAACGTTAGAGTTAACCGCTTAGCATTGCATAATTTTTACTTGAAAAAGAAATTTATTGCAGCATTTAAACTTTGTGTGAGTTAGTAAATATTTGTAAAACTGTGTACATAAAAAGCATATTTAGAAAGCTATCATTTGGTGTGTGGTTTCACTATTGTTCAGTCAAAAAATGGACCGAATTCGATAAGTGGTAGTAGCTCCTCCCATACAATGTAAATATTGGTTTTTGTATATCTTTGGAACGGTAGTAGTTGAAGGTACTGAATTTGATCTAAATAACTTGGTACATAATACACATCATCAGTCGGAATATGGGCGAAATTGTATAAGTGGGTGTGGCATCTGCCATACAAATTAAATATTGATTTTTGCATCTCTAGAGAACGATTAGAATGGTTTCTCAATAACTCTAAAATATTGGTTATATTAAAAAATGATATTAGAATGACTTAAAGCTGATATAATTTGAAATTTTGTGTCAAAAATTTTACATTTTAGAAAACAAAAATGATGAAGTAAGGCGACCAAAAATATATTGAATATCAAAATTATTTTTGGTTGTTACATCACTTCTTTGAAGGATAACATTTTTACAAAAATATTTACCATTGACTTTTTTCTAATTTCGCTTTGAGATCAGGATTAAAATTTTCTAAGTGAATAGAAAATTGTTTTTTTTAATGACTTTATGTAAAAGAATTGACAGTCATGCGTAATATGCAGGAACACCAGCAGAACTGAATATGATTTCGACCACAGCGTCGGAAGTCATCATGAGAGTTTTCTATGTTGTGTGCGACAGCTGTTAAAATTTTAGCCAAATTCATCGATTAGTTTATTTGTTGTAGTCCTTTGAAGTAAGCAACATTTGTGTTTCTTTGAAAATTGAAAAAAGTGAATTTCGTGTAGTGATTAAACACTATTATTTGAAAGGCAAAACGGCGAAAGAGACAAAAGAAAAGCTTGATAAACATTACGGCGAATCTGCTCCGTCAGATTATATGGTAAAATATTGGATTGCTGAATTTAAACGGGGCCGAACAAGCACTGCAACAATACCATCAACAGGAATTCCAAAAGAGGTGGTTACTGAAGAAAATATCAAGAAAATCCTCGATATCGTTATGAATGATCGCCGGGTCAAAATACGTGAGATTTCTGAAATGGTAAACATATCATATGAACGTGTGTTCAATATTTTGCATGAACATTTGCATATGAAAAAGCTATAGGAGAGATGGGTGCCGCGTTTGCTCAGTGTTGAACTAAAACGAGTTCGACAGATCACTTCACAGCGATGTTTGGACATGATAAAGTGAAATCGAGAATAATTTTATTTCCATTTTTAAGTTTGTGTGTATGTAATAAAGATGTGTTCAAATTAAGCAAAAAACTTAAACGAAATCCCCAAGCTTTTACCACATTCTGTGTTGTACTTAGATCGATTTAAGAGCAAACTCAGCTCCCTACCTCCCGGTTTCATATAGTGCTGGCCATCTTGAAACATTGCTCAGTTCCAGCCATTTTTTCATTAAGTCATATACAGTAGCAAGCATTAAAAATTGAACTCTGCATTTCGTAATCTGAAATTGCATTCTATCACTAACAATGGTATCCAATTCAAATTCTCTTTTGCATTTTTTATTCTTTATAAGAAAAAGAAACGTACATGATAGTATCAGTTGATTATTTATTAAAAAAAAAATGGTTTTATTGTGAAAGTTTTTTGTATTTTTCGAGAAACATTTGTCAAACGATAGCAAAGTGGATGAAGGAATAGCGATGAGCGAAGTTGGAGTCTTGTGCGGAGCACACAAATCAATTGTTAGTCAAATTTTCTCGAAATTTCCCTCTTCTGAAAGCGTAGACAGAAAACCAGGAAGTCGGTGTCAACGAATTAATACTGCTCGTCAGGACCGAGAAATGCTAAGGCCAATAACAATTGATCCACGAAAAACGGCATTAGATGTTGCTAATTACGCAAAAACACGAATGGGCGTCACATTTAGCGTACATACCGCTAGACGCAAATTAAATGAAGTCGACTTATTTGTCGGACCTCCCTGTAAAAAGCGACTAATAAACAGGGTTAATAAGAGAAGGCGTCTTGACTTTTCAGAACGTTACTTAAATTGGACAACAGGGCATTTGCCTAAGGTGCTTTGTAGCGATGAACACAAATTTAACTATTTCGGCTCCGATGGCATAGGTATATAACCACAAAAAAATTGTATAGATTATATAGTGTTGCATTTTTTTGCTCGGCACTGTAGATCAAAATCAAAAATTTCCAAATTTCTCGTTCTCAAGATATAAATAATCAATATTTAGTTTGTATGTTAGTTGTTTGTATACAACATCATCATATGACTTATGTCTTACGCTATACTATTTTTAAACGAAATAATATATAATTAAATTCTATGCCTTAAGGTAAGGTTTTCACCTAATTTAGCTTAAGTCAAACTTTGTATGTTTTTTGTTGTAATTTTAATTCAGTAAAGTCTGCTAATTTTTTCGATATTTATTTCTTGAAAACATAAGTGCCTAAGCCTACGGTCACATTTGTTCGTATATATTTTAACCAATACTTTCCACAGAGCGGGAACTGGCATAGTTGGACCTTAAGCACTCAGAAAAATAACTTTGAGCAGGGATACCACAGGTTTACGCAGTATTGGGGCTCTATCTGAAATGGGCCACACGGGGTGAGAATCAAAATACTTTCGTACAGTCAATCAGTCATAAAGGACATCAGTAGTTATGCATTTACATCCAGAACAACAGAGACAACACGCTTAACAACCTGTCTACTCAGAGTAAGGTAACTCTGGTCTGGATGCCTTGACATAAAGGGCTCAAGAAAAATAAGATGGCAGACATCTATGCCAAATGGGGAGCTGAGAGAACTTTCATTCGGCGCACTACATCCGTTAGCTACAATAGGAGTTGCCTAAAAAGTGAGATGAGAAAATGATCAGCTTATAATATGAGGAAACGTTGGAGCAAAACTAGTGTCTGAGCCACTCCAGAGGGTTTCTAAACTTCGACACGAAGAGAACAGAACTAAACTAGAACAGAACAGAACCAAAACTAGATTACAAAAATAATTAAAGAACACTTTCGAAGGTACTAATGGGTTACTACGCCTGAAATAAGCACCTGCACTGAATGGGCGTATCCAATACTAGCACTTACAAATTCTGATGTGGGGAAGAGGATTTAATGGAGCACTGGATCATTAACTGTGTGGCACTGAAAAACAGGAGGCTAATACATGCATATCCGTTGGGTGACCAGGACTTTACAATGTGTAAACAATGATGACGTCCAGTTAAAATCTACAATCATCAGGTTAGCCTATTTACAAAGAGTTGCCACATGAACGCTAAATTGAACCAAATGAAGTTGAAATTAATTGTTTAACAGGCAGAAACTCAATTTATCAATTTCAATATCGTGCTATGAAATCCATCTACGGGGATCAGCTGTTCCCTGGTATATACAAAAAAGAAGTCAAATATACACAAATAGCTCAGTGTGGTCTTGACAAAGACTGAAATTGCTAATTACGTTCTATTTAAATAAGCTTGAGTCACATCTAAATCCATTAGGCCCGTAACACCTTAATTAATTGCGGGAACATCCGATTAAGAACACGTAATACTTTAGATTTTGATTTAAAAAATAAAGTTTATTTTTCATTTATAACTTATAGACTAAAACTTATAAGTCCAATTGTGGCTTATCGTCTAAGGTAATATAGGGATCTGAATCCTTACTTACTCTATTATTCTGTTCGTATTCTATTAAAAGCAATGAGTTACCAATATCATTTAAAATTTCCTGTGGTACATAAAGAGTAAGCTGTGGTCCAGCTTTAGGCCAGTAGCGTCCCAAATTAAAACCATTTAGAAATGCTACACCTTTTCCCCAACCCGAGGGATTTAGGAATGTATGATGCTTATCGGATGTCGAAAATTCCCCAAAATAAAGCATAGGTCCTCGAGATAATAAATTCGTTTCCTCATTCAATGCTAGCGATGAATAGTTACTACTTAGCATTTTGTCAAAAATACCTGATATAAAAGGTTCTTCGAAAGAATAAGCAGTGTGTGACCAGTTTTCCAAACTTAAAATGTTATCAGTTGTGGGTTTTTGTATAGTCACACTACCCAAAATGCCTTTAGTATCATTAGCTATATTGAAATTAATACGACCCTGATTTTCGACCAAAATTTGTAGAATCGAGCCCTTAGATTTAGTAAGTGTTAGAGAGAAGTTTCCATTTTGACGTGATAAAGTGCCCATAAACTCTTGATCAACATAAACCATGGCACGATCTCTTAGATCATTAACCGTAAGATTACAGGATTCAATATCCATGCCATCAATTTCAGTCTCATACAGAACTAAGCCCGAATATTGATCCAATTCTTCAAATGTTTTTGGTTTTTGCGCTCTTACAGGCTGTCCTTTAGCCAAAGTTGCTCGACCTTCTTTGGAGAGCAGACTCATGACGGGTTTAAGATTTACTACGCCATAGGCATACGATGTTTCTTTTACAGTTTCGACTTCGGGTATATCAAAGTATTCTTTGATCACATCACGTACCAGTTCGAATTTTTTAGTAACATTGCCAGCTTCATCCATAACGGCATCGTAATCGTACGAAGTAATATCAGGTACATAATTAAAGTCACCGAAATCATTAGCACCAGCTGTGAAGCCGAAATTTGTGCCTCCGAAAAACATATAGAAATTAACGCTGGCATTATATTTTAAAATTGTTCTGAAAAGGAAATTGAAAAAAAACAGCAAATTTAAACAGAAATTTAAGAAAGTATATTATGGTCCTACTTTAAGGCATCGGCCACCAATTGGCCATCACGTCTTTGATTTTTCTCTTGCCAATGTGTCAACCAGCCAGGATAAAATTCAGAGTTTACTAAGGGTCCAGTGGGCTGTACGGATCTTAGTGTTTTCCAAATATCATCGATTTCATGGACTGCAAATAAAAATAAGGTTGAAAAAAGCAAGAAATAAATTTAAGTCAAAAAACGCTTTCAGGTTCATTATCTACGATTCTTTAATTGAAGGAAAATTTTAGGCCTTAATGGCTAAATTAAAATTGAAAACAGAGGGCTGTTCTTTCAGCCACCTTTAATCACCAGTACGGATATTAACGAATTCATTTGATAGTGCCAATTACTAGCACAGGGTTTCCAAAAAAACGTTTCATTCTTAATAGTCCGCCAATTAGCAGTCATCATGAGTTAACCTGTAACCATTCAACATATAAGAAATAAAAACTATGCCATCAAGAAAAAAGGAATAATATATGCTTCACAATTGCAGTAGAAGTATTAATATTCCCTTTAAAAATGGTCAACATTACGCAGTCACATTCCGCAAAACTAAGATATTTTTAAACTGTTGCGAAACTGATCTCTTAAGACAAGTTTGTGATGTGAAGTACCGACAACAACCAACAACCAATGATAATATTTCTGCAGTTGTAACAACTCCGTTTCATTCGAAAATTGCTGTTGTAACCCATAGTATTGAGGTCGACCAGGTTTGTTAATTACTCGTCGATCTTTAGAATCAGACATTCATCAATCGACATTACTTAGTATTGTTGCGTTTTAACCTTTTTAAAGGTTTGATTTTTTTTAATTGCGTCAAAATAAAATGAACACCATGTTGTTGTTGTTTTATAGTTTTTATTTCCTCACTTTATCTTTATACAGTTTAACTTGCACTTGATATTCGCCTAAACACGACTTTACTTAATGACTGCAAAACGATAACTATCTCTCATCAAACGCAATGCGTAATTTTTTATAGCAATTCATTCATTATCAATTTCGAATAATCTTGTAGTTACTACCAATTTCTCTTTATTTACGTTAAATTCAAAAGATGTAAAGTTATAATACATAAAAAAGAATCGAACTGGCAGCTAAATATACAAATGGTAGTACTCTTAATGGCAGTTACAGATACACAAGAGCCTTGACACATACCAATAAAGTTTATAGCTAAAATCTCACCATACAGTCCCTGATGTGGTGCATTTTATTTTTAAGCATTTTTATTTTCGTAACAGTATCATATTTTGCATAAAGATTTAAAGTTTTTAAAGTACAGCTAATATGTGAATAATGCCCACGGAACATCAATAAAGTTGTGGTTTTTTCTGACTGCGTCCTTGAGATACATCAAACTGATCCGAAATCTCATTGAAAAATCAACATGAAGCAGACTACGTTAACAAGCACAATTGTTGCAGTTGCATTCTCAAAAATCCAAGAATTATTGTTGAAAAGCCTCTCCATTCCAATCATGTGACTGTTTGGTGCGATTTTTGAGCTAGCACGGTCATTGAACTCTACTCTCTAGAAAATAAGACTAGAGCAACTTTTACGGTGAATGGATTGCCCTATCAATAGATGACTAATGATTTTACATGGCCCGAAGTTGTTTACTTTGAACATGACTGCACTCGTTCCACTCAAGTACTTACGTCATCGCTCTTTTGCGAGAAAAATTTCCAGAGTAAATGCTTTCTCGTAGAGGCAATTGAACACCTGTCTGTGTCTGCCATTTAACTGATATTGATTTCTTTTATTAATAGCACCTCTTTTTCTTCTCCGTTACTCCTCTAGAGAGCATACTACCTTTCCACAAAACATTCATTGCTTTGTTTCAGTTTAATTGATCAAGTTGATTTTTTCAAGCTCGTCTCCATATAATTGTGTAGTGATGAATATCCTTGATAAGTGGTACTGGTGATACTTACTTTTGTTATTGTAATTTTTCCCAGTAGGTTGCGTTTTTTAATGATCATACGACTGATATTTGTCATCGCCAGAGGTAAATTGGAAAGTCAGTTGGCTTCTTTTTTATTTTTTAGATGAAAATGTCTTTAACTTGTTTTTAGAAAGCACTTGAACACACAAAGCTTTCGTCATGTCTTCTGCTGGGGCTCGAACTTGAACCGCTTGTGTTGTATGCGTCCGCTCTAACATTATGTCAACCTCTCCCTCCCTTTTAGAATTAAATAAACATCTGATGATTTAGCCTATAAATACGAGTTTTTTTACATATCTAAATGAAACCTCTTATGGCAGGTTTACTACGATCTCATCACCTGCTTTAAGGTCTTCTTATTATGTAAAAAATGTAAAATGTTGTTTTAGACGAAGCTATTCGCATTTCTAATCAGCATATAACCGTTTTATTCCCATATGACCCCATGGAATGAGTAAAATGTATGAAAATGAGGCATTATGACATTGAACACAGTAAATTTTTCCCGGAAAGTTACCTTGTGTCTGCTACCGCGTTTAAAGCTTCTACTAAAAGAGATATTCGATTTGCAATATAAGGTATGAATCTCTGATACATAAATTCTTCATGATCTAGTTACAGGCATTATGATCTTAGATATCATCAATATATTTTTAAAACTAATCAGTTAAGATTTTCTATATTGTGCGATAACATATCTAAAGATGTTGTATGTGAGTCTTTATTCCTCTATTGTTCAGACAATGTAAAATTTAGCTATCAAGTTTAAGTCATTAAGGACCTAGTTTGGATCCCTACATAAATGAACCAATATGGCAGTTAACAGGCAGTACAAATTTGTTAGAACGGGTTCTGCTTAAAATATCTCAAACAAGTTTGCCGTTGGGGCTTATTATAGGTAATATTTTCAGACTGTTTTCAATCTGTAATCTGGATAATTGTAGGGTGGCCAAATTAATGTGGCCTTCTTTCGATAAGAAACACACTATGTAACTTATGGCTCTTAAGAGGCAGAAGGTGTCGAGGTTGTAGGCAGTAAAAACTGAAAATTTGTAAATAAGTAACTGGACTTGGACTACCATTTAACGACAATTTTCGCAGCAAATGCCCAGCCCCAGCTCCTTAAAGAAAATGATTCATTGGTAGCTATGTACTGTCTAATATTGGAAAGTTAACTAAGTCTAGAACCTGTAGTAACTTCCAAGAGGAATTTGTTCTTTCAGCAAACATAAAAACGTTCTTTGTTTAAAAACTCAACTCGACTCAGACACATAAAGCTAAACAAAAGATCCTTTGGGTAGTAGTGCACATGACTTTTTCAATTAACACTTAAACCTTCCGCGTAGTACGAGCCTTCGGTTACGTTAGCGAACCTCAATGCTAATTCTAATCCCGAGGATAAGAAACAAAGTTTAATAGTAATGCGGAATCATTAAAGATACATTGGTAGGATAACTTTCAAAGACAAATTATACTCTCAATGTAAGAGAGAAATGCATCTACCAATGCCCCAACGCTACTTTCATAATGTGCAAAAGTTATATATTGTTACGGAAATCAAGTTTGGGAACAAATATCGCTTAGTAAAATAAACAACAGCTACAAACGTCATAACATGTTTAATAGAAACAACAACTAAGCAGAAAATAGAGAAATAAAAAACAACAACAAAACAATAACAACTAAAACAAGATATTTACAGTTGAACTGCTTCTAAAAAACTAAATAGAAAGAATTATCGAGAGCAGTGATGGGAAAATTGATACGATCATACTTTTTTGATACTATTTAAGTACTCCCCTAACAGATTTCATACCCTCACAAATATTTCCTCATTTCTAAATAGTGAAATTCTATTCCATTTATTTTAAGTACTAATAACAACTCGATTAAACTATAAAAGTTAATGAAGGTGAACTATCTGGGAAGTGATACTATTTTTCTGATTGGTTTTATTGAGTATATAAAGACCCTGTTTTTATATTCGAAACACCTAAAATTTTTTAATTATATTGAAAAAACCGTGCTCATGTGCTCATGCTCATGTTAGTTATTTTAAGTTATTAAGCTTAGTTATTAGCTTAACATAAAACGATTTCAGGTTTTTGATATTGTAGGGGAGCAAAAGAGATGTATAGGAATATTCATATACGATCCTTTGAGATTGTGTACAGCACGTCAAGAATTTTTTATGAATGCTGAGTATATCTAGATGACATAACGAGAGATTCTACATTTACCCTTACCTGGATTCATGGACATGAGAACCTTAAAGGTAATTTTATGGCAACTGAAAAGCTAATTTCTGCCAGCCAGGATCATGGTGCGCGACCTACAATTTTATATTCAAGTGAGCCGACATTAGCCGCAAAATTAACCTTACCAAACCTAACTTAGCCTGACCTATGTTTACATTAAAATGAAATGCTACTTAGCTTCTGAAAATCCATTGAAAATTGAATATGTAAGCAGCCCAGGAAAAAATATTGTTACGCAACTTAGTTACAAATAACTCTGAAACTGTTGAAAATACAAAAAGTTTTGTTCAGATGATTTATAGAAAATTTTGTTCCTAAATATTTGGTGATAATTGCGTTAAAATCGCTCAAGTCATATTGACATAAATACCATATTTTTGGCGCACAATTTTCCAGGCCAATAAAAAAAATTTGAGTCCGATGGAAAAAAACTGAAAACGGATTTAAATTCTGCGCATCAAAATCATAATATTCCATATAGTTCTGTTTAAAGGCTTTTTTTGCTGTAGACCAGTGTAATAAAAAGTTACATTATTTTTGATTGTAAAAAGGTTACAAACAGTGGAAACCATAATCGTTTACATAAAGAATTTTTAATTTCCTTAAAATCATTCATATGGGACCAAAAATAAATCAGCTTACAAGTCCTTCTCTTACGGTAATTCAAAAATGTTGTATTTTTCGATTTTCTCAGTATATTTAGCTGAATAAGCGCATTTTGAGGGGTTCTCAGTCAGTTTTGTCACTTTAGCTGATCAAAAATATATGGGTGGGAAATAATTTTTTTGTTTCAATTTTTTCCACTAAAAATGGCGCAAGAACCATGATGTCAAGTGTTCATAGTCATTTTTTTCGCACAGTCTATCCATAAATGTATAAAAATCATATTTTATTTTCAACTTTTTTTCATATATATTTCGTCAATTTTCTAATATAACTAATTCTGTTCTATTTAAGAAGATGAAAGAGGGACAGGTAAATTCAATTCGTTTTGTTTTCTCATCAATAGCAAGACTTTTTTAAAGCAGATCAAAAATATAATACGTGGCAGGTTACTATAGTCCACTTAAGGATTGTCTCAAAAAGTCTAAAAAT
This sequence comes from Wohlfahrtia magnifica, assembly GCA_023159175.1. NCBI lineage: Eukaryota > Metazoa > Arthropoda > Insecta > Diptera > Sarcophagidae > Wohlfahrtia > Wohlfahrtia magnifica. The sequence continues at coordinate 1,591,314 of JAKWBJ010000221.1, read as the reverse complement.
AAGCACTTTCGGTGTCCGTGCTAGCGCAAATAAGCTTCTACTTAGATTCGAAAGATCATTTCAATGCTTTTAGGACGTATAAGTACATCATATGTGTAAGAAATTTTACAATTTGTTTTAGACAATAAAGCCTACTGTACTTACTTCGATCAATGCCAAAATCAGTTGTAGCAAATACGCCATCAATTTTACCACATTTTATACGTTCATCTGGTATATCAGTGGTAAAAAGAATGGCCTTATTATTTACATATTTCTGAGTTTCATCTCTTAACCAATTCAAGTAATCACGATCACAGGCACTGAAAGCGCCGTATTCATTTTCCACTTGAACCATAATAATGGGTCCACCATTACCATAAAGGAAACGTTGCATGCGAGGCATTAAAATACTATACCAGACAGAAACTTCGTGAAGATAATTAGGATCACTGGTACGCAACTTAATGCCGGGATATTTTTTAAAAAGCCAATAAGGCAAGCCGCCCTAGAAAAGGAAACAAATACAATTAGTATTATTAGAGGAAACTTTATTGTAAATACTCACATTATCCCTTTCAGCACAGATGTAAGGGCCAGGTCGTAAAATAACATAAAAACCCTCCGCTTGCGCCAATTCAATAAAGCCCTCAATATCGGATAGTTCAGCAAAATGGTAAACACCTTCTTGTGGATTATGCAGAGACCATTCAACGTAACTGTTTTAAATGTTTAAATCATTTTACAAAAACACGCCTGATTTTTACTCTTCAAACTTACGTATCGATTACATTAAGACCAGCAGATCTCATGGTTTTTAAACGTTTAGGCCAAGCTTCGGGTACAGCCCGAAAGTAATGAAACGAACCTGATATATAACGAAAAGGTTTGCCATCCATCAAAAACGTATTTGCTTCATGATCAATAATAAAACTGCGATTGGTTACTGGATTTTCCGTCTAAAAAAAAGAAAGAGAAAAAGTAATTATTTAGTACATTGAAAACCATTTACACATTTTGTCATTAATCGTCCTTGTTCTGTATTCAGAGTGGAATCAATCTGTTCGGAATTATAAACTTACTCGTAATCAAAAGTTCGGAAATTTGCTGTTCTTCATACACATTTATAAATAAATTTTTTTTTCATAATTTATAGCATTTTTTGTTCAAAGATTTGTATAATTAATATAAAAAATAAAAGAAAACATTTCAAATTATAGATTACAATCGATGTCTTAACAGTTCAGGTAAATTTTATTAAAAAGAACTTGATTGGATCTTATTCCACTAACATTTTCCTACACGAAATAAAACGAAAAAAATTATTCGGAAATGGAATATAAAACAGCTAAGGAATACGGAATATTCCGATTCCGAATAAAATATTTCTGATCCGGAGTACAGAACAGCACTGAATGAACTGTAATTAATTAGAGTAATTTTATTTATGTTTCAACTTTATTCATGTTACCCCATCTTGCATTTGGTGGTCATATGAAAAGATAATTTTTTATTGAAAAAAGGCAATACTTTCATTGCGTGTCGTTTGTTTACTATTGTGAAAGAAATTGAAATCGGCAAAGACTTAATATTTGATACCCTACAGCAGAAACCAATTACGACAACTTTCTACATAGATGTCAACATCAGTTAAAACTAGCCATGTTCGTCACCAGCTAAAACTTAATAATATTTATATGCAAGGCTTTTTTTCTTTCTCGCAAGCTATAATACTTATGAACGACTTTCTTCTTCTCACTTTTAATTCTATCAACTCTTTAGAAGATGACAGCAGCATTTGTCATTCATATTTTCTTGATAGCAGGCCAGAAACTTCTTGGATTTTAAGCCGAAAAGACGGCATATAAGCGAAATGAATGCTCGCAAGACCCAATGTTTTTTTCCTGACACGCAGAGGTGGTAATGTGTTACGTCTGTGACCATGCGTAATGTGGATATTGAGGAGTCGGATGGTTTTGATGTTCTGGGCATGAGAATTCATTGTGATGTTCACATATTTCAAGTGTCGTAAGAAGCATTCAAGTGCCTCGGTTCTTTAAGACAATGTAAGAAATACTTTACCCCACCTGATCTCCTAAATACTTACAAGACCTATATCCGACCTAAAATTAAATACAATTCTCATATATGTATGCACCGGTGTAGCGTTTCCCAATCGCATGCTGGGGAGAGCGAAGATGCTTCCTAATGACGGCAGGGTAGCCATAGATTTACTAGTGCATCATCTGAATGTGGCTGTGTTTTATTTTTCTATCGATATTATAACGAAATGTGCTCAGACAAAATAAAGAAATTGATATCTAATAATCACATATTTTCACGCAGTACTCATCTTTCTCGTTGAGCGCATACCTTTACAGTCGATTGTTTAATGAATTGTACAACACATTATAAAGGGAATCCTTTATTTAGCCGCGCCGTTCGTTTGTGGAATAGACTTCCAACGAAAATTTTTGCAGCGGCTTACTAGATATGTATATTTTTTTCGTTTGAGTCCAGCAGTATGGGATGACCTGTACTTATGCAGTGAATTGTTCAGATACTAGGAAAATATGTTGTGGGAAAAAGAATAGAGCGAGAAGTGTTTATGGACGTTTGATTTAAAATTACCCATATCGTAAATGGCAGGAAAAACTGTCCCAGAAAGATTATTCCACAAATGAACAGTTATTCCAAAAAATTATTATTCCAAAATTCTCTCTATAATGCGTTGTGTGGTACTCCTAATAATAGACTGGCATCTGCTTAACTATTCTTTAGCGGTCGTTAAAATTTAAAGTAAGTCTGAAACTTTTAGTTTTATAGGTACTTAACAAGTATCACCACAAAACCATTTACGATTGTAAAACTGTAAAGGCAGCCGAATCTATCAGCACCTGGTATGCCATAATACAATTTGTTTTAATTTATTAAATAGATTTGTAATGTTACGTTATAAAATCCGTGGCCTCTTATCAGCAAATATTGCAATAAACGCCTTTTAGTAAAACATGTTAATAAATTGGTATACGAAAAATGTTCAATTTGAATTATTTTAAAAGTTAATGAAGTTAAATTTTATAATGCAGTATTATAAGACTATTACGTAAAGTATAGATTGTTAAATCTTTTATAAAAAAAAGATAAAGATAAACTTGAAAGTTAAAACAATTCGACAAGAATTAGAAATGCATTGTCCATTCAATTACTTGCTGATAATTATTTACAAAAAACAACTTATTTAGCGATAATTATTTATTCTCCACTTTTAGCAGCGTGTATTATGCTTTAAATACATAGACGGCAGCAGGCAGCATAAAAGCAAGTAGCAAGTTGTTGATGTCAGCATTTGCTGCTATGCTATGACTTCATAAATATTTTGAAAGCAGCAGCAGTAATAAAATTAGGTTTCATTGTCTTCTGTTTTATTTGTTATTAAAATAATTGTTATAAAAAAAATATTTTTGAGTGCTGACACTCAATAATATTACTCAAAATATAAAAATTGATCAAATGCTTAAAACTTTTTAATTATTTTGCTGTGCTGCCTTTAAAAGAATCATTTTGATACAAACGTATGTATTCTCATTTTGACATTTTGCTGTCTGCTGCTTGCTGTCGGTTATGTGTTTAATGCTTTAGTATATCATATAATCAACCATAACTTGTAATAGTCCATGCCACTCCCATCCATATTTATTTGTCTATATCTTCAAAACGGTAATAGTAACAATCTCTAAATTTGGTGCAAATAGCTTCTTAAGTCAATATAAATCATCACTTAAAAAGTGGGCGGACATGGTACTTTCTATAAAAAACTTATTGTTTTTCTTACATTTTGCTAACGGTTGAAAAAACGCTTCTGAATTTGGTCTGAATGACTTTATGGTCACTAAAAGTTAGAAGGAATTTGAGAAGTGGACATGGTACCTCCTATACAAACTCAATATAGATTTATGTCTTATGTATTTATCTTGAAAACGGTTAAAGTGAAATTTTCTGAATTTAGCCTAAATGACTTCTTAGTCAATACAAATCATCAACCAAAAAATGGGCGGAAGTCAGCGTAGCATGATCCATATAAATTTTTTATATCTTTAAAATGGGAATAGTAGATGTTTCTAAATTTTGTTCAAGAAACGTTGCAGACGAGAGATTAGATAAATAAGCGTGGTACTTGCCATTCAAGTTAAATATTTTATATGTAAAAGACTGCAATTGAAGTTTCGTCATTTATCTCACATCAGCCAAAAAGCGGTATGATTGTGATATTACACAAAGCACATCTGGTAAAAGCTATACTATATAAAAATTAATGTATGCAGAATCATATAAATGGGCATTGTACGTCCCATACTGAACGTTCTGAATGAATAAATTACATGTTTCTGATCTAAACGAGTTGGCAGTTGGATCATTAAATTGTAGCACGCAACAACACGTAGCGAGACGCGTAAGATATGACACAGCTCGAAAGCTGAATGTAGAAAATCTGCAAACACAACAGACAAAGATGGCAAACTCTGCTCGATTGCTTGAAGAAAGCACTCCCTGTTCCGATAATATTGCAGCGTAAAGGCAAATCATTGCCTCCGCAAAATCCAGACTTGCGAATCAGAAGCCTCTTCTATGGTACGATCACAAGTATCATAATGTTACTGAAGCGAATAATGCGGTATACAAAGCAACCATACAGTCAGTAGTAACGCATTAAGCGAAAGAGAAGCATCGGGAGAAAAAGAGAGAGAAGGAGCGTACGTATATTCCGCAGAAAAAGAAAGAAATTGAAAGACGTGAGTGTGAGCAGTTCAAGATATATAGGAGTCCGAAAATTTTACTCATAGCTCTGGTACTGACGCATCCTTCTGTAAGATGAAGAAAGTGATCTGGTGGCAGCTACAGATAGTAGATAAATTTCTATTCTGCAGATAGAGAAATGAAAAGACCTGAGCGGGTCGTAATGTATAAGAGTCGGAATGCAATCCGAAAATTTTGCAATAAGTAAAACATGAAACTAATGGTTCAGGTACAGGCAAGATGAAGAAGATAATCTGGTGACAGATACAGATAGTGTGCTAAGGGAATGGAAGGAACATTTCTCCCAACAGTTGCTATTCGATAGTAGTGTCAACGAGGACACCCTAAAACCAATCCGAGATGACGGTATTTAGTATATATCGCTTATCCAGAATGAGGTAAAAATGCCAAAAATGCGGCTGAAGTATAAAAAGGCAGCAGGAGCCAATAGAAAGCTGAGTGTGTAAGACAGTAGACAACACGCTATATGCTTGTTTGTGCAATCCGACTAATGAAACACCAAATTTTCTTGTATTTTATACGCCTGTATCGGGGGAGCCATCTATCTGTTTAAATTTGAACCAGCGGTTATTTCGAATCTGCCAATTTTTATGTTATTCTATTCTGTTACGAAATTCAGTTTATTATCTCCACTGAACGAAATAAATCGATTGACGCTTGAGCAACGTTGTGATTTATTTGAAATTTATTTCCAAAACAAAGACAAAAAAACAAAGCTCATTTTCATCTTGGTCTTACGTTAATAAGCACTATTGCCGTATTTGGGGTTCAGAAAACCCAAGCGTATTCTTACAGAAACCAATGCACCCATTACGAGTGACTGTCTGGTGCGGCTTGTGGAGCGGAGACATCATTGGCTCATATTTCTTTGAAAATGAGGACGGCGCAACCTTTACGGTCAGTGGAGACAACTATTGCCCGCTTGATGTGAACGATGTTTGGTTTCAACAGGATTGAGCAATTTGCCACACATCTCATGCTACAATCGATTTATTGCGTCAAACGTTAGATGGCCATTTAATTAGCCGAAATGGTGATTTCAGTTGTCCGTCCGCCAAGAAGTTGCGATTTGATACCGTTGAACTATTTTCTGTGTGGCGTCAGAGACAATTGCGCATTTGAACGCCAACATTCGTGATGCCATTGCCGAGATACGACTCCATACACTCGAGAAAGTTCTCGAAAATTAGTATTATTGAATGGGGTATTGTGAGGCTAGCCGTCGCAGGCATATAAATAAAATAATATTTCATTTCTAACCGGAGCAATTGTACTTCACAACAACAAAATACATTTGGCAAAATTTAGAATCGTTTTTGTTTTATTGCATTATTAAACTTAAATTTTTAAATGGCCCACCCTATACATATATTAAAAGCGTATAATAATTTTGACTCTAAGCTTATACATATTTTACTTTTTTGTGATTTGTATTACTGTGACTTTTTCAATTTACATATGTATCTAATAGTCTCATATACATACATTGGTGCATCTACAACGATAAAGTTCAATTTATCGAGCCATAACCGCCAAAAAGACGTAAGCGCCATGATAATCGATTTTCGTTTTTTGATAAAAAAAAATCTATATTATTCGATCATTCCCACGAGCACACAAAAATTTATAGGTGTAAAATGTACCTTTATGATTTTGCAACAAAAACAAGAAAGTGTTATGTGCTGCACTAGAACAAAAAATATTTAAAAATAATCTTCTCCTGTAAAATTTATTATTTGTCGCTTACGTCTTTTTAGCTGCTATCGCTCGTTATGTTGGAATTTCATTTAACATTTTTTTCAGTTTAGCTTTTTGTGAAAAAGAAAAACATATTGGTTCAATACGCTTATATGACTTCACTAAATGTGGAAAATACTCCACTTAATATATTTTAAACATTTAAAAAAATTTGTATTTTTTCGATTGTTTTCATTATAAATGTTATTTATTTTATAATTTAATAATATTCACACATAATATTCACAAAAATTCTTTAGTTTTAGTTTTAAATAATAAAAAAAACCGGGTTAGTGACTTAACTTGACCTCATGGTCAATTAATTAATTGTGCAAAGTAGAGAATCAAGTTAAGCTTACATTGTCCGACGATTCAACGAAATGCATCGTTAAGCTGTAAACTATAATGACGATTAAACACGCACAGGCACCGGACACTACCATCGCTATAATATCACTGCATTCGATCTTTTTCTTTTCTATTGTCGCCACCTCGTTTGGCTTGGGTTGTTGTGGAGAAACCTCTATTTCTATGCTGTCTTCACTCATATTTTTTTCTTCACTCTTTTTTTAAGTTTTCTGACTCTCTTCAAACGCTTTAACTAAACCTGACTTGAGCTGAAACGTTAAATAAGCTCTCTCGTTTGATCGACTAAACGGTTTAAATGCAAAAAAAAAAAAAAATATATTTTTTAAGTTTAAATCGTGGGTACCGCCGTACGTGTAAGAAGGTTAACTGATGTACAATTAATCGCAAATGACAGTCAAATAATTAAAAAAATAAATAAATATTATTTTCATTTATGGCTTTAAGACCTTTTTTGCCCAACAAACCCTTGAAATGTGTTTACTTTGGAATTTGTTTTATTTTATTTACAAGTATTTCGTAGTGTTTATTTAATTAGTAGGTGCTTTTATTTTATTATTTTTTTATTGTTGTATTGTTACATTCCGAATGCACTCTCATGAATATCGATTGATAAGATACAAAATAAGAAGTTTACACTCGAGAAAATTTCTGTATAATCAAGCTTAAAAGTAATCAATAAATATAAAGCAAACAAGAAACAGGTAGAGTACATTTGACATCTGTTATCTTTGTACGACATCAAACAAAATAAAGAACCCACAAGGCGATAGCACAAAATACAAAACAATAAAACTAAATGCACATGTTTTTGTCATGGTTTTTATACTCATTTATTATGTTACTATGAGGTACATAGATGCGCACAAACAAAATATTTTTACAACTTCACTAGGCCATTTGCTTACTTCGTGAATGGTAACACTTAGCTCATGTCTGATTTGACAGCTAATTAGTTTTATCCTTCCGCTGAACGAATATGGTTGTGTATACGCTTGAACAACTTAGCTAAGTGGGCCTGCGATCGACTTACAGAAGATGCCGATTTTACCAAAAAAAAAAAAAAATCATCTTTTCAGATGAACCTCATTTTCATCTTGGCGGGTATGTAAACAAGCAAAATTGTCGCATTTGGGGCACAGAAAACCCGCACGCATACATTGAAAAGGCGACACACCCAAGACGAGTCACTGTTTGGTGCAGATTTTGGTCCAGAGATTTTGGGCGATTTTTCTTCGAAAATGATCAAGGAGTGGCCGTTACAGTCAATGGCGATCGTTATCGGGCCGTGTTGAACAAATTTTTGTTCACAAAAATTGAAGAGGAGGATATTAGCAACATTCGATGTTTTGCGCCCTGTTTTTGAAGATCGCATTATCAGCCGCAAGGCTGATGTCGTTTGGCCACCTCGGAGCTGCGATTTGACACCGTTGGACTATTATTTGTGGGGTGCCGTCAAAGATAAGTGTTACGCCAACAAGCCAGAGACAATTGACGCTTTAAATGACAATATTCGTGAAGCCATTGGTGAAATACAGCTGCACACAATCGATAATGTGCTTAAAAATTGGACCGATCGTGTAAGCTACTGCATGGCCAGCCATGATTAAAAATCATTTGATTAAAAATTTGTGTGTAATCGTGGCGACTAGATTTCTCAAATACTTAATTGTACTCCATTAAGTGAGTTTTTATTAAAGGTTTTATTTCAGCCGCCCCACTTTTACGCGATATTTTTACGGAAAATGCTTTACATAAGTTAATATTTTCAGCTTGAAAACTCTTATTGTATATGAAAAAATATCCGGTTTTCCCGCATAAAAATCCCGCGAATTCTTTAGTTTTAACCTTAAAACGTTTGAGTTCTTTTTAAATCGCGTTAAATAATATAAGTGTCACGAATTTATTGTTTTAGTTCATACAGTCGTTTATTTCCATAATTTATAGCCATACAGTGTCAAACTTATTTAATATCCGCATAACAAACTTATTTACTCAATACTTAGTACGACTTTATTCTATGACTGCTGAACTATAAATGACTGAATAAGCACAATTCGCCGTCTTTTATTGCACATTTACATTAGTTTGGAATGTTCTAGAAAATGTTAAAACCTTCTATTCGGCTACGCTATTTCAAATGTAAAATTTAAATATCCAAAATTGATTTGGTAGCACTGTACAAATAAATTCAGCCATGACAGGGTAATCGTGGCCTTGACACAAACCAATAAAATAATTTCCATAATAAAGTTTATAGCTTAAATGTAGAAATATTTGTGTATCTTTTTTATGCATTTTTATTTTCGTAACAATATTTTTATTACGATTTAAAAACACCGAACAAAAAACAATTTATATTAAAAACAAATCAGCTCAGCAGATTGAGTTTTTATTACAAAATTTTACTTAAAATATATATTAAATTTATCTAAATGTCTAACTTACTTGTTTAAATAGTTATTTATCTAATTATCTAATTGAGCCTTATCATCTAAAGTCATAAAAGGATCCAAGTCCCTTGCTATACTGTTGGTTTGTTCATACTCTATTACAAGTAATGTATTGCGGCCGTAGTGTAGTATTTCTGGCGGCACATAAAGTGTTAATTGTGGACCAGCTGTTGGCCAATAACGACCCAAATTGAAACCATTTACATAAGCTACACCTTTACCCCAGCCAGTGGGGTTAAGGAACGTATGACGTACACTTTTCACCCAAAAATCACCATAATATACCATGGGACCATGTAGCAATGGATTTGGTACGTTAACGGCATGATATTTATCAACTTTGTCTAAAAGGCTAACCACCTGACTTTCCTCTAAAGGTAATGCAGTATTAGACCAATTTTCCAAAGACATTATTTCTTCATTTAAAGTTTCCACTGTAACTTCGCCTACAATGCCTTTTGTGTCATTGGCGATATTGTAATTTATGCGACCTTGATTTTCCACAAGAATTTGTAATAAAGAGCCTTCAGTACAATTAAGTACCACAGAGAAATTTGCATTTTGTCTGGATAGAACGCCCATTAGTTTTTGATCCACATAGACTAATGCCCGATCTCTTAGATCGTTGACAGTTAGACGTGATAAATGAATACTGATGTTGTTGAGGCTGGTCTCATATAATACCAAACCCGAATACAGATCCAGTTCTTCAAATGTCATAGGTCTTGTGGTGTTCAAACCTTTAGCTTTCGCAAAGTAAGCATAACCTTCTTTAGATAAGAGATTCAGAACAGGTTTTAGATCAACTCTGCCGTAAGAAGCAGTTTGTTCTTTTATCAATTTTACTTTGGGTATTTGAAAGTATTGCCGAATCACTTCGCGTACCAGTTCAAACTTTCTGGTAAAATTACCCGCTTCATTCATAACAGCATCGTAATCATATGAAGTGATATCGGCCATATATTTACCGATTCCATAATCATTAGCTCCAGCAGTAAAACCGAAATTCGTGCCTCCAAAGAACATGTAGAAACTAACACTGGCATTAGAAGCTAAAATTTTTCTAAAAAATTAGAAATTATTTTACAAATAATTTTGAAATTTTCCATGAAATTTTGCTTACTTTAAACCATCGGCTACGGCTTGTGGATCCACTCTTTGATTTTTCTCCTGCCAGTGTGTTAACCAACCAGCATAGTATTCCGAATTTACCAAGGGACCTGTGGGCTGAACTGCTCTCAAAACTCTCCAGGTCTCTTCAATATTACGGGCTAGAATATAGAGTAACAAGCCTAAGACCTAATTTTCTTTTTTAAATAATTTTCAATTACACTTACTTTCTTCCACACCAAAATCAATAGTGGTAAATACTCCCTCAACTTTACCGCATTTTAAGCCCTCTGTATCTGGATAGTCAGTGGTAAAGAGTATGGCCTTATCCTCTACATATTTTAGAGTTTCATCTCTCAGCCATCTCATATAGTTGTGATCGCAAGCATTATAATTACCATACTCATTTTCTACTTGAACCATTATAATAGGACCACCATTTCCATAGAAGAAACGCTGCATGCGAGGCATTAATTGACTGTACCACATTGCGACTTCATTAGTATAATTAGCATCACTGGTACGTACTTGAATGCCGGGATATTTGGAATAAAGCCAATGGGGTAAACCGCCCTAAAAAAAAATAAATGTTTTCTGAATAAATTCAATAAGAAACAAAAACTTACATTATCTCTTTCTGCGCATATATAAGGACCAGGCCGTAAAATTACATAAAATCCCTCCTTCTGAGCCACTTTAATAAACTTCTCTAAGTCGGCAATACCGCTCCAATCGTAAATACCATCATGGGGATTATGCAGGGACCACTCAACATAGCTGAAATGAAACAAATTATTACATTTCCAGTACTGTATTATGATTATCGTCCGAAGGACCACTTACGTATCAACCACATTTAAACCAGCTGATCTCATGGTCCTCAAACGCTTATGCCAGGCATTGGGTACAGCACGAAAATAGTGAAATGAACCGGCCACATAACGAAAAGGTTTTCCATTCATAAGAAATGTATTAGCATTGTGATCAATAGTGAATGTGCGATTTACATCAGATATCTGGAAATATTTAATTTTTCATTTTGTTACCAATTTATATTGCCATACTATAAACACATTCAAGGCTACCGATCATCGACTACAAGCTGTCAAAAATGGAACATAGTTATGCATGTGATAATAATTATTTTAGCGGCAACACAGCTACCGACTATACTTGCCGTTGTAGCCCGTAGCTAACTTAGAATAATTTCTACTTTTCTTGGCTACAACAAACAGCTTAGTGCTGTAAGTACAGTAAGATGCATGAAATAGGCGTTTTAAAAACACAATGCTTGAAATATATACATTAAAAATGGCACCACTGAAAACGAATAATCCATATGTCCATTTGTTTAAATTTATTTTGTAGCTGTAGTCGTTAAAATAATTAAGTAGCTGGCTACTTGGCTACTTTTGTATCCAGCGTCTTTTATAACCGTGTAGTCGGTGGTCAGTAGCCTTGAATGTGTTTGTAGCATATGTCTGTGGATTGATGACCACTGTGGCTTATTGAATTTTGCACATAAGGAAACAATAGAAAAATAAGGTTATTTAAAAATCTAGAGCCATGGTGTCAGTATGGTTGCTGATAGCTTTTAATGAGCTCAGTGTCACTATGGGAAAAAAAGTATCAAAAAGAAACGCAATTATTTTTCCTCCTGGCTCGGCGCCAATTTGCTCCTCGTTTTGTTGGACAGTCCTCGCCTTCATAATACTCATACTCAGGAACCCTGCCATAGATAACGGCATTAAAGTTCCTCTATATGTTGAGAATATCTAGGCAACCTCATACCAATTTCGAGGTGACCATAGTTGTTTAAAGGTGTTTTAGAGCCGCCTGATAATCCGAAAAGAGATGTGAGTTTCTCACATCATTCTACGGAGACATATATCAGGTTTTTTCTAAGGTTCTTAACTTTGAGTTGATAACACTGCTTGGTCTGACAACCGATTTAACAACTGATAATTGCTTTTGGCTTAATTTGCAAATTGTTGAAATTTTTTATCAAAATACATAATGGTTCTGTTTCAAACTTATCGTGCACTACGTCGATTTTATGGCTAATTCGAATAACAATGAATTGGCCAACAAAATCATGTGATTTAACCCCATTGCATTATTTTCTTTAACAAGTCTAAAGTCACTCATCCAGGCTCTATAAACTAGAGACAATTTAATACCTGGAAATGAACACTGAAAGAGCTATTGGCGAAAAAGTTTGTGATAATTGGTGTTCCAGATTACGCCTTGTACGCGCCAGACGTAGCGGTCACTTGGTCGATAGTTTGTTTAAACATTGCGTGTCATTATTGATTCCGTTCCGCGATTGCGGAAATCATTTTTTGTACGGAAGCAAAATTTAAAATTATTGGTTCCGTTGCGACGGTATGCTTCCGGTGTTACAGAATCATCTCTACCATTGTGGTAGTTCCGTATTATTGACGGAAAGAACAAACATTAAAGAACTTGCAGACTCGAGCTCAGATAAAATATATTTAAATACCGTCTTATTTGAACAAATATTTTTAAAAGGCTGTAGAATTATACATAAACATTTCGCACCGAAACGTTTATTTGAATTTCTTTATTCCAACTTTCTGTCATTTATCTGGAACACATCTCAAGATTTATAGCGCAGAACTATTCTTTCTCCCAAATGTCTAAGCAATCAATAATAGTAACGATCCTTAAAAAAGCCTACTGTATCCATGTTTTTACATAAATTTCGGTTATAAAACAACTTTTTTATATTAAAAAATTTTATAAACTTTTTGAAATTTTTTCTTATTTTACCAATAGTTGACACAATTAAATTGATTTTACGGAAAACTATACCACAGGAATGAATAATTTCAATTAGCATATCGAACGATATGTCTTTCCGTTGAATTTTTCGTTCCGTGTGGAGCCAATATGAATGAAGGTTTGCATTAAAGATATCCGCAATAACAATTCTATTCTTAGCGAAGACAATGTAATGCAATGGAATTTAAGGTTAGCACCGCAAAGACTAATACGGTGAAAAAAATGGTAGGCAATGATTGTTACAATGAAACGATATTACAATTACATCGGATTCGAGTTATAAGATTAAGTAACCCGGTCTCTTACTACGGTAACTTTTCTTTCCCCCAAGCACTCAAACTACTCTGTAATGTTTCTTTTCATAAATATCCAGTCTAGAATTATTTTATATTGGAATTATTTTAGAATTCCTTATCGAATTATTATGACACATAACATAATATAGTGAATTTTATTGTTAATCAAAAATAGACTTACGACCTGTCTTGAGTTAAGCGGATAGTAATAAGAACTTCTTATAAATAATTTGGACAACTGTTCTTATCTTAGTAAAATCTAAGATAAAAAATCTTATAAATGCAAAGAAAAATAACCCAAACGTCAATTGTTTGGCTAATACCATGTGGAAAGTCCCACAATTAAACAATGCGCTGAAAGAATAAATAACCATTGTCATTCTGTAAAGAGTGACATTCTGTAAAGAGTGTAATAACTGGAGCGAAATAACGCTCTTTAATAGTATCGACTCAAATATAAAAAAGCACGACGAACAAGAAACGTTCCGTCCACAGGGTATCAATAAAAAGTCCTTAGGGTGAGTTTCGCTGCAAATGTCAATAATACTGCTTTCTAACATACACATATGTTGTCATATGGGGCAAACTAGATTAAGAATAAGAATAGGTAAAGAAATACACTGAGCGTTGTCAGGTTAGCGCACCCCATTCGCCTATTTGTTTCCGTTTGTTTTTCCATTTTCTTATGACACGTCAATTTGTAACTATTGTTATGGTTTTGCAGTCATTATGAGTGATCTCTCTTCTTATTTTGCATTCACTTATTTTGCGTCATCAGGTTAGCGCCGCCAAAACTCTGGCTTGTTTTGACAATCACGGTTACTAATTTTTTTGTGTAGATTGCAATAGTATTTGTTTTTAAATAAACGCTTAAAATAGAAAAAGGAACAGTTATATATTTGGAAGAAAAGCAAAAGTGATGCTTAAAGCACAATGGAAAAAACTTTAGGCGAGTCAATAGTCGAGTACTTTCCCAAGCAGACAAGCGAGTCATACTGACACAAACATCAAATTCGCTTGATTGTTTTAGTTTGCGGTAATGTCTAATCAAATAATTTAATATTTCACTTCAGACTTCAGCATCATTATCTTGTAATGTCGCGTGTCGTCATTAAACATTAATTATCGAAATCATAAACTAGTTTTGCGATTTAAGACGAACTCGTTTCATCAATCTGTCTTATCTTTAAAAAAAAGTTCTTTATAGCGTTTTAATGAACGAAACACGCTTAACCGATAAGAATTTTTATAGGGTGACTCAGCTTCTAAGACAAGAAATACATAATTCGTTAAATTTATTAAAACATCGAAAACTTCTTGTTTTTTAATCTTTTACGCTCTGCTCAAACGATTGCCAGATCTAACAATATTCTCAGTCCTACCGATTTGTTGACAATGGCAACAATTGTATATTGAATGTTCACACGTAACATGGTTGCAAAACATATAGCATATCAGAAAATCTGACAATCCGATTGTAATATGTATGTTTTTTTTTTAATTTTTCTGACTTTATTGTTAGATTTGAAATTGTCTAAGCAAAGATTTATTTGAAATACTTCAAACATTGCGTCTGAAAGATATAGAATCAAATACTATTCGAAAGTGCGTCATCGTTAAATATCCTACCTCTACACTGTAAGGACAACACAGTAACAACCATTGATAGGAGACTACAGCGTGATTCGAGAAAACAATGAAAAAAGTGAATTTGGTATGTTCATTAGGCATTATTTTTTGCAGAAAAAATACCGTCACTCAAAATAACGTTAAGCTTTATACATAAACTAGCTTTGCCCATCCGACTTTACGTGGGAACCTATATATGTACAGTAGTGGCCAACTATTAGGCACAACAATCACAGAGTGATTATTTATTATTAAAAAATTAAAAAATAAAATTAAATTAAATTAAAAAATAACGACTTCATACTATGTATGAGATACCACGCCCACTTATTCAATTCCGCCAACTTTTAAGCTGATGATTTGTATTGACTGCCAAGTAGTTTAGATCAAATTGAGCAACCTCTTCTCAAGATATAAAAAAATCAATATTCGTATGGGAAATATCATACCAACTTATGTGATTTCGGCCACTTTTTTATTGATGATTTTCATTAACTACAAAGTCATTTATACCAAATTCTGAAACTTTCATTTTTAACGTTCTTAAGATATACATGCCCACTTGCCTAATACCGTATATATTTGCACATCGAAAGCTCTCGAACCTCTCGATATTTCAGGTAGATTCCATTTCTTTCTTTTAATTTCTTCTTAGTTCTTTTGTAACCAGCTCTTAGTATTTGTTGTTGCTTGTTTATTGTCTGTTACTTGTTCTCTTTGCTGCTTAATTATTGTTGTTGCCGTGTTATTTTTATTTACTTTGTCTCTGCTAATAGTTGTTGTTGTTGTCGATTTGGTTATTTGTAAACAGCACATATAGTTGTTCTTGTAGCTTTTGCTTATTTATTTTAGCGATGTAATAAACGCTGTGATGTCCAACCTTATGTTCGTAACAATATTAACGACGATATTAAGCACTCTACACTTAATGGACTCTGTAATACACTTATACATCTTTATACGGCCCATATAGGTCCTGAAAATGTAGGTCCGTAAACGGAAATGCTGTAAACTTTTTTTAATAAGGGGTGAATCCATAGTTTTTAACCCGTATAACAAGATAATTTACACCGTAATGTATTTCATAAATCAGACAGGCCGTTATAGAGAAATGCCATATATAGAAAGACCGTATAAAGAGGTGTAATTGTATTTTAAAATTCTGTATTTAGACAATTTGTAGACAATTTTTTTACTTACATTATTGGATTCTTCGATGAAATGCACAATCAAACTATAGACAATGATAATAATTAAAATTAGGCAGATAATAGAAATAAAAATTGACACAATATTGTTGCCATCTGGTTTACGTTTTGATTTTTTACTATTTGCATTTGTTTTTTGTAAATCAACTTCTGTCATTTTGAGATTTTTTACTTTTACACTTTTAGTTACTTTTTAAATAACTAATACACTAAATAGCAGTTTAAACAGAAAGACCAGATAATTTTCCTTTTTTTATTTAATTTTTTTAATATTTCATTTTATAAATTTAAAAATAATAATCCGCCGCTTTTATTAAATACAACCTGTTACAAGGCTAAGCAATTCGCAATTAATCGCAAAAATTTGATTTTTGTTTAATTTTTGTTAATAATTTTGTTAATTTTTATTTTTATTTCTGAATTTGAATTGATAACATTTTATTTTCTTACTTTTTGATAGGCTATTGCCGTTTTGTTTTGATTGCTGTTTCTATTTGACTCTGAAAAACTGATAAAACTCGTGGTAAATATTCTTCTTATATTGATAAGACTTTTACAGATTTTATAGCTAAAAATAATCTTGTCGTTAGGGTACACTTTACACATGTTTTTTCTTTTGTTGTGAATTATATTTTAATCGATGTTTAATTTATTTAATCAGATAATTTATATAATCAGATATTTAATCAGATAATCGATTAGTGACAACACTACCGATATAAATAAATTCAAAAACTATTATCGGTTTAGTTCTATTTTGAGTAATGCGCTACATATTTGAATAGGAATGTTTGAATTTAATCATTTCATTTATATGAACAATGTCAACAAATACAATTTTTATAGACTTAGAACATAATACTATAAACTTTAAAATACTGTATTTCATCATGTGATAAATACGACAGCCGTTCGAAACGTTCTTAGCCTAACAATGAAAATTATTTTGTTATTCATTATAATCTCCAGAAACTTCACTACACTTAGTCCAAGATTTTTCTTGATTAAAATAATCGTTTACAGATGTTATTGCATCTTCATTCGAGATAAAATGCTTGATAACAAGGAATTTTTTTAGATTAATGAACAGGTAAAAGTCAGAGGGAGCTAAATCAGGAGAATAAGGTAAATGTACAAATAATTCGTAGTTCAATTCGTTGAATTATGTCATTGTTAAAACACGCTTGTGGGTGGTGCGTTGTCTTGATAAGAAATTAATTTTTTGTGTTGTAAACCAAATCGTTTTCTCGAATTTTCAAATTAAAAAAAAATTGATCAAAAAGTTTACAATAATATTCAGAATTTATTGTTGTCTTTTCGACGATAGTTGATAAATAAAATACCTTTGTAATCCCAGAAAACCGTTGCCATGACCTTACCAGTTGACTGAACGGTTTTTGGCTACTTTGGTGCACTTCCACCAGTTTCAGTCCATTGTTTGGAACTTTCTTTTATCTCTGACGTATAGTAATGGATCCATGTTTTATCAACATTTATAAAATAAAGCTTAAAATCCATTTTAATTCGCTTAAATAAATCAAAACAGGCTTGAGAAATTTTTATTCGAATGCGGCACCCATTTTGCAGAAAGCTTTTTCTGATATAATTCTTGATGCAAAATAAAATGCATTCGATCATTAGAGATGCCTATGGCAATACCTATTTCACGCACTTTCACTCGTCGATCGTCTAATACCATATCATGAACTTTAGCTATGCTTTCTGATACTGATGTAGCTTTCGAATGTCGATTTCGTGGTTCATCTTCAAAGATTGCAGGACCACGTTTAAATTCAACAGTATATGAAGGAACACTGTTGCATATGAAGGAACACTTTCACCTGACACATTCAGCACATCATTATGAATTTCTTGTTCGGATGAACCTTTCTTATGTAAATATTTAATCGCACTACGAATTTCTAATTTAATCAATATAAAAAATCGCTAAAATGCCTTTTTTTAATCACCTGTTACTATACAAATGAGTTGACAAATCTAAATGACGGACGGCAGTTTCCATTATACAAAGCTAATTGCTGTTAATACCGCCATTACTATATCAGGCTAATAACATATCGTACTGTCCTCGTATGTATGTAAGATACGAGTTTAGAAAACCTTAAGCAGTTACCACATGTTAACGCAAAATATGCCGTTACATTTACACGATTATATCGGAAACAAATTACAAAATAAAATCTTATTCGATGCAAAGCATTTATGGCTTCCCAAAAATATATATCTTTTGCTATTCTGAGTTCATTTAACGAAGCTATCACATGTCAAATTGAGGTGACGAAAAAACATGTTAAAAATTCCAGGTTGTCGATATAGCACGTCATTAAGTGTACTGTTTCAATAAGTTTTAATAATAATCAAACTAATTGATTTCATTAATTGAAATTATTTTGTCTTAAAAAAAAACAAATCCAAAAATATGTTCTTTTGTAAAAAACACGTGCCCAAGATGGCCTATGTTTACCCAACGGGATATCTAGATATTCGCGTTTTTTAGAAAAATATAACAATGTGTTGAAAAATGGTCTTCATTTTCGTGCTCACAATGACAAAATATATGTATACATATGTATACTTCATTATCATCATATCGCCCAGGCACTATTACAGGACATTGCGACCCATGGGGTCTATTGTGCCTCTTCTTATCTATAGTTTGTTCAGATGACCTGCTGCCTTCCTAATGAACACCAGCATAATGGATATGTGTATGAAACCATAATAATGGATATGTTACCCAGTGAGACTCTATGTCTACCTTAACATTTCTACTTAAACCTATTCACACAATATGTGTTCCGCTGTCTCCAATACCTGTGAGCACAGTCTACAAACATCCGCTTCTGTGACCGCCATCCTCTTCAGATGCGCTATTAGTCTACAGTGGCACGTAAGAAACTCCGTAGGGCGTGTTAAGTCCGGCCTGCCATACTAGAGAACCTCAGAGCGAAGCCCAAATTGTGGACTGATCGCAGCTCTACAGTGGCTTTCACTTTGAGCATTTCAGTGTTCCAAGCATCTGGCCATTTCCCAATCCTTGATTAGGATAAGACTGGAAGTAAGTGGTGCTGCACAGTAAGGTTTTGAACCGATGTAGGATATCATGGAACCCTTTCTAGCCAATGCATCCGCTATTTCATTACCATCTATTCCACAGTGTCCAGATACCCAAAACAACTGGACCAAATTTCCAGGCGAAAGCATTTGCAACGTAGCATAGCAATATTTTACTAGTCAAGATATCATACGATTCGAGCCTTGTGCCCTTACGGCTTGGCTGTCAGAGAATGTATTAATGGTCTTACCCTTGAGCCCACTGTCCAGGTTGATCGCCACACATAACATAGCAATGGATCTTATCTCAGCCTGGAAGACTGAGATGGGTCCATAAACACCAGTACCGACTCAGTCATTCCATGGCTATACCAGTCCAGATCAAACACACTCCGAACTAAGGCCCCATTAAACCAAAAATCTCAGTCCGGGTATTCAACCCTGAATCTCCTGCCAAAGCACAGATCCAAAGGCATTACTTTCTGGAGCGAAGATGATTTACTGACCACCCTGTGTAGAATGGACAGACTTCCAAACGCATTTCGGTACTCTGGTGAAAACTTTTGTCGCCAAGCATGCCACCACCACCATCAAGTGGATGTGAAGCGGTGTTTATACAATCAAGGCCTCCAACGCCGCTGTAGGACATGTTCGCATTGCTACAGTAATGCCGAGGCAGACGAGTCTCTGTACCCTGTCTAATTTATTCATGGCGATAACTTCGTCAGCTTTTCTCCACTAAGCTATTGCCGCATAAGTGATAATGGGCCGAATAATAGCGGTATATATCTATAGTGTCATTCTCGGCGAAAAACGGCATGACAGTAGGAGGAGCAACTTGCCTTGCAACTTGTATCTCCTTGTAAAAGGTAGAACAACCGTTTTTGAGGGATTCATCGATATATATTTATTTATATCAGCATTACCGGGTTAATTATAAAGTGGCCAGTATTACGACTATGCTTTAGAGTATCCGGTTGAAACTTGGCGTGCCTCGCTACCTCTATGTTAATTATTATCTTAACTATCTATCATATATATATAAATTTCTAAATTTCTGGGCGGTACCACACCCATACAAAGTAAATATTTATTGTTCAGTGTCTTCCAAATGGTAACAATAAGTTATCTCTAAACTTGGCCTCAATAGCTCCATAGTCAATACAAATCGTTAGACAAAAAGTGGGCATGGTACCTCCCATGCAAACTAAATATTGACTTTTGTATATCGTGAAAACGGTTAAAGCTTAAGTTTCTGAATTTGGTCTAAATGACTTCGTAGCAAAAAATGGGCGATATTGGATGATTATGAAATTTTGTAAATGTGGAGAACAGCAATTAAAGCTTTTCTATCTACCCACATAGCCAAAATGCGGGAAAGATTGTATAAACGGTTAATGAGCAAATAACATGGATGAAAGTTATCTACATACATATACTCCATATGTCCATATATCCTTAAATTGATATAGATATAGTACACATATAAAAAGCTTAGCATAAATTTAGGAATTTAGGAATCATTTCAAATTAACACAAAATTTATTGTTATTTCAACATGTTTTCATGTTGTTTTAACCATTTTTTGCCGAAGGCCATTTATCATAGAAAAACTATTACTTTTCTTATAGAATCTTTGCTTTTGACATAATTTAAGTTCAAAAAAGGGTTTCATATATTTGCCAGGCCGGGAAGAATATAAAATAATTCTGGTACTCAGAATTATCGAGGGCCTATATGTCTTATTTTATTTAACTTTTTTGGAAATAAAATGTGTTTTAGTACCGTATGTAGCGTTCGAATATGTATTGCATTCGAATATTAGAGTCCACACTTTTTCAAATTTATGCAATATTTAAATTTAAGCGACAACTTGATATCCAATATCACCTCTAAACACTAGAACTGTTGAAGAATAACTGATCTTATGAGCAAAGAAAACTAAATTTTTTTATTGTTATTGGAAGAATATACGGTACTTTACAAACTGATGAATATACATTGTAAAATTATACCCATATAATAAGAAAGCGCAAAAATAAGTGATGGTACTTATAAGTACCGTCGGGCAAAAGAGGGGTAATTTGACCAACATATTAGTTTTAAACGATTTCATAGCTAATTTAATATTAATTTTATATTGGTTCAACATTAAACTCATGTTATTTTAACTTTTCACAATGTTGATTCAATAAAGATTTCACATTATTTCAACATGATTATCACTTTGATTTAACTAGATCTACTATATTAATTTAACATGATTTCTAGTTGTTTTTACAAACGATAACGAAACGATAATGAAGCAAAATGATTATTCAAAAATTTTAAATAAGCGTTGTTTTAATTGATATCACAATGATTTTTTTCTGAGTGTAGAAGACATTTTTATTTATTTAGAGGATATTTTTATTTTTATTTATTTAGAGGATATTTTTGAATTAAATATGATCTAAATATTTTCGGACTTTTACTGCATAATTTATACGCATAAAACACTTTTTCAAGAGCATAATGCAGGTTTTTTTTTTTTTGCAGCAAAATGTACTGCTTAAGTAAGGGGAATTACCTGAGTGTCAATGAAATAAAAACAACAATTCGGTATGTTTTAATATTTAAATAAAATATTTATTTATTAAAAAGCGTACATTTTATTATCAAATTATGCACAATAAAATGTAGTTGCATTTATTGTTATTACATTATATACTAATAAAATAAAATCATAAACTAATCGAATTTTTTATAATTATAATTTAATTAATTTAAATTTCGTTAAGTACTTAAATTAAACAAAAATAATATTATATTTTGAAACACTTTTAAACTGCATATTTACCGTCTTATTCATAATAACTTAAAACAGCTTTATAACAGGTTTTTAAGAATAACTCCAAAAATTTGTATTCATAAACGGCAGTGTTATAAATCTTTTATAAAAAATTTATAAATTTGAAATTTTTATTGTAAGATTGTAGCTACTCTAAGCCTTTAATAATAAGTAAAAATTTTTATTATTCTATTTAATTCCTTCAATTTGAGTTTTTATTTTTTCAATTTAAAGTTGGAAAATATATGTAAGCAAAACAGTTAAACACAATTAGGGACATTATTACAACTTGCCTTTAAAGCTGGATTAAGTAAAAGGTAACTTTAGCTAAAGTGAATTTTAAAGTCACCTTTAACATTCTTCGCTATTACTTGTAAAATAAAGTTAACTTCTTTAGAAATATGGCAATGCCGGTGCAATGTCGATAACTTTTGCAAATTAAACAATTTCTTTAAAAGCGCAGTGTTATGTTTATTCATTCATGTTTATAAAATTTGTGTGTTTAAGTTTTATTTTATTTTTGTTTTTGTGTTTTGTTTTTTATTTTTGTGTATTTGGTGTTAAATATCCTCTAGACCAATTACATAAGACAAACGCGATCTGTTTTCCATTGTAACTTGAAAAACTATTAATATGTATGTTTATTTTTCATGTTTATATTTGAAGTTGTCATATTGAATATTATATGTACAGTGGTGGGAGAAATAATAGAGACACTTTCATTTTTTTCAATAATATATAAATTTAGCATATAATTAGACTTTATTAGGTTTCGATTAAAATTATTAAACAAATATGCAACATCCTTCATAATTGAACGGAGTTATTATCGGATATGAAACGTTAATATGCATTAGCCCAAATACAACTAATGCGAATTTTGAAAGGTTGTTCTTTTAACCTTTCGACAAATAATATAAATGCAACGTTGGATTGGAACAAGATTCTTGTTTGATGATACACTTAATTCAGTTGTTAATTGACTGTAGCATTATCGAATATATGACGTTGTATGCATACACCTATCTAACAACAATTTAAGGTTTGATTTGACTTCAATAATATGAGACAAAAGAAGCTGAATAGATATTAATCAGTCTTTATCCATACAACAAGATAACCGACATTCTCTTGATAGAGTATTTCGGCTAAAATAGACTTATATCAAGCCACAAGGAAAAAGTATTATCTTCAGAATTATTTCGAGACTTTAGTTTATGGAAAATTATTATTATCCACAGTCAAAATAAAATACATCGCGATATAGAAAAAAATTCTCATAATTCGCACAAACAGATTTACGTCAGTTTTGTAGAAAGATATGTAACTATCAAAAACTCTTAAGTTAACTTGTAAAAATTCTTCTAATTATTACCTTAATACTCAATAAAGACTTTTGTTATTTATTTATTTTATTTTATTTTATTTTTATTATAGCCTACAAGACCGATGTAGGATATTTATACCTATTGGAGCAATCTGACGCTATGTTAGATATAATTCTTGCTCATGTAATTTCCATTAAATTTTTGACTCTGCCAACCAAGTATTTAATTCAACTTTTCTCATTGGTCCCAAAAAATTTAACTTTTAAGCAGCTGGCGAATCCGTCGACCATTTAATGAACTGATCTCTATATTAATTAATGACAAGCTGCGAAATGAAATGAATTTCAAAAGCTTCCACACTATTATCGAATTTATAGCTTTATTTAAACCTCAATTAACCCATAATTTTTAAAATCAATTGAGTCATTCAATTTCTAACAAACAAACATGTTGTACGTTATTGTACAATAAATATCTTATTAAAAAAGCTTCATAATTCCTATGGACATTTGGAATCACTGTTAATGCACCTTTTAAATATTCTCGTTAGTGCCCTCTCCTCGTATTCTAGTCGTCTGGAGAGATACCAGCCTCCGGTTTCTCAGCCAACACCATCTCCATGCTAGCACAGTATCGAACATCAACTACTTAAAAGAGGAACAGTATGACCAGTAGAGCAGTGTTGACCAAAAGTAAAAATGTAGTTGTGTTAGTGAGAAGATGGTAATTACTCTTTTAGGGAGAGTAAAGTTGATATTTTAAAAAAATTAAAAGAAAATCAACATACATACGCTGCACATGTGCACTTGTCGCTGTTTCAGTGACAACTAAAAGAGAAAGAAACTTTTTTAATTTTGTCTGTGCCTTAAAAAATTTGCGTACATTTACTATACGTGTGCATTCGTCACTGTTTCTTTGACGACTAAAGCAAGACTGTAAGAATATGTGTGAATTGATCTTGAACAAAAGTCCCATGACAAGCTCATGACTGTTTTAGAGCTAATAGCGGTACGTAAGAACAAATATTCAGAATCCTCTAAATCATTGAGTACAACATACAAACTCTTGCAAACTTCATTGACTTAGAGAGGCATACGATATTGTTAAATGGTAAGAAATATGCAATGCATTGGAAAGGAGAAACATTGATAACTTACTGATCATAAAAATTAAAAGCTTTTATAACGTTTGCGGGAACTACGCACGAACAAGTAACACCACATCAGATAAATTCATCAACACAAGGTGTTCGACACGGATAATAAGGAATGTATAGAGCAAACGATATCGCTATTCCGACGAATTCAACTGAAAACCTTCTGCGAAATTTTAGTCTAATAAATGTTTCTTAGAAATTTTTGGATTAACACGAAAAAGACGGAAACTTTAATAATAAACTGTAACAAGGAGCAGAATCAAAACAATGTGGGGTATAATCTAATTGAAAAAAGTAGAACATTACGACAACTAGGAGCAACAATAAATGGAAATAGAAAATGGAACAAAGTTCTTCACAAGCGTACCAACTCTAGTATAGTTGGAAACAGTGTATGGAAATTAAATACAATACGCAGAATGTCCGTGAAAACAAAGACACTGAGTCAGAAACGATGCTCTTATATGACGGAATTGATAGAAACAAAATGCTCTGGTATGGACATGGATATGCCAGATGTACAGCTAATAAAATTCGTACTGCTGGACAGAGTGCGTAAATGTCTCAAGGAAGAAAAGAACAGCTTTGAACGAATCAGTTAACAACAACCCAACTGTACTACAGCGTAACATTGATCCCAACCACAATGGCCCGGAATAGAGCCGAAAGCAGAAAATTTTGCAAAAAAAACACTATACTGAAAGGTAAAAGAGGTCTGGAACAGGTAGTAACTTCAGTGTGGAGATAAGACGAAGAATAATTCTAGTTAACAGCTGTTTTCTCACGACAAACTAAAGTTACACCGTTTAAGACGTTAATACCTTGCACAAGCAGATAAGGATGTTCTCAGTCTTTTCGAGAAAATAATATTTTGTAATGTAGGCTATATGATCCAATGTACGTTGGCAATGGGTTCGGCTCAATGTATTAAAGCACAGCAACTGCGTTGGGTAAGAAATATCGTGTGTGTGTGTCAGAAGCTCCGGTGAAAAAATCAGTTGAAGGTTATCTCTTAAAACTTGACATGAGGAGTTGAGAAAAAGCGCATACAATAAAAGCGCTTGTATTTTGATTCTATTATAGGCGGAAGACCATAAAGTTTTTATATAGCCGCTAAAGTAAGCAATTAAGGCACAAAGGCATACCCTATAACTAATCAATTAGTAGACAAATGTTATGATGGAAAATTTATTTTTTATATATAAGAACGCTACTGTTATGGCAATATTATAAATACAATATTTAAAAAGAATCTCAGCCGCTTATAAAATCAAAATTGTTGCACAAAAAATCCACGGATAAAAATCGAATTCGTTGAAATATTATAAAAGAAGGGATTTCAGTTATAAATAATAAAACAAATAGTTTTTTGTTTTATTAATCTATCACCCAGTATACTTGCTAGACAACAGATATTCTTGCGGCGGTAAAATTAAATGCCATGTAAGGCAGGCACATTATTCCTCTGGAGTACACCACTATCCTATCTGAGAAACCTTAGGCTCTGGGTTTCATCGAGTTTCCAAGTAGGAACTACCGTGCCAGAGCCTTACTCGTCATAATGGCTTTTAATTATGCTGCGAAAATGATCCAGAGTAGTGGGTCCAAATTTTTTCGGGTATTGCTTTCAGCTCTTGGCTGGTAAGAAACTACTCTCAAGGCAATTTTATGTCCAACTTATACCTGTCCATGATCACTGGTACATCCCGAATAATTGTATTGGTGATTAAGTTGACAGGGCGGGAACACTCTACCTTTGTTAAGCTGTCTAATAGATAGAAATATCTATTGGACGTTGGTAGATCCTGAGAAGAAAAGAAATTTGCTTCACTACATGATTTACCTGACCTAGTTTGGTTAAGAAACACGCCAATCAACTATTAAAAGTTGATCGTAGGAACATCTCCACTGTAGCTAATCTCGCAAGTTATTGGACAAAAGTAAACACCAGAAGAGGCTGCGCTTACCTGCAAGTGATTTCTGTGGTTTTTGTATCGACTGAGGAGGACGTTGCCCACTTCATTTGCAAAATATCTGTCTCCGGTTTGACGCAGACTTCTCACTTTTGGCTTGCCCTTTCCGGATAATTCATGCAAGCTTTCTACTCTTTAAATCAGATTAATACCAAAGCCGCACTGGTAACCGACTTAATTATGCTTCTAGACGAAGACTTTGTGCTGACTGTCGGAACGCTATGTGTGCTTCCACTTCTTTTTGTTTTTAAACGATGGATTCATCATGACTCATGTGTTTACCATGATCACAAAGTATTTTTGCAAGGATCTATTAAAGCAGGGTTCAAAATATATTACCACTAGGCTTCAACTATATAAGACAGCCGAATGGAATTTAAGGGCTACTTAGCTCGAAAGTTTCAACCACCACAACTTTTGCTACACAATTGGTGGTATTGGATGGTAATGCAACTTTACATCGATCCAATAGTCCCTTCCTTCGACCTAGGTCCCAATCACCGCCACCAAGAATACTTTACAAGGAGTAATACCTAATAAATGTGCAGGATATTAAATTCCTTAAAGCTTCCTGTACTTGTGGTAACAGATTAAGTTTATGGTCAGAAGTTTTTTCCCAATGCAGGCACCAAATTTCACAGAGCTAAATTGCCACTGTCTACTCCAGAAGTTCAAATCATGGTGAAATAATTTATCAATAATTTACTTAAGTTCCTACAGGGAATAATATTTTAATTCTTATAAAAGAAACAAAAACATTTTGATTTTTTTAAATTAAGCAAAATGGGAATGAACTCCCAGCTTTGAACATTTGTAGTTAAAACATTTAATTTTTGTGATGAGGATCGGCAGATGCGACACTAAGTCCAACAAATGCCTTAGAAACGCTTTGTATTCGTTCTTTTTATTTCATAGAAGTCTTTAGAGTCATAAAACCATTAAGTTCATTCTAATAATTATTTTATTTAATCAACTTTTAAGGGGACTCGTATTTTTCAATGGATATTTTTCATAAAATCATTATTATTTTTGAATGATGCCAAACTAAAATCGATAGAAGCTAAACAAAATATTATTTTCAAGAACTCTTAACAAAAAACCTATCAAGATATAGAATTTTTACCTAAATTCTTGTATTAAACAAAACTTTTTAAATTCGTATTAATCTATAAATATGGGATCATTGTAGAAAGATTTTTCCAGCAGGAACTGAGATGAGACCCAATAAAACTAATCGTTCAAACAAGAATATTTAGAGATTTAAACCAATAGACGAATTACAACACAAAATTGTAAGCGTTTATTTAAATGTTGGATCCATACATAAAAACATTATTTATAAACTAAAAATATTTTGGAATTTTTTTATTGAAAATTTAAAAACCTCAATAAAGAATTTCTGTAATAGAATTTAATGAGAATAGAAGTAAGGCAGAGAATTCTTTGAATTCTTTAACAAACTTACCTAAAACAGCTTTTATCAGTTTTAACTGTTTTACTTTGGGTAGTAACATACGACGCCGCAAAGTATACTGTGCTGCAGAAGAGATTAGATGTCCATGCTTACAGAGTCAAAAAATTTACCAGTCAAATTGGATGATAATTTAATTAAAATCATAAATTTCCAGCAAACTGGTGTTATTTTTATTACTTTGAAACAGTATTTTAAAACAAATTTAAAAATTTTGTAATAAAAGAATGATTTTTTCATGAGTTGCTTTACTAAAAAATTGAATAACTCCGTCATCTCCAACGGAACTTTGAATCATTCGTGTCGTTTTATTAATAACTTGATATAATTCCTTAACTAATTCATTAATAGTATGCTTCTTATATAAACTAATGTGCAAAAATGCATCTAAACTTGCAAAAATTTTGAAAAAATTTGATGAAAAATGTATTTGATTGAGAGATTTTTCAAAGCTCTTTAAACGACGTATATGTCTATTAAAAGGTACATTTCTCTTGTTTTCAAATCCGAAGAAGAACTTCAAATGAGATAATATTCAGCTCAGTTATCACCCCATAAGTGCATGAAGATATGAAGAACCGATGTTTTATCCGCAAACGGAGATTTTAGAGGGGTTTTGAACATTACAAAACCCTTGTTCTGTTTGTAGCACCGTGTTATATATAGAAAAGGTAAGAATGCATCGCAGGCTGCTGAAAAAATTTGTGAAGTAAACGAAGACGATGCTGTAACTATAAAAACAACAGCGAAATTGTTTGCACGTTTTCGATCTGATGATCTTGATGTTATAAATGCATGTCGCTCTGGTAGACCAATCACTAAAGCATTAAATGAAATCATGGAAAAAATTTAAAAAGATCAGCATATAAGCAGCGTGTATATTGCTAGGGAACCAGGCATTCATCACCAAACAGTTATCAACCATATCAAGAAAGCTGGATAAACAAAGAATACCGATGCTTTGGTGTCACATGAATTAACAATGAAAAATTTAAAGGACCGGATTTCCATTTGCAATTTATTGCTAAAACAGAATGAAATCGAATCATTTTTGATGAAAAGATCATAGACGAATTAAGGCAAAGCCATAATTGACACTAAGAAAGGTAATGTTGTGTGTCTGGTAGTATTGGAAGGGAATTGTTAATTATGAAGTTCCAGAATCTGGTAAAACGATTGATTCTGATATCTGCTGTCAATAGTTAACAAGATTTAAGGATGCAATTTAATTAAAATAGCCAGAATAGATTAACAGAAAACCAATGTCAGACCACACACATTTTCGATGATCCAGAAGAAACCGAGAGCGCTTAGGTGCGAAGTTTTGATGCATTCACCATATAGACCGTAGCTGGCATCTTCGGCTTGTTATTTGTATCAATCTCAGCAAAACTCTCTTAATAATGTAAATTTAAATTCCGTAGAGACTTGCAAATCTTAATTTAATAAGTTTTCTGCTCGGAAAACTCAGAAGTTCTACACTGAAAAAATGATGGTTTTACCCCAAAGTGCAAGAAGGTTGTCGATCGAAACGGTTTAATAAAGCTCGTTTCAAATATAAGAACAAAGTGTTTCATTTTTTGGTCAGATTTGTAACTGAACTTTTTCGAATACCCAATATGTGCATATGTATGTATATGTATGTGTGTATATACAGCTAAAGCATGAGAAGAACCAAGATTCAACAGGATCTGGCAGTATGGACGTAGTATATGTAGTTGAATCATCGTGTATTCTATGATTTTGTTTTTTTGATTTTTGTTAGAAATTTTTTTAATTATCTTTTGTTTTTATTTAAAAAATAATTTTTTATTGTGTTTTATTTATTATTATTATTTTTTTTTTGACTGAATTTTTATGTGTTCACAACAGTGCTATTTGCCCTCAAATAGTACTGTTCAATTTAGTACTTCACAGGACTTTGCAAATTGGCTATATAGTTTCAAATGCTGCAATTTGAGGGGCTAATAAGGGGTAAAAGGATAATTGTTAGGTCATAGTACATTTCTGCGAACTAGTAGTTATTATGGATTATCTTGTAATCTACAATATATATGGTCTTCGAACTTTTCACATGGTATTTCATTATTATCCTGTACACATTGTCCTATTTCTCCAAAATAAATATATCCTATCAATCTAAATTGAATTTCTTATACATACGTTGTTTTAATTTTGTATTTATCCTTAAACAAATTAGTAGTATTTTAAAATAAAATTGAAAAAATTCTAAGATTTACGATCTGGAAGCTATGCAAACATCAATTATAGAATTGACACACGTAGGTACTAACGAACGACAGCTTTCGAGATCGTGAAGCCCAAAACTATTCGATTTCGAGTGACTTGCTCTTGTTCGCAATAGAACTTCCTTCGATATTGTGAAACAGACTATAATTGAGTTTGAAGTCAAGTTTAATTGAAATACCAGTACTTTGATATTAAAATAAACATATGCAATTAATGACGTTATATATCTTCTAAGTGATTTTTTTATTTGTGAACCATTTACACTACACCGAAATATAGTTCTATCTGAGATTTCGATCAAAATTTAGTAGATATTTACTAGATTTCTCACAAAAAATGAAATATGCATACTCATCATCAAATTTTCGAATTTTCACAAAATTTAATAGCATTAAGTATTGCAACTCTGGAATAAGGTATGATCCCTGCAACTATAGTCGTGTTTCTTTACAAATTGTTCTAAAAAATTAAACGCTGTGCAATAAAAATTTACATTTAGTGTAGTGTGAATTGGCTATTAAAAAATTCAAGTTTTTAGTAATTCAATGCTTACACACAATATGTTAATGTTATCCTTGGAACATTCATGGAAAGAATTTGTTTTGATATTCATTTATCCACTCTGCATTAAGTACACGTTTTTTTTTTTTTTTTTTTTTTGAAGAAAATTGAAGTTTTATTTTACTAAGGCGAAGTTGTCTTGGTGCCTTGCAGAACTGCCGTAATCACAACCATATAATGTGGTTGATTCCAATTGGTTGATGTGATGATAAAATTCCTGTATTTGATTCAATTATGAAGTAGTTTTGCTTAAGCTTAGCAAATTTATTTGAGAAATGAAACTTCGATGAAGTTATGACTTCGTAGACCAGAGTTGTATCAGATATGTATTTGATTTAGTTGTTCTTTTAAAATATTTTTTTGGTTTCGCAAAATTAATATCTAATTCGCTGTCTATCGTTTTCAATAAAAGTAAACATCGGCATACTTAGTTTATTTCATTTGTGTTAATATCAAGTGCAGTGATACGAATTCTAAACCATATACTTTAACCACTCACCGAGACACTGCTTTTCTTGTTTTTTTTTAATGCCCTTGTGGTAGAACATGTGCATTAGAATTTTATCAAAATTCTCTTAAACACTGGAAGCTCTTCTGACACTTGTCTGATGTTCAGCTTAGATTATAACGGCTCTTTCAAAATTTCCTGAAATAATAATAATAACAAATAATATTAATATTCTAATAATTTATATCAAGTTCAAACATAGATTTTGAGTCAATTAACTTTTAAATTAAACTATTGAATTTGCTGTTCACATCTAGCGCAATTCAGTTAATGTAATTAGGATTTGGCAGCTGAAACTGCTAAGAGAGATTTGGTTTGTGAAAACTAAAATTTATGATTTTGAAGCAAAATAATAAAATAAATAATAACACTTCGACTTTAAAAAGAAAAAACTCATAATTAATACACAACATATTTGCTTAATTTTTTCATTTTGACAATATTTATTTCATATAACATTGTACAGTATTCGAAATCTACATTCATACAACCACAAAAATTTATTTGTTTGAATTTTATTATTCTTCTAAAAAAAGACAATATAATTCAAGTGCCGTTTCTTATTTGGTTTAAGTTATAAAACATGTTGATTAAAAACTGTTTAAACAATATTTTTTTATATTTATTTTATTCAAAATTAATAATTTCAAAAATGATATTATATTTGAAAATTTGTATGAATACGGATTTTCGATACTGTATATAGTTGTCAGTTTTCACTGAACACACATCATACGGAGTTACCATTCCTCATTCTGCAGACTTTACAAAGGGTTAAATTGTAAATTCGTCTCAATTAATAATGCTTAATTAAGGCATTAATTGCCTAAAATCCCTTAACTGCCAATTAAGACTTATGTGTGAACTGATTTTTAAATACTTACTCCCATATTCATAAAATTTAAAATGAGTTGAAAATGTTATTTATTTCGAATGCTTCATTCAAAATATTCAGAAAATAGATTTACAAATATTATTACATTTTATTTTATTATGGATATGAGGGCTATGCTAATAGTACCAATATCACAAAAACAGATAATATTATTATCTAGCTAATACTGGTAACACAAACAGAGTTACAAAATATGCAGATTTATCCGTATATCTTGCATTTTTTATGCATTGTGCAGTTTTTAATTTTTTCTTCAAAAATCAGTTTTTCTATTTATATTTCGGAAATAGCAAATAATAAAAAATTTTTTAAGTGACGATGGTTTTATTGTTTTTCAAAATAGTCCCCTTGATGATGATCTGCATTCGTTCAAACCATTTCTCTAAGCAGTTTTTTCATTCCTCTCGAGACAATTCCAAAATATGATTTCTAAACGCTGCAACTGCTTCTTCGGCACTCGTAAATCGTTGACCACGCAGTTTACCTTCGATTTTCGGGAACAAGAAGTCATTGGATGCCAAATCATGACCGTACGAAGGAGACATAAGAGAGATATAAATTCGACGTTTTGACTTTTTTACTGCTCAAAAATTCACCTGTTTGACGAGATGTGTAAGATATCGCAATTTCGTGGAGAATGGCTCCTCTTTGGCGATTGGTTTTATGAATTTCTCCGAAGACTTTATCACTCAGAACTGACTATCCTACGTTGCCAAAGCGAAATATTGGCCACATGACCAATTCGGCCGAAAAAACAGGCGACTATTTGCTTCGCTGTGCTTTTCTCACGAACAACTCTTGTTGGATTTAGCACGTCTTGGAATACCCACACGGTCGAATGCTGTCTTGTTTCCGGCTCATACACATATATCCACGATACACATATAGTCACGATTCTATACACGTCAGTTTTAAGCACCACGCCCGAAGATTTCATTACATTAATCGACGAGAGCCTTTTTAAGCGATTGATAACTTGTGGGATATCCAACGAGAACAAATTTTTTTACAATTAAGTGTTCATGTAAAATTGTATGTATTGAAGTGTAACTAACGTGCAAGGATACCTTCATCTCACAATATGTCACATGACGATCTTGCATCATGACCTCAAGCACTGCATCGATGTTAAGTGGCACAACAACCAATTTTGGACGACTTTCACGGAATTCGTTGGCGACCGAACTACGACTACGATTGAATTCACTGTAACAGCGATATACTATAGTTTTTTATGGTGCTTTATCGCCATACAAAGGACTGAGTTCATCGACACATTCTTGTTGAGATAATCCACGTCAAAAGTTGTGAAAATAATTAAACGAAAACATTCTTTTGAAATTTCCATATTTTGGCCAAATTAGTGTTCCTCACTTAAATAAAAAACACTTGTCGATCAAAACGTTGTGAGTACGCTTATGATAAATAATGTCAAACTATATTATGGTGTTGCCAGATTTTTATTGACATTAGTGTTGCCAGCTCCCGAAATAAATATAGTACCCAATGTTGCCGTTGTTGGTAGAATTCTACCAAAATTGGTAGAATAATTTTCGTGTGGTAGGATGGTAGGCTGAATAGAATTTTGGTAGATTTTTGTAAAAGTTTGCAAATAGAAAAATCACTACGTTATTAAAAATTGTTAATTGTTCGCCATCGTTTTTTCTATAAACGTAAAATATCAGAAATGTCTACACAATTAGTTACAATGTATGTATCGGTTTAAATTTTAACCGGCAGTTATTTCGAATCTGGCAATACTTATGTCATTCTATTCTGTCACAAAATTCAGTATATTATCTCCACTGAACGAAATGAATCGAGTAACGTTGGAATTTATTTTTAAAAAATTTATTTCCAAAACAGAAGCATTTGGTCGGAAATAGCATGAAAATGTTGTACAAAATTTGGTCGCAGTGAAGGACCAATAGTGCCCGATATACGCAAGTTCATTTATTAAAGTTCGTGAAACAGGTTTTTTTGTTAATGCGCCAAGACTTAGGCATCCTCGTACAGTGCGTACACCTGAAAATATCAAAGCTGTGGCTGAGAGTGTGCGTGAGAATCCATCAACATCAACTCGTCATCGTTTCCAAGAATTGCACATTTTAGGCACCAGTTTACGTCGAATTTTGCGAAAAGTTTTCGGTATGATGCCTTACAAAGTTCATTTGGTTAAATGGTTAAAGCCGCAAGACTATCCGCTTCGTTTTCGATTCGCTAGATGGGCCAACGAGAAACTGAACAATGATGTCGATTTTGCCAAAAAAAAAAATCATCTTTTCGGATGAAGCTCATTTTTATCTTGGTAAGTTAATAAGCAAAATTGCCGCATTTGGGGCTGAGAAAACACAAATGTGGTCTTGCAGAAATCAATGCACCCATTTCGAGTGACTGTTTGATGTGACTTGTCATTTTTGTGCCCGCTCTTCATGATATTGATGTGAACGATGTTTGGTTTCTGCAAAATGGTGTAACTTGCAACACATCTCATGCCACAATCGATTTATTGCGTCAAACGTTTGATGGCCGTTTAATTAGCCGAAATGATGATGTCAGTTGGCCGCCAAGAAGCTGCGATTTGACACTATTAGACTATTCTTGTGGGGCGCCGTTAAAGAAGAGAGTATGCCGACAAACCAGAGACAATTAAGTATTTGAAGTACAATATTCGTGATACCATTACCGAGATACGACCACATACACTCGAAAAATTTCTCGAAAATTAGTCCAATCGAATGGGGTACTGTGAGGCCAGCCGTGGCAGCCATATGAATGCAATAATATTTCATTTCTAATCGGAAGAATTATACTTCACAGCAACAAAATACATTTTGCAATAAACCGTTTTTATTTTATTGCTTTTTTATATTTAAACTTTTAAATGGCCCACCCGATATTAGTTGTTATAAGAAACTTCAGAGTAAAATAAAAAAACCAGAAAAAATTTATTTTTGATTTAAATAAATAAAGAATTATAGCAATAACTAACGTTATATAGCAGAACCGAGGTTTCACTATTTCACTAATTTGACGATTTTATAAAATAAAAAACGTTGATTATATGAAAGAGAATAGATCTTATATTGATAAATGTTTTATTTAATGTCGGCAATTATGTATGGAATACAATATCAGAAATAATATGACCGCCTCTGTTAGCCTCACAAATACGAGCCCTTGTGATCACATTTTACATTACATTATCACACATTGCACGCAGTATTTCATTTTCCATAACGATATTTTGTTTGAGTTGCTCCTGCGTTTCTGGTTTGTTGGCATGAACCTTGTTTTTCAGATATCCCACAAAAAGAAGTCCGGAGCAGTCAAATCAGGCGACTTTGGAGGCCAACCAACATCACAATTTCTTGAAATAATTTGTGATGGAAAAGGCCTCGCAGTAATTTCATTGCAATCCTGGCTGTATGCGCTGTGGAATCGTCTTGTTGAAACCACATGTTAGTCAAGCCCAAAGCATGCAGTTGTGGCATTAAAAAGTTTTTAATCATATCACGATATCGCTTCCCATTGACAACTACCATTACGCCGTTCCAGTTTCAAAGAATTAAGGACCAATGATTCCTCCTGACCTAATTGCACATCAGACTGTCAATTTTTATGGATGCAAAGGTGACTGATGAATAATTTGAGGGTTTTCCATTACCCAGAACCAACTATTCTGTTTATTCACATAATCATGCAAATGAAAATATGCCTCGTCACTCATTATGAATTTTTCATGAAAATCGATAATTGATTTTCATAAAATGTCTTAACGATTAAAACACGTTGGTTTACTGAAAATTTTCCATAATAAATTTGCCACGTCTCTACTTCAGGACTGCCAAAACAGAGTAGTATACCTTTTTGGCGGACACCCTTTATTAAGTATTTATTGGCTTAAATTCTAAAGGACAAATGTAAAAAAACTTTTCGTAAAGCAAATACATTTTTTTCAATTGATATTCCTAAACCTGTAATAAAATTTCACTTGTAATAAAACTTCGAAAAAGACTTTGAAAACTGTGAAAAAAAAACTCGAAAAATTCAATTAACTAGAAAATATAACGGGTGGTGGTCAACCGAAAACTTCAAATAATGCTGAAATACGGCCTATTCTGCGTGATGTAAAGAAACATCCGTCAAAATGTGAAGTAAAATTATCAGAAGAAATGTTAGCGTTAGAACCAACACCACATGCTAATGGTTTTTATACTAGATTTCTCATAAAAAAGTATTTTATACCAACAGTAATTTACAAGTATCTTCTTGATTATGTAAAAATATAAAGCCAAAGGAATTTTTTTTTTTTACGTTTTTACCTTTTTAAAAAATGTGTATTTATGAGTTCGTAGATTGTAGTTCAAATAAAATAAATTTTGTGTTTGGTTTTAATTAAAAAACCTTTATTCAAACAATTATGTGCACTACTGCTTGTAATCTTTTTAAAGGCAATAACAATTTTTATTCCTAATTACTCAGTCTGTTTACAACTTTGCAAACAACAACAATTACTCGACAGATCTTTCTAAAGATCTTCCAATCCGATTGTAGTTATAACTTAGGTTCAATCACAACCTTTTCAAACAGAGGTTATCCACACTTAACTCTCTTTACTCAGAATTTTGAGAAGCTTTACATACAGTGTAAGGAAACATAATATGTTTAAATTTATCTTATTTTAGAAGACTGTGTTACTTCAGCCACTAAATTGTATGAAATATGGTTGAGCTCTTTATTTTGTCACTCACAGTATATCAACACTTGTAAAAGTGTTAGTAAAAGTTGTTATTTATATCAAAAATATATTTTTTAAATGATTAAAAGTTGGTAGATTTTTATCGATTTTGGGCAGATGTTTGAAGACAATTTGGTAGAATTAAAATTTTTTAGTGGCAACACTGATAGTACTCCTTCTACCACGTTAGTACGCACGTATGCATTATAAATCTGCTTCACTAATAAAATATCACTCATACGTACATAGTAATGTAATCCCTGTATGGAAAAGTTGGTACTTTGTACTTTTGTACTTTTTTAGCACTATTTGCATGTCGTATGTACAATAACACCTCAATGAGTAATTGAGCACTATTTTAAAATTTACTCATTAATCTCATTACTTTTCACGAATGGATTTTGAAAAATACCAGTTTTCCGTGTTCCTTTCATTTTCATATGGCAACTTTCAGTTAAACATTCCTTGTGAATTTGTTCGCACATTCACTAATCATCTGTTGCTTAAGATTAAGAATACTTTCTAATCAAAGTAAAATTAAAAATTCTTAAGTCTTAAAAAAATTAAAAAATTCACAAATGTACAGGAGAGGTCTAAAATTATTTTTAGAAAGATGGTTTAACCCTTTCGGTACTTCTTTTTTGTATTGGACTTTAGAAATATTTCTTTTTCACTGCTTAACTCTTTATGTAAGCCTAGGTAATGAATAATCAAAAGTAATTGTTTTAAATTTCATTTCCGAAAGTGATTTTTTGGCAATATGTGTTATGGCAAAAATGCATTTTATTCAGCTGTATGTAGATTTATTAACTTGGTTTGGGGTATAACTTATTGCTCTTAGTATCATTAGGTACTAAAATGTATAAGAGTATAAAGTAATATTTTTCTGAATATTACGAAACCTCACTAATCGAAAAAATGTTTCCATTAATTTTTACAAAACACCAAATACAAAAATATAAAAAAGTACCACCAATACGAGTAAGTTTTCTGCCTAAAAACGTAAGTGAAAAGTGACTTGCCATATGGCATAGAATAACTGAAAGGGCTAACATACATACAGATGTAAATACCACAGTGAAAAAAACGAATTTTCCGCTGTCGTTAGACATTGGATCTGCAAACTGGTTTATAAACAAAAAACGACTTTGATAAATTTTGAGTTACGACTGTTTATGATTTAGTGTGCGATACAGAGCACGTACAAATGAATGTTTATTTACGTTCTTAGTTAATTTTCTATAAAAAGAAATAAATAAAAAGAATTTAGTACAATCGGGCTAAAAAAGTACACTTTTTATGAAAGTTGCTACAATTTCAATATTCTATTTCGCATCCCTGATGTGATCCCACTGTTCTTCAAAGCAAAACAAAAATTATATTTCTAAAACGACTCCGCAGTTTAAAAAAAGGTATAGGCTTACTTTTATTTATTCAAAATTCATATCACATACAACAAGATATAAGTCTTCTTAAGTACAGTACTTGCCATTAAAAAAACAATATTAAAAAATATGAAATATATAAAAATTAAACAAAGTAAAAAAAAAATCAAAAAGAAATTACAGATACTTTATATAATTATATAAAACGACATATTAGTAAAGAATATGAAGTCTGAAATTTTTAAAACAACCTTTTTCTAAATTGCCAAGCATTGCTGATTGTGTGCAAATCATTAGGTAATGAATTCCAGAGTCGTATAGAATTTGTAAAAAATTGTCACTCTGGAATTAAAGACCGAAATCTGAATTGTATAATACTACCTTGATCAAAAAGTTTCCGCAATAACCCCCGTGTGGTGGTCCTATCGTTCCAATTTAAGTTTTTTTTTTTCTGTTAGGTTGGTACATCTGTTGTTGATTTTCCCGCTAAATCTTATCGTCATGGCTTGACATTTTCAAAAGTTATGCAGCCAAGAGTACATCTATTTC
Source organism: Wohlfahrtia magnifica (assembly GCA_023159175.1). NCBI lineage: Eukaryota > Metazoa > Arthropoda > Insecta > Diptera > Sarcophagidae > Wohlfahrtia > Wohlfahrtia magnifica. Next base: position 1,552,191 of record JAKWBJ010000221.1, on the reverse strand, counting down.
TATGTGTGTTGGCGATATTTTTTTACAATTTTAGAAACGGCTGCCGAACGCGTTCCCCGTAATGGTTTTTAACTCGATTAAACTGAAAGAATTCACATGGAGCAAAATCGGGTGAATGCGGTGGCTGTTGGATGGTATTTGTTGCATTTTTCGTCAAAAATTTTAGAATAATGCCCATTTTCTGATCTCTTTTGGCGAATTGCTTCCAAATAATCCAAATAATATTCTTTTTTTTACTGTCTGGCCTTGACCGTGAGCATTGCCGTTTTTTTGACTGAAAACGACGTTTTTTTGTTCTCATTTTGGCTCATTTGGTGAAAGTCATTCATTTGCCTGTTGTCTGGATTGCGTGTTATACTCATATGTACGAATACTCACCCATGCAAGAATAAGGGCCGAAATAGAACTCTCCATTACGGAGAATTTGGTGACATCAATGCCCCGTCGCCTTCCAGCAGTTATTGATACCCAAGGGGATCAACGAAATATTTAAAGTTTTTTGTAATATGTACACATTTTTAAAATATGCACGAATAAGGGCCAAAATAGCACTCTCCATTACGGAGCACTCTCCACTCTACGACTATTAATTCCATATTTTTGCACAAATTTTTCCAAAATGTTCCATATGTGCTCTATTGGATTAAATTCTGATGACTTGGAGCATAGTAGAGAAGCCAGTCTCTAAAAACCTGTACAGTATCTTGTTGGAAAATCCATTGATTTCCCAGCCCCAAGCTATCAACAGATGTCTTCAGATTTTGTTCCAATATGTTCTTATATTGATAGCGGTCCATATTACCTTCGACAAAAACCAAACTACCCACTCTAGATGACGCCATGGTGCCTCAAACCATAACGTTTACCTTCACCATGTTTGACTGAAGGTATTAAATTCTTTGGATCAAGTGCAGTGTTTCGTTTTCGCCAAACTTTGGAATGACCATCACTTCCGAAAATGTTATCTTACTTTTGTCGATAAATATAATACGATTCAAAAAATCCATATTTTTGTTTAAATCTGCTTTAGCAAACTCAAGAGGAAGTCTACGATTCCTCGCTGAAATAAGTGGCTTTTTGAGTGCTGTTCTGCTCTTAAATCTTATTGTTCGTAGAGCAACAATTTAATTGGAACATTTTTCGATATGTTGCGCCAATTTTGTGGAATTTATTGTCGGATCTTGATGGACTAATTTCACAAAACTGTCTCGAAATATCACGTCTATAAAGCTTCTTAGGTCTGCCAGATCGTGGCTTATTTTCGGTACTATTCTTGTTGTTATAATTTCTAATGATCGCCTCTACCGTAGCACGACTTAATTTTGTTGTTTTAGCAATTTTTTCATATGATTTATTTTCCTCTTGGAGATTTACTACCATATTTTAAAGTGAAATATAAACCTCTTTTCGATTTGCCATTTTCGAGGATACTAATTCAAATAATATCTTCATTTATTATCACTTTGTACACTTCAACAATTGTAATGCTTGTAAATTAGAAAAAATCAATAAACTTATCTATTACTCCGCTTTCTTTTTTTTAATTTCTACTTGATATTAGCAGTTGCACGTTGTATGTAGACTTTTTTCCTGCTAATTATTATGTTTTTCCCTAATAACTTCTAAGTTATACTTTTTCCATATTAATTTTTTCTTTAGATAATATTAAGTACAAATACCTTAAATATTAGTATAACATCTTTTTCAAATTTCGCCACTAATTTTCTAAAATGTAAAATCGTAGGGTGTATGTAGACTGTTTTCTCTGACTGTATATATTTTTCCTTAAGACGATGCATCTGTTTACTTTAACTTGACGCGAAAAAATCGAAATATTTTTTTAAAAAGTGAATTAGTTTTTAAGTGGCTGTCTTAGTTTCTAATTGTTACGTTTTTACCTTTTTAAAGAGGTGTATTTATGACTTCGTAGATTGTAGTTGAAATAAAATAAATTTTGTGTTTGGTTTTAATTAGAAATCCTTTATTCAACACAGTTTTGTACACCACTGTTTGTAACCTTATTACAGGCAATAACAATTTTCTATTCTTAATTACTCCGTCTGTTTACAATCATGTAAACAACAACAATTACTCGACAGATCTTTCTGCTTAAAGATCTTCTAACCCGATCGTAGTTATAACTTAGGTTCAATCACAACTTTTGCAACCAGAGGTTATCCACACCTAACTCTCTTCACTGACTTAGATCCGTTTTTTATTTCACGATTCACTTCAGGAGTTTACTCCTTATAAACTCTCTTTACACAAACTGCACTCGCAGAGTTTAGTTTACTTAAATTGCACTCGCTGAGTTTACGACACATAAACTGATTGCTGTTCGCATCGATGTGCTTTTTATATGGCTGAGTAAACAATACATCGAAAGCTCTCGAACCTCTCGATATTTCAGGTAGATTCCATTTCTTTCTTTTATTTTCTTCTTAGTTCTTAACATCTACTTCTTTCAACTCTTAGTATTTGTTGTTGCTTGTTTATGGTCTGTTACTTGTTTTCTTTACTGCTTAATTATTGTTGTCGCTGTGTTATTTTTGATTACTTTATCTCTGCTAATGTTTGTTGTTGTAGATTTGGTTATTTGTAAACAGCACGTATAGCTGTTCTTGCAGCTTTTGTTTATTTATTTTAGCGATGTAATAAACGCTGGGGTGCGCATCCTTATTGTCGTAACATAATTTTAATAAAATTAGTTTTGCTTTTATTAACAATCAATTTGAATATATTGCTTTATATTTATCTCTATACACATCATACATATATGCATGTATGCATATATATATATTATATATAAAGGGTCCGCCAAATAATTTTTTTTTTTTTTTTTGAAAATGCTTTTAAAAAAAACTACTGAATATTTTCTCCAATTTCTTTTTTTATTTACAAGTACAATCCTTCCGGTTAATAATGAAAAATAATTTCATTTAAATGGCTGCCTCGGTTGGCCATGCAGTAGCCTACACGATCGGTCCAATTTGTAAGCACATTATCGATTGTGTGCAGCTGTATTTCACCAATGGCTTCACGAATATTGTCCTTTAAAGCGTCAATTGCCTATGGCTTGTTGGCGTAACACTTATCTTTGACGCCACCTGACAAATAATAGTCCAACGGTGTCAAATCGCAGCTCCGAGGTGGCCAAACGACATCAGCTCTGCGGCTGATAATGCGATCTTCAAAAACAGGGCGCAAAACATCGAGTGTAGCTTCGCCTGTGTGGCACGTAGCGCCGTCCTGTTGAAACCAAATGTTGCTAATATCCTCCTCTTCAATTTTTGTGAACAAAAATTCGTTCAACATTGCCCCATAACGACTGTAACGGCCACTCCTTACTCATTTTCGAAGAAAAATGGCCCGATTATGCCTCTGGACCAAAATCCGCACCAAACAGTGAGTAGCGTTGGGTGTATCGGCTTTTCAATGTATGCGTGCGGGTTTTTTGTGCCCAAAATGCGACAATTTTGCTTGTTCACATACTCGCCAAGATCAAAATGAGCTTCATCTGAAAAGATGAATTTTTTTTTTTTGTAAAATCGGCATCTTCTGTAAGTCGATCGCACGCAATATTTCCCAGCGTTGTTCAAGCGTATACACAACCATATTCGTTCAGCGGATGGATAAAACTAATTATCTATCAAATCAGACATGAGCTAAGTGTTACCATTCACGAAATAAGCACTAGTTGAAAAAAAAACGTTAGATGGCGGACCCTTTATATACATATAATTTTTATATACATACATACAGATTTATTTAAGTGGTCATGATTGCCATGCGATGCGAAGGGCCTACATATGCATATACTATACATATGTCTATGAGGGTAAATACATATTTTTCGTCAAAAATCGTATAGTAAAAATATTATCTATGCGATATTCTTAGAAACTGAACAATGTGTGCAACTGCTTACCACTGTTTCACGACGAGTTATATAATAAAATAATAGATATGATGTTATGGCGGTGAGTATAGAAAGTTGCACTGGATAACCGTGAATGGAGAACAATTCTGTTTCATTTGTTTTAAACACATTTCTAGCAGTCTTTCTTACATTGTATTTTAAATGTTGTATTCATTCAGCAACTTATTTTGTGTGCATTCATGACATACGAGTATTTATAATATTGAATTCGAAAGAAAAATACAATGTTTTATGATCATTTTTTTAATGATGTGCTAGTGTTTTTAATACTATACAGATTATGGAATGGAAGCAGAAAATCTTTAAGTCGATTTAAGCAGGATAGATTTTGATTTTAGACCTATGGTTTCTTCTGCAAATTTTCTAAGAATTTTCTGCAGATTTTATTTTTGTTATGCGACTGTTCAGTTTTTTTTTTTTTTCATTCATACAATTTGACCCACCCTAATGTAAAAACATATGTACATATGAATTGATTGTTTAAAAAAAGCTGTAGACTTACTATGATTTGCGTAAGTAAAACTGTTTCTAAAATTTCCTTATAATAGATTTTAACACACAGCGCAACAAGAGTACGTAAAATGCAGAAAGGAATTACACTAATTATAGTGAATAACAACATACGCAACAAAATCTCACCTGTGTTAATCTTGAGATATGGCTGCAAATTTATCAGACTACACAGATTTCCTCCTGTTTAGCAGCAATGTGATGAATTACGCTTTTTATAAGTTAAAAAGTGAATTTCCATTAAATTTAATATTTATTAATATCAATACTGTTTTTAATATCAATATACGAATTCGCGCACTTTTTCATTTTAGCCAAAAAGTTCAGCTCACCAAATCTCTGCCCATTTTATTGTACGGATCACTCTAAGTGGACACAAACGACTATCAGTTTTTTATTTTATTTTTATATTTTTTACAAGCAACTGCGTAAATTGCTCGTATCTTTAAAAACGTCTGGAATTGTTCATATAAATTTGATATGAAAAATTGATGCCGTTTCAGATCGAATGACTGTTAACGGCTAAATAAAACCTGATTTTGATAGGAACATAATATCACAAAAGCATCGTATATCACTGTTTTCATAATAAGCGTAAATAAATATCTAATGAAAGCAAACGTTTAGTAAGAAAAAATATTTTTTTTTTTTTTAACAAAAAGTTGATTTACAACAAAAGACTTAAAATTACTTGAAAGTATATGTAAGTCGAATGTGACGTGTTCGTCACATGTAGGTATTGAAGTCAAAGTTCAAATATTCATTTTTGGCGGCAGTAAGCACAAAATGAAAAAAAAATCTTTGAGAATCGCTGTGTTAAACCGCATCACAAATAGCCAATAGCAGTGGTCAACTGAGTGATATTATGTTGTGTTATCCGAAGAAAAGAAATCAACTTAGATGCTACGGACGAGCGGATTGATATTGAAGCTACCTAAGTAGGAAAAAAACATTTTTTTCAAAAACCATTCATTTCTCAACATAGTCTCCTTTTAGCTCAATACACTTAATAAGACGATTTTCCAATTTTTTTATACCATCTGAATAATACGATTTTGGGAACTACTCAAAATACGCGTTAGTTTCGGTAATCACTTCTTCGTTTGAGATGACCTTTTTCCTGCGAGCCATTTTTTCATGTTTGGAAACAGGAAAAAGTCACTAGGGGCTAAATCTGGACTATAATATGAATGATCAACCAATTCGAAGTGGATTTCTCGTAGTTTTAGCGTCGTATCTAATGCTGTGTGAACCGGTGCGTTGTCTTGAAGAAAGAGCACTTTTTCTTGTGTAAATGTGGTCGTTTTTCCTTGATAGCGTCAACCAATTGATCCAATAATGCACGATAATACTCTCCTGTGATTGTGGATCCCTTTTCAAGATAATCGATGAGCAATATTCCGTGTGCATCCCAAAATACAGTGGCCATAACCTTGCCAGCCGATTTCGCTGGCTTCGCCTTCTTCGGAGCACTTCCAACAGCTTCCACCCATTGCTTCGATTGATTTTTGGTTTCAGGTGTGTAGTGGTGGACCCACGTTTCATTAACAGTTATTAATCTACGCCAAAAATGAGCAGGATTATGCTTTATCATGTCCAAACACCGCTGTGAAGTGATCTGTCGAATTCGTTTTTGTTCAACATTGAGCAAACGCGGCACCCATCTTGCCGATAGCTTTTTCTTATGCAAATGTTCATGCAAAATGTTGTCACGTTCATATGATATGTTTACCATTTCAGCAATCTCACGTATTTTGACCCGGCGATCATTCATAACGATAACGAGGATTTTCTTGATATTTTCTTCAGTAACCACCTCTTTTGGCCTTCCTATTGATGGTATTCTAACAGTGCTTGTTCGGCCACGTTTAAGTTGAGGAATGCAATATTTTACCATATAATCTGACGGAGCAGATTCGCCGTAATGTTTATCAAGCTTTTCTTTTGTCTCTTTCGCCGTTTTGCCTTTCAAATAGTAGAGTTTAATCACTACACGAAATTCACTTTTTTCCTTTTTCCAAGAAACACAATAGTTGCTTACTTCAAACGACTACAACAAATAAACTAATCGATGAATTTGGCTAAAATTTTAACAGCTGACGTTTGACAGATCGTAATTTCTAAGAAAGAAAAAGTTTTTGTGTTGTTGCTGCCATCTAGCGCTAGGTAGCTTCAATGTCAATCCGCCCGCGTACGTAACAATAAAGTGCGATTGCCAAAGAGAGTGGCAGAGTAATGGTATGGAGGCATTTTCATCGAGAGATAAAGCTTATATTTGCTTAGTACAGCCCACTAAAAAATGTACACGGAAATGTTGGATGATGCTTTCGCTTAATTTTCGGATAATCGATTCGATGAAGACAGTATACTCCAGCAGAATAAAGCTGTCTTTCATGTTTTTAAAAAGTCATTGTAATGGTTTAAAAAACACAACATCTCACTTGTGGAATGGCTTGCATGTAGGCCGATTTCACTTCTGTTTTAAGCTATATTTCAAGCAAAATCTATAGACAAAAAGCCCCGTGATAGCATTACAAAACTTAGTTAGAGCTCTAGTTGGCCATTAAAGGCCATGACTGACTATCAGATTTAGACGTTCGCTGTGTCAAAAATATTATTTGTGTTTAGCAAGTCTGATGGTGTGGACAAAAAGTGCACTTGTGTGACAGACAATCGGACAAGTGGGTCCGTTCGATAACCTTTTAAAAATTTTCAAAAAATTGTATTTTCTGTGCGATCAGAGTTGCTTTTGGTGAAGCATATGATTTTGCAGCTTTTTTGTATGACAGTGTGGCATCCAATCACACATTTTGTTTACATTTTCTTATTTAGGATATAAATTTATCAGATTTTTATTTGACATAATCGCACTACTTTGTCGGATAGTCCATCATGGGCTTAAGAAATATTAGAATAGTTCAGCACAATATCGGTATCAAATTGTATTTTTGTGTAAATAATAAATAATAAATAAATTTTTATTGAAAATTAAATAACATAAGTTAAGTATGTAAGTGCTTTTAAACGAATATGTACCATTTTTGGTAGTATTTTGATACTGCAATGATTAATGGAAAACAGCAGCAACGAAAACAACTTTTTGCACTCAATTCAAGTCAATGCTACTTTAATGAACAAAATGAGCTGGAATTTGTTCTGGATAATGCATTAATAAAAGAGGGAGAGGGAAGAAAAATTGAAATTATAAGTGAGTTTATACGAATATGTGCCACTGTAACAGTCCAATCATAAAGTCCATAGGATGACACATAGATGGATACTAGAATTTAGCCCATATGATTTTGAATACTAACCTTCAAACGATACGTGTATAAGTTTGACAGCAATCTGATAGATGAAAAAAAGATACAGTGGAAACCAAATAATGGCTTAATTAACATTATCTAAACTCTACTCCATTGAAACAAGTGATAGAGAAATGGCTTGTTGAATTTAAACGTGGTCGTACCAGCACAAATGATGCAGAGAACAGTGGACGCACAAGTGAGGCTGTTAATTCAGAAAATATTAAAAAAAATCACAAATTGGATATGAACGATCATAAATTGAAGGGGCACGATCTAGTTGATATTTTAAAGATATCAGATGGTAGTGTATTTACCATTTTACATGAACATTTGGATATGAGAAAGCTTTGTTAAACGTAGGTTCTGCGTCAGCTCACAAATGAAAACGATGGAAAAATTGATTGAATTAGGGTTCAATTTGTTTACCAACCCACTTTATTCTCCAGATTTAGCCCCCAGTGACTTTTTCTTGTTTTCAGTAATGGCTGAAACAGAGGCCTATTTTGACGAGAAAGAGAAATCGTACTATAAAACTGGTATCGAAAAGTTGGAAAATCGCTATACTCATTACATCGCCCTCGAAGGCAAGTATGTTGAATAATAAAATCGAGTTTTGTTAAAATTTTGATTTTTTCTTACTCATCCTACAGACTTATTGATTGACCTGCTATATCCTTACTAAGCTTGGTACAGCGCGAAAAATTTTAAAAAACCTTAATTTGACAAAAAAAAAAAATTCGAAATGTTAATGGAAATAGAATTTTTTTCTACTTTTAGGTAAAATTCCTCTCTAGCTCTAAGATTAGACGTAGATCAACTACAAACCTTTTGGTATGTACTTGTAAGTTTACATAAATCAGTTCGTTAATCAGCTACTGAACGGCAATTTGCCGAATTTCATTAAATTTCTATTTATGAGTAATTGTGACACGTTTATGAGTAATTGTGACACAGTGTTTACAAAGACAAATTTTGTATTCGGTTTAAATGTCAATTCACAATCGATCGATATTATTGAAGCTAAGTGTACTACTCTTGAATATTATACAGTTTAGCATACAAACTATATAACATCCCACCTCCGATAATTATTATTATTAGGCAGTCACTCCGATCTAAAAGATCATTTGTGTCCCACTGGAGAAGTCAGGAAATATCGGGAGGGCCACCTATCAGTTTGAATTGGATCCAGCACTTATTTCGAATCAGGCAATACTTATGTCATTCTAATCTATCACAAAATTCAGTATATTATCTCCACTGAATGAAGCGAATCGATTTGCGCTTAGCAGCGTTGGGATTTATTGGAAATTTATATCCAAAATAAAGACAATTGGTCGGAAACTGCAAAAAATCAAAAAATTGCAAAAATCATCTTTCCGGGTGAAGCTCACTTTCATCTCGGTGGGTGCGTTAATAAGCAAAATTTCCGTACTTAGGGCTCAGAAAACCCAAATGTGGTCTTACAGAAGCTAATGCACCCATTACGAGTGACTGTTTGGTGCGGCTTGTGGAGCAGAGGCATCATTGGTCATATTTCTTTAAAAATGAGGACGGCGCAACCATTACGGTCAATGGAGACACTTATCGCATACTGATAACCGATTTTTTTGGGCCCGCTCTTCATGTTATTGATGTGAACGATGTTTGGTTTCAACAGGATGGTGCAACTTGCCAAACATCTCATGCCACAATCGATTTATTGCGTCAAACGTTTGATGGCCGTTTAATTGGCCAAAATACGAGTAGTGATGCCAGTTGGCCGCCAAGAAGCTGCAATTTTACACCGTCGGACTAATTTCTATGGGGCGACGATAAAGACAAATGTTATGCCTACAAACCAGAGGCAACTGAAAAAAGTTCTCGAAAGTTGGTCCGATTGAATGGGGTACTGTGGACAGCCGCAGCAGCCATGTGAATGAAATAATATTTAATTTCTAACTAAATTTGGCAAAATTTCAAGCCGTTGTTGTTTTATCGCATTTTAAAATTCAAGCTTTTAAATGACCCACCCTACATAACCCCCACACACTCTTTAGTGCGACACGGGCCCCAGTTGATGTGCAGTTAGTCATAATCATCTACTGATACTATCGTACTCAAATGTTTCCCGTATAGAAACGAGCAGGTGTCCAAGCAGCAACGTTTCACTGTTCAAAAAAATTCGATTAAGTATCTAATAGAAACAAAACTGATCTCCCCCAGATGCAATCTACACCGATTACAAATGTGCAATCTGAAAGAGAAGAAACTAAACAAACGTGTACTTTTCTTCAGCAACGGACGGAGAGAAGCTTGTGACTCTGGCCAAACAGTAACAATTTAAAAATGGTTTAAACGTAAGTGTATGTATATTAATACCGATGACATACCCTTCGAACAAAATCTATCAAATAATATTGAAAAATCAACAAAACAAAGAACTAAGTGGGAGTGGAAAGAAGCAAGATGAGGAAGGATTTAATGCCGCATTCGGTAATTGCCATCGTATTCATGGCTTGGAGGAAGCAGTGGATGCTGTTGTTGTAAATATGTATATTTCTTCAGAGAATTTTAAAATTCAGCGGAAAATATTCGAGCGAAAATACTCTTCACAATCAGAGGAATTTTTTAAGAGCTATCATTACGCACTGAATATTCAGAAAAGGGGAATACATTTCATAGAAAATTATTCATGACAGCAATAGTTCGAAATGGAAAAACATTTCGACGCAAAAATTATTCCCGATAGGCGCGAATAATGGAAAAACATTTCGAGGCAAAAATTATTCACGATAGGCCTGATTTTTTATTATTATTATATATTATTATTCACGCCCATCGGAAATAATTTTTGCCTCGAAATCTTTTTCCATTTCCCACTATTGCAATCAAATTGTTAAGTGTCACGATAGGCGTGAATACTAATAAATAATAATAATGTTAAATGTCAATAGGCAATTTGTCAGCGTTTTATTATAGTCTTATATATTATTTAGCAGTAAAGCAAACATGTACTTACCCTTCTATTATCGAATATTTAATTTCGTAATTCCATTAATTTCTCTTTTTCTTTTTTAAGCTTTAATAACAAGTAATAAAGCACTTTTAACAAAAAACCAATTTTTCATATTGGGCCTCGTTATTGGTTCCACTGCTGCGATATCCCTCCGTTGTTGTGGTATCATTTCTAAAATTACAGTATTCCCACATTTTTGGTTCCGCAAAATATATATTTTTCTTCATTTTGCTTATATTAAAATTTTATAAGTTAGGCTGACGGAAAGAATAAAAATTAAGGAAAAAATTTAAAACTTTACAAATAAACAAATAAAATAAACAAATTACAAACAGAAATAGTTCTCCTTGGCGACTACTTCCAGAACATGCACTAAATTTTATTAAAAAGGAGTAAAATTATACATAAAAATGTTACACTTTAAACGTATGTTTAAATTTCTTTCTACCCAAATGTCTAAGCAATCATCGGCACTACTATGCTCAAAAAAGACTATTGAGTCAATGTTTTTACATAAATTTCACATTTAACACAACTTTTCTATATAACAAATTTCATAAACTTTTAGAATTTTTCTTATTTCCAAGAGTTGGCACATTTAAATCGATTTCACGGAAAACTTTACTGCAGGAATGAATAATTGCAACGAGCATAATGATCAATATCTTTTTCCGTTTAATTTTCCGTTCCATGCGGAACCAACAATAAGGCCTGTTAGTTTATAATTATTTTACTTTTTTTTTAATTTGTGTTTATTTTTAAAAGTCAACTTCAACAACTGACATTGAACTGATATTCATTTTACAACTGCTTTAAGCCTAAGTTTGCAAATGTATGTATATGCACATGTTATACAAGAGTTGTCAACTTAGAGTATAAACAAATGTGTTTTATCAATAAAAAAAATACAAATTGTATAGGGTCCGCCAAATAAATTTTTTTTGTTGTTTTTTTTTTGAAAATGCTATAAAAAAACTACTGAATATTTTCTCAAATTTCTTTTTTAATTTGAAAGTACAATCCTTCCGGTTAATAATGGAAAATAATTTCATTCAAATGGCTGCTTCGGCTGGCCATGCAGTAGCCTACACGATCGGTCAAATTTTTAAGCACATTATCGATTGTGTGCAGCTGTATTTTACCAATGGCTTCAAGAATATTGTCCTTTAAAGCGTCAATTGTCTCTGGCTTGTTGGCGTAACACTTATCTTTGACGGCACCCCACAAATAATAGTCCAACGGTGTCAAATCGCAGCTCCGAGGTGGCCAAACGACAGCAGCTCTGCGCCTGATAATGCGATCTTCAAAAACAGGGCGCAAAACATCGAGTGTATCTTCGGCTGTGTAGCACGTAGTGCCATCGTGTTGAAACCAAATGATACTAATATCATCCTCTTCAATTTTTGTGAACAAAAATTCGTTCAACATGGCCCGATAACGATCGCCATTGACTATAACGGCCACTCCTTGCCCTATTATGCCTCTGGACCAAAATCCGCACCAAACAGTGACTCCTCTTGGGTGTGTTGGCCTTTCAATGTATGCGTGCGGCTCTTCTGTGCCCCAAATGCGAAAATTTTGCTTGTTTACATACCCGCTAAGATCAAAATGAGCTTCATCTGAAAAGATGATTTTTTTTGGAAAAATCGCCATCTTCTGTAAGTCGATCGCAGGCCCAGATTACCAGCGTTGTTCAAGCGTATACACAACTATATTCGTTCAGCGGAAGGATAAAACTAATTATCTGTCAAATCAGACATGAGCTAAGTGTTACCATTCACGAAATAAGCACTAGTTGAAAAAATAAACGTTAGATGGCGGACCCTATACCTGTACAAAAAAGTTTCACACCAAAGCTTTGTGTGTTATGTTGTTTAGCTTAAAGTAGAGCTGCCATTTACATCTTACGAACGTTCAAAATAGGAATTTACTTGTCAATCACGAATAAATGTGCCTCTACATCACAATAAGTTTTTATTTTAATAATAAGTTCCATGATGGCATGCAGGGAGTACAAATTTGAATTGGAATATATATATATATGGGAATATTTCGGATTTTCTGCCGAAACAGAGCTAGTTTTAGTCATGCAGTATTGCAAATATTTTTAATCATTAGAACCCTGCGTTCTGGCTGCCGGCGATTACAAAGCTAAGCATGCATTTTAGGGATATGATCTTATAAACCCAAGAAGCCATATTTTGTTTAGTGCAATAACTTAATCAGGATTAAATGTGATTCTATTGTGGTTGAACAACGCCAAATACTCATTTTAAGTTGTCACACGATTACGGAAAGCTTGCTCAAACCCATCCATCAGTCAACACCATATCGTAACGTTTTTTAACTCTGGTTTGAGCGTTTTTTTTTTACTAATCACGCGGTAGTCTGCTATCAATGGCTGTCAAACACAAACTTTATGGTGGAACTTGTTAAAATTTTGACAGCAGTCAACTGACAAATGCTTTCTGAAAGGAGTAGTCTTGTCCTTTTAGTTAATCGTAAAATAAATTTCCTACTGAGATATTTTATGGCCATATATATAATATTGTTACGTTTTAAACTTTTTTTAAAATAAAATAAAATCACGTTGTTGTTTTTTTACAGTTTTTCTTTCCTTACTTTATCTTCATACAGTTTATCTTAATACAACAACACTTTTATTTACGCCTAAGAACGACTTTACTTTATGACAGCCAAAGGATAACTAGATGTGACGTAGGTAAAGCAGCCTCTTTATACATACAGTTAGTGTCATTAATATTCGGTTTTATTAAAATGATGTGTTTAACTGATACGTCTTAAGCTAAATGTATATCTTTTTCAACATTTTTTTATTTTCATTAATAGTTTATTTAGACACTTGAAAGTTCACATTTGTATTTAGAAAAAAGAATAACAATATAACAAAAAAAACTAAATTAATTCAGGTGGCATAAAATATTGCGCGTCAATAATATTCGGTTTTCTTTGAAAAGTAACAAATAATACATTAGAAAAATGGTTTTATATAAAATTCAGTATTTTGTTGGATAACCCTTTTGTGTTATAACTGTACTCATACGGTTTGACATGTTTTTTACTATTTTAGCTGTATAAGCTGCAGGAATACGATCCCATTCTTCTTGAAGCCGCAATTTTAAGTCTTCATGGATGTTATTTTGTAGTTGCGGATTCGCCGGTCCAGCTCATCCCATAAATTCTCAATCGGATTGAGGTCTGAGGATTGTGCAGGTGGATGGAGAACTTTAGGGCAGTTATAGAGCAACCATTCTTGAATTAAACGCGACTTGTGCTTTGGGTCGTTATCTTGGTAGAATTTAAGAGAATCTAAAACGCCCAGCTTATTTGCACTTTCTTTCAAATTTTGACGGAGGATATTCAAATATGATTCCTTATTCATAATTCCACTGATAAAAACTAATTTTCCCGTCCCTTTAGCTCCCATACAACCCCACACCATAACATGTCCATGTTTTACGGTTGGTTTTAAATTTTGTGGTTGTAGCTCCTCATTTGGCTTCCGCCACACCATTACACGCCCATCGGATCCAAATACATTATACTTGCTCTCGTCCGCAAATACAACGTCATCCCACCAAGTTTCAGGCTTCTTAATGTACTGCCTGGCAAAACTCAAACGAGCTTTTCGGTTGCGTAAATTAACCTATGGCTTACGACGTGCTACTCGGCCATGAAAACCTTTTTTTCTTATGGTTCTTCGTATAGTAGATGCAGATATTTTCTTTTTAAACTCATTGAGCACCTCTGTGACTAATTTGGGAGCACTTAAGCGTGGGTTAGATTTTATTTTTCGCGCAATTGAACTTTCTTCGCGCTCGGTCAATTTTTTTGGCTGACCTGTCTGCTTTATGAATTTTTGTGCCTTCTGACAATGTTCCCAACTGTATTTGGTTTCATACTCAGAAATTTCAGCAATCTCTCTATACTTTTTACCTTTTTCATAATGGAAAATAACAAGTTTTCGCTGTTCTAAAGGAGTGTTTTTTCCTTTGCGCCCCATTTGTATAATTTGCAGTGAAGTAGAATTTTGGACAGACAAGGAAGGAGGTGTTATGCACTTTTATTAAAACGTATCTCTATATTGCTGGAAAAGTAGCTTAATAACATATTTTTTTGCAAATAGCATATAAATAGGAGAAAACCGAATATTAATGGCGCTTAGTAAACAGGGTTAACAAGCTTTGATCGATTTATCACGGTTGCAGGGTTACCATAGAGCCATTTTTTCCATATATTTGAGAATACTCATACTGACAACAATACTATTCTTCTGAATACCTATCCATTTCGTTAATGCCAGGATGTCATTATCGATAAACTTAAAAACCGAATATTAATGACACTAACTGTATATCTAATTGCCTGCAGTTTGGAATGTTCGGGAAATGTCTCAAACGCTCTCATATCCTCTATTTTACATCCGTTAATTCAAATGTAACACACAAAGATGGTCGCATTGGCAGTGCTGCCAAATACGCCAAGTACGGCATTGACAAGGTGCCAAATTAATACCAAATATGCCAAAATTCCACAATACAGTTTTAAGGGCGCTGATGTGGTGTATTTGCTTTGTAGGCATTTTTATTTTCGTAACAACATAATAATTCCCACAACATTCCATGAAGGAACACGGGGACTTCTCTAATTCAATGATCTGCACATATTTCTATTTTTAGATTCACTGAAATAGAGCTACAGTTTAATGCCGCCTCCGAACGGCAAATGCATTAGAGAAGTTTTCAATAGTAGTAATACTCATAACTAGTTAGTAGCTAATGTTATGAGGTGATATCGCTGTTGGGATAAACTTTCTTTTCTCAGATGGTCTAGCCTGGTACTGAACCGAGGACATTCTGGTTAGTAGACGGGCACCTACCATACCACAGCGGCGATAAATGATTTTCTAATTATCTTGAAATTTCGGAAATATTTGCTGACTTTTTGCGGACCATGTATAGGGAGGCGAAGCAACTCGCATTCAGTCGGTATTGCTTCATATCCATATTCTGTAAGAAGCGTTTCAATTTATGATATACACAAATTCAAATTTCACTCTTGTCTGGCCCGAATGGGGTGTCTGCATGTGTTTTGAGGGGTTATTTTTTAATTTTTGAGTAGTCCTTGGATATTTATTTTTAAAAGGCTGTTAGAAATGGGTTCTTTTCCGCCTATCTGGAAAGAGTCGTTTTTTATTCTACTGCATAAGTCGGGTTGTAGGTCAAACATTCTGAATTATAGGTGTGTTACTGAGCTTAGTGTTATTTCTAAGCCCATAGATTTTCTGTGAAAGCTGTATACTCCTCTTCCTAACATGGTTCCTTAAAGGGTATGTCGACTATCATTAACCTTCTTAAATTTACCAGGGGCTTTATTTCTTGGGCTCAGGCGGATGACACTTATATTGATTTCCGTAAGGTCATTAATCGAGTTAATCATTAGCTTTTTATTTGCTTCATTAACTTGAGTTCATAGCTACCCTCTATAGACTTCATCGCTAGATTAGTTTTTACCTTCCCCTTAGGACTCAAAGGGTCCTGCTTCTTCAGGTGTTCCATAGGGAAGCCTTTTCGATTCATTTTTTTTTTTTTTTTTTTTTTTTTTTTTTTTTTTGATGACTTACTCGATGTTATTTAAGATTTCGATATACTTCTGTAAGCTGATGATGTTAAATTATTATTATCATTATAGTAGTGGTATGGATCGGTTTATTCTGCTACAGAGTATTGACATTTTTGTTGAAAAGTACAATATTGTGCAAATATTGATATTTTCCCGTAGGAGTGTATTTGTGTCTACGTACTGTATTAATCCTTCCCTCTTAAGACCGTACCTTCGTTTCTTCGTTTTGGTTACCGGCGAATATGGCAGTTTTTGAAGCTGTCTAGAGCACATGAGAGAAACCTTATATTGGTTATTCCTGACCGTTTGGCTGTAAGCAAATATGCTCAATGGTTAGAAATTTCATTTAATTATTTTTGCAGAACTTGCGATAATGAAGAGGAGGAGGAGTCTTCGGAACACCTTTATTGCTACTGCCCAGATATCTAGGATTGAAGGCATTCAGTAATTGTTAGGAGGATATTCAACAAAGAGGACTACTTTCAACCTACGACCTGCTATTTTGGTTTTGAAACCCGCTAGATATTGATAGATTTATTAAGTTTTCTAGCAACGCAATGAGAAATTATTGTCTTATAAAATTTGTTGTTCTCCAAAATATTTTTTGATACGACCTAAAATCCAATTTCACATCACAGGTCTGTAGTTTGGAATTCAAATCGGAGTCATATTGACTTAATTGAGTCAATTCAAAGGTAATTTTTCTTATTTTGTGTGCGTGGCTTGCGATGGAATGATGACGTTAGTCTCATCGTATTTGGCAAGGCTAGTTTCATTAAACTTTTCTACATTGGAACGGAGAATGACAGTTTTATATATTTCTTTTATTTATATGTAATCTTGTTACTGGTGGTGTTAACTTAGCGTTTTAACTTTCTAACTTAAATTTCAATATCCCGGCCAGAATTTTCCGTAATTATCGTCCTTTGGCTTTAGGTTTTTAACAGAACTATTTATGCAATATCATTTCACCATCGTAGATTATGTAGTAATTTAAATTTATTTTTCGATTTTGTAGATTACATGCACTGCAAAAGACTGGTCTTAACCGAATTAATATTAAAATGAATTATTGCTGTTGTTAAAATATTTTCCCAGCGTGGCAGCCCTTCAAACGTTCTAAAGGTGATATGACGGTGACTTTTGTCCAACTGTGTATATATATTTTTAAAGGTATTAATAAAATAAATTTTGAATCTTAAGTGCATGATAAATAAAATTGTAACTTAAGTTCTTAAGGTATGCCTTAAAAATCGATAAACATATATAAAAATAAGTTGTCCTATATTTATCACTTTATAACATTCGTTAGAAAGGTAATAGTAAATTTCTATATTTGACCGAAATAACTTTGTGGTCAATATTAATCGTCACACAAAAAGTGGGTGAAATTGTATAAATGGGAGTGGCAGCTCCCATACAAAGTAAATATTAATTTTTTTATATCTTGGAACGGTAATAGTCAGTACACATCATTAGTCGAAATATGGGCGAAATTAAATATGTGGGTCTGGCACCTCCAATACAAAGTACAATTTTTTTTTTATATTTATACAACACAACTGCTTTCAGTAACGCGAGAAGGGTTACTCTAGTATTTCATAAATTTTAAATCGAAAATTCGCAATTTCCTTTCCTGAAAGATATTATTATGCCAGAAATTCGAAAAATCATGGACATATTTCTAATATTCACACTATAGCTGCTATTTTAATTAACTGCGTTATGTTTTTCTTCTTTTGGATCTTTTAATGCCTATTGCCTATTTGTTATACTAAGAATTTAAAACCAAATATTTAATTTTACTTACTTGTTTTGTAGTATTGTAATAAATTATTCAAACAATATTAAGCTTTTGAAAAAAATATATATTTTTTTATTAAAAAGATTAAGTAAAAAAAATAATAATAATTTTGGCAGCAGAATTTAAAGACTATATTATTCCTTTTACATGAATGAATTTTACATTTTTTTCTAAATAAAATAAAGTCTTACGAGTATTTAAGTAGTGACTTGTAATACCAAAATAATATTATAAGTTATTTAGAAAAATATCTTAACATAAATATTATCCCCCATATTAATAAAATTTAAAATAAATTTGTAATGTATTTAAAATATTCACACACAAAATTTTCTCAAAATACATATCAAATATAAGTATCGGGTGCTTTTTTAGAGGTTTATAATTTTGAGTTGGCATTAATTGTTTTATTTGAAAACCGATTTAACAGCTGATAGTTGCTTTTCGTTTGGTTTAACTTTTCTTTATAATAAACTTACATTACAGCAAGCGTTGAAAATTGTTGAAATTTTTTATGAAAATAATGGTTCTGTTCGTCAAACTAATCGTGCACTTCGTTCATTTTATAATCTAATATAATCGATCTAAGGAGCGGTAAATTTGAATAACAATGTAACGTTTTCGGACCACGTCTTACTGATAATGTGCATTCCATGAGACGTCGAATAGTACACATTGAAGAAATTGTTGAAGAAGGCCGAAATCAATCAATTCGTCGCCGTTCTAAGCAACTGGGGTTGTGGCCTTCCCCTCCGTGGAATATTTTAGGAAAGGCTGTTGGTTTAAAAGCTTTCAATGTTTAATTTGTGCAGGAATTAAGGCCAAACGACCGTCGTATGAGTACGCAAATTCGTTTAATAGACTGAAGCACATATTGATATTAAATTTCTATACAAAATATTGTTCACCAATGAAGCCCATTTTTTGTTGAATGGGTATATAAATAAGCAGAACTATAGCAATTTTAGTGAGGATAATCCACAAGCTTTTGTCGAAACACCATTACATTACGCTTTATGGGTATAGCAACATGATTTGAAGTTTTTTGTACCTCAATTAGCTGTCATGAATATTGTTGGCACGTCATCCTAACAAGAAGCCACATGCCTCCACACATCGCGCGTTACATCTGATTTACTCAAAGAAACTTTTGATGAATGAGTAATTTTAGGTACTGGCCTAATTAATTGGCCACCAATATTGTTTGATTTAACTTCTTTGGCGTTATTTAAAGTCACTTGTCTACGTCGATAAAACAGCGACAATGGAACACCTGGAAATCAACATTCGCGATGGAGTTATGGTCAAAATAAGGCTATACATGTTACGCAAAGTTTGTAAAATTGATGTTCTATATTGCAAAACATGGCCGAGTTTAAACGTTAATTTTATGAAATTTTCTATCCAATAAAGTCCGATTTAATGATATTAAAAATGTATTTCTTTGTTTAATTATGATTTAAACCTGCGTTAATCTAAAAAGCACACCCGATATTTAGTTATCTATAAATATAAGCTTATATTATTAAAATTTATTAATTTTTTTTTTTTAATTGTTAAGTACATCATGTTAGCAATTATTAAAAGATGCGCTAGAATTTTATTATTTAATGCTGCATTTAAAGTATATAAAGTTGTTTTAAATATTTTTTAAGGTACTTATAAATAATATAAAAGATAATTGGCATACATTCAATTTAAAATTAATTTTTTATTATGGAATGACTTAATTTTTCCTTTTGTCTTTTTTTCATTACTTAAAATAAAGCAATATAACTTATGCTAGACATTAATTATTACACTATTATAGAGACTTGTTGTTATGATTTAACCATCGCAAATCATAATATATTTTTAGGCGGTTTTTAAACTTAAAGAATATATAGAAATACTTTTATAATTGAGCCTTAAATTATGTTGTAATAGATTTCTGTATTTGATTATCCGGCTTATGCTTTGTCAATGATATGTATGTATATACATTATGGATAAGTGAAAAATATCATTTTGTAATTGTTTTTCCAATTATATCTTTAAAATTTCACATAAAATAAATGGATATTTTTAATTAATTACAAGATGTGTGTTCTATTATTTTGGCCAACAAAACCAAGCTCTAAAATTAACTAATATTAGACAGAATTTACTTTACATGGGCGCAAAGATAATTTAACCTTAAAGTTTAATATAATAATGTATCAATATATAAAATACCCTTTTAACGGAATTTAAAGCTCTTTATAAAAGTAAATCAGTTATTATTATTATTATTTTTTTGTTTGTTTTTTATTTATGACATGAAATGTGAAAAATATTAATATTCGTGTTAACAATTAATATTATTATTTTGAAATTATAGTTTTTCTTTTAATTTATGAAGTCGTCTACAGAGAATTTATTAATTATAATTTTTTTATTCGCTTTTTGTTATATACGAAATTCGTTAAAGTAAAAAGAAAATTGTAAGTTTTTTTGATGATCATTAATTCAAAATTTGGGCTATGAAAAACATACTGGTTTTGAAAAGTTTTATTTCAGTTCATCATAATAATCAACGAAAATTTACAACTTTCTTTACACTTAAAAAAATTTATATTGATTTTTAAGTAATGCATTTTTAATATTATGTTTTTTTATATTTTATATGTTAATATTTTATTAGTAGATTTATTTTATTTAGGAAAGATTTCATATTTTTCTGTTTTTCTTTTTTGTCTTCATAATTTTATCACAGCTGCATTTCAAGTAAATTTTGCAAATTGTAAATAAATTGATTTCATTTTATTATTATTTAACAATTTAATATATAAAAGCGAGATTCTTTTTTCTTGTTCTTTATATATCGTAGCGAATATATATAATTTCATTTAAATATACATTGTATTATTATATGACATAGGCTAAGACGTCTTAAGTATGCAAAATCTTTTGTTGTTTTTGTACTCATCCATTGAAATATTAAGCTAAAACAAGGAGATATTTTATTCATTCATAATCAACTTCAAAATATCATAATAAGCGATTTCGAAGCATCCAATAGCAAGGAATGCTGACGAAATCCGTAATTATTTTAGAAAATTTTTCGAAAATAGTAAATTATAGTAATATGTTGTATTGTATGACAAACAACTCAGGAAAAAGGAAATTTGCTGCGAAAGAACAATCAGATAACACCGGTATTTCTTCTTATTCGTTTCTAAATAATTTTTATAATGAGCTCAAAGAAGAAAGCTAAGCTAAGCAGAAGATGTTCCAGTCAATACTCAAGCAGCACAGACAGTTATTTAAAGGGAAGGAAAAAAAAAAAGAAGAAAAAAACGAAGAAGCGAAAAGTAGAAGTATCGACAGAGCCAATGAAGAAAAACTAGATGTGGAAGCGGAGATAAATAAATCAAGTATTTTGCATGAGGACTCGAATCATATATCACTGCCATCTCTCCTGTTAATAATATGGACAAAAAAATTTCTAATACCTGCAATTAATACATTCGAAAATTTGATCTCCCTTTCCTTGAAGGAGAAGCAGTACTAGGCGAAGAGGTATTTACATATATTGATGAACTATCTTATGTTCGTCCAGAACAATTTAGTGAGAAAGAAAAGAGAATTAAAAGTTAGCTCACTGAAGAATTTAGTAGCAATCTTCTTAAACAGCATGTGATCTACGATGTATATGGAACCCAATAAGACGTTGGAAACATCAGACTGGATCACAAACAAATATGCAGAATATGTTCATGGTCCATCCCTATCATCTCTCACCACGTTATCCACGATTGTACCTATACAAACAACTCATGCACATGTGCCTTCTATAAATGTATCCAACAATAAATCACTCGAAGTTTTACTAGAAGTCATTTGAAGTTGGAAATTCCCGCTTAAACATTGGATCAATCACTCAGTCTATTTACAGAAGGATTCCCGGGAATACTTATACTATAACATCGAGCGGAAAAAGTGGTTACCAAATGATGAAGATATCATGAAAGCCGAATACGGAATGGTGGAAGGAAGCCAATTATCGATCAACTTTTTTGATATCAAGTTGTCACTGAAACAGCGACGAATGCACATGTGCGCCGGATGCATGTTGATTTAAAAAAAAAAAAAATTTTTAACAAGTCAAATCCTCGGTTGTGAATAGACAAACTAAGTGTACAAAGTGCTATACAACTTTTTTTTTTTTTGTTTTTATTTAATAGCAAAAACAAATTAACATTCTGTAAATATTTGTAATATTTGTGAACGAATACGTTGAGTGTGGATGAAACTGATGAAAGCGATGACAACTGGCAGCAGGTAGCAGAAAAAGCAGGCAAACGACGGTTGGCAAAATCTTCAAAAATTCATTTGTCCAAAGTAGTTTGGATTAATTATATTTACCCTTATGAATTATACTTACCTTAACCTAAATTTATGTATATTCTCTCCCAAACAACTTGAATTTTAAATCTATTCCACTAACCACTTAAGCCAAAATAAATTTTATAATGTTGTCTGAAAATTGCTCACCTTTTCATTACACATTGGCTACAATCTACAAGGTAATTTACTCAAACCTACTCATATTCATTCACTTTCATTAGCTCCCCTCTCCCAAGCGACACCCTACGTGATATTTGCTCCTCTGCAAATATAACAACAATTTTCTTCCTACAAGATTGGGCTTGTAGAAGGAAATTGATATATAATAACTATTAGAAATTACATGGTCCTTCGATTTTTTACCAGCAAACTATCCCGAGTCCAGTCCATGAACATAGGTGTAATAAATGAATATTTAATAATGAATAACTTAGTTTTCATCCCCTATATGAAAACGCATCAGACTGCGCTGTAATGAGCAACATAAATAAAAGCGTCAACGTTGTGTCAAGTAATGTTTACTTACAGTTAAATAAAAATCGCCAAATAAAAATAAAAAAAGAGATAAAATCGCAAAATTGAACTGAAAGCAGCTAACATGTCATTACTTAACAATGACAAATGAAACCATTTAAAAAAAAAACAAATAACGAATAAAATATAAAAAAGTGCAACGGTTAAAAATAAAAAACTATTAAAAAGTGCAAATTCTTAAAATAATATAAATAAAAATAAAAGAAATGGAAATAATGAATGATTTGGAAGATTTGATTTTCCTTAAAATGATGAAAGCGAAACGTCGGGAAGGTAACAATGAGTTATTTAAAACTCGGTCCTCCTTCTGATTTTACTCCACAGGAGAGTAAATATCATAATAGAGAAGAACCCGGAATTGTTTGTGAAGTCCACCAGACTAACCCACGAACAATTTAACGCCTTATTAAATTTGATAAAGCCGTGGTTAACAAAGAATTCCCACAGAAAGCCCATTGAACCTGAACAGAGACTTCATATTACCTTAAAGTGAGTACATACATAAGTTTTTCAGATAAATAATTTCTACTCAATTTCCTTATTATATCTAGTTTCTTAGCACATGGACCATCTCTTCATGTTATTTCCATGAAGTTTAGAATAGGTTTGGAAACGGCCAGGTGTATAGTTTTAGAGACATGTGAGGTGTTATGGCGAACTCTTAAAACCTTGTATGTAAGCCCTCCTAATATGGCAGAGTGGAAGAAAATTTCTGAAGAGTTTCTAAGTTCCACTGGATTGCCAAATTGCTTAGGGGCTGTAGACGGCAAGCATATACGTATAGCTTGTCCACAGAAATCTGGTTCCCAATATTTCAATTATAAAAAATTTCATAGTATCGTAAGTTTATTAGCATTTGACTACTGTATTTTAGAATTTAGTTTTTTATAATAACTAATATTCAACACATATGTATTTACATTACTAGGTATTACTTGCAGTATGCGATAGTAACTACACATTCACATTAGTAGATGTTCGTGCTTATGGAAGTGAAAGTGACGGAGGAGTTCTTAAAAATTCGGAATAGGTTAAAAAAAAAATTTAACAAACACTCTTAACACACCTCCGCCAAAGAAACTACCCGGTTCAGAGACATTCTTTCCATACTTTTTTGTTGCAGATGCTGCATTTCCTTTAAAAGAGAATATAATGAGGCCTTATTCCAAAGTATCTGACTCTGCTAAAGAGAAATTTAATCAAAAATATAGACGACTTAAATGTCACTATTGAAATTGACAGATCTAATTTTAAGATTGTACACAAGAACATGCTTAAAAATTCAATTCTTGATATTAGACCAATATGTAAATTTTAGTTATAAAAATCTTTTTTTTTTATAGTTCATTAACTTTGGAAATTAAAATATTTCATTATGTAATAAGATTCTTTAATATAAGTTTATTAACATAAAAAACAAAACAAAAATATATAAATTACTGTGTAATAAGAACCTTTTAGTATAAGTTCACTAAACACAACAATTAAAATATTTTTAGAGTATGTTATAAGAGTTTGTATATTTTAATTTTTTTGAACGAATTTTACTTTTTAATAATATCCAAAACTAAAAGGGTGAGGGTGTAGTTTATATATACCTTTTACCCACACTTTAATTATCATACGATCGTATCTCTTTTAGTATAGTTTATTAACACATATCTTTTATACAATTTTTATACACAGTTTGTTTAAGTCATTGTATGCATTTTTACTTTGTCAACAGAAACATATAGTTTGTTCATACATGAATATATATTTGTGGCGGTTGTCCCCACGAAAACATCCGGTAAAACCAAAAATGTCGCGACAAGTATGGCAACGCTGGCGCAAAGAAAAGTATGCAACAACGCACGTATATAAAAAAGTTATAGTTCATTCTATTAGACGCCACAGCCCGGAGAAGACAAATAAAAAACTTAATTAAAATAAATTGTTCTTATAAGGAAAATAGTTTGAGAATAAAATAATTTTATTCACCAGCAATGTTGTGTGTCTTATTTTTCATTGGTTACTAGAAACAAACCAAATATTTTTTTTTTTTTTTTTTTGATTATCCATGGGAATACTGTATTGATCAATTATGCTGACTAAGCTTTGAATTTTGTAAAATAAAGGACAGAGAAAAAAGGAGACTTAATCTAGAAACAAAACCAATCTAAATCCAGTATTTTTATTTTGGTTCCCAAAAAGGGGCATTTTGATGCTCGTATTAAGCGGCGGAAGTGCTTAGTAAATACTCAACTATTTTTTTATATTAATCCTTTTTTATTTTATTGATCTTGCATCATCTGCCACCACAAAATAATAAGAAAGCAACATAAAAGCTTGAACAATAATCACATACATACATATATTAAGAGTGGCATCAACAATTATAGAAAAGGCAAGTGATAAAAATTGTGTGTATACGTATTCATCTAATTTATGTGAAAATAGAGCTCAGGAAAATAGTAAAAAAAAAGGTCAGAAGTAATTTTATAATATTAACTTACGGTTAATTCAAATAACACCGTTTACATATAAAGTAAATTATTAAAAATAAAAACAAAATATAAATACATAAAATTTAAAAACCGCTATAAAAAACAACACAACTTTGTTATAAAAACAACAGACAATTCCTTTAAGAAAAAGAAAAAAAAAAAAACGGTAAATAAGAAAAAGATACCCGGCACACATTTAGAAATCATAAGAACAAATTTTAAGATATAGTCAACCCAAAATAAAATATTATAGACAATTTTAAGAAAAAAAAAAACCGGGAAGGAAAAATATATATAAAGAATAACAACAACCAAATCAAAAAAAAAGAAAAAATAGGATCGAAGAGCGGTAAGCACATGACGGATTTATTTATTATTTATTTAAATAAAATTCATTGGAATTAGCGAAAAGAAAATGAAGGAAAATAGTTGTATAAGTTAACGCCACAAACATTTAAAACTCCACAAAATATATTTTTCCCACAATACAGAAATCACACCAACAACATTACACGCGCAAGAAATCATACCAACAACATTACACGCGCAATTACCAAAAATGCTGACATGTCTACATTACCGATGTATTTATTACACGCGCTGTTACCAATTTGCTGACAACCCAGACATCAGTCATTCACCTGCAAGAATTTGCCAAATTGCTGACAACCAACTCACCTGTTCTGCAACGTGACTTGATCGACTGACTGAGGTTTAGTTATAAGAAAATTCATATTGTAAATTTAGTTCTTAAGTGGTGATCAAACAATAAAGTGTGGCTTTTAGCCAAAAATTTAATTTAAAAAAAAAAAACAAATAAATAATTTATTAACTTATATTCTCCGTTATAAATTTTAGCTTGGTTACGCATTTTCAGGACGGAAAAAATAACGGATGAAATGACAACAATTCTTCTTACATAAAAAAATTAAAAGAGAAAACAACATTAACAGTAATATCCGAAAGTGAAAGAAAAAAGAAAAAGAACAATGCAACAACGATGCATTAGTAGGAAGACAGAAAACTGAAAAAAGAGAAAAATATATAAGTAGCATAAGAAACTTATTTCCATAGATTTATTCCCATAGATTTAGTTGCTGATTTTTGCTTTTATTTGTTTCCCAGACGTAATAAAATACTTTTTGTAATTTGACTTCTTATAAATGTTATAAAATATAATAGGGCCATGTCTGAGCAACATTTCTTTATTAATTCTATACGTCTATGGAACCAAATACCCCCATCGGATACAAATTATTAGCACTGCAAACCTTTTCAAAACTGCTATATTCAAGCACTTTTCTTAGTTATTTTCTGCAATATTGATAATTATTTTTGGTATGTAAATTCGAGTTATTATTTTTGTTTAGATAATGAATATTTAATATAGTTAATTTTTTAATTTTTTGTTTCTTATTTCAAAATTTTTAATTTGTTGTTAGATTTTTATTCATATATATATTCATAGATATAACAAGTTTTCTAACCAATACGGTAATATAAGAAATATTCTTGCTGTATTGAATTGATCAAATAAATAAATATATATATGTATGTACATACTGTTTTTATAAAAAATTAATAAAATTATTAAATATTAACAAAAAAGTTACGTAAAAATATAATTTAAATAATGTTTGCATTATTGTTGATTATTTTGGTTTAATGTTTAATGTTTTTTATTAATCACATACGTATGTATGTGTTTCATTAATTTGGAAGAGGATGATAGCAAGTAAGTGGTAGGGTTTCTTTTTTAATTTTTATAGTTTAAATTTTGCTTACGTTGTAATTTTGTTTACTTTAATTGTTTCTAGCTTTGAGAATTTTATGAAAAATAAAACCAGATTAAAACCAACCATCAAATAAACAGGTTGTTTTTTTTTCGTATTAGAGAATGTAAATCTCAAATACGTTACTTATATAAATGTATATATGGAAATAGAAATACCTAAACAATGCTTACCCAATAATATTTACCCTCACAATATTTAACCATACAACATTTATAATACTTACCCATATAATACTTAACGCTATTAGCTCTAATTACCTTTTTTTAAGAAAAAGGAACATTCATAATGAAAAAGGAACATACATTGGAAAAAAGGAAAAGCAGAGAGGACAAGAGGTCACAATGGTTAAACATATTTAAAGAGGCAGGAGTATGTAGGTACCTCATTATTACTGCATATGAAACTTTATACATCACGAATATTAACACTCATTAATACTCATCATACAATAAATATTCTCCTTAATATTTCCCTCACCCAATATTTCATCAAGAGTTAACAAGTTTCAAATGTTAGATGTTGAAGATAATGCTAATTTGAAAGATATAAAGACGACGATAACGCTACCTCGTATAGGAAAGTTGTCAAGTATTTGGAATCTAAAAAAGTTTCATTTCATACTTATCAGTTAAAACAGGAAAGGGCATATATGGTAGTGATTAGGGGATTACATCACACAACACAGTCGAAGATATAAAAGCATAATTAATCTTATTAGGGCATCAAGTAAGGAGTGTGTACAACATTAAAAGTAAAATTTCCAAGAATCCACTTCCAGTGTTCATTGTAGACGTAGACCCAAATCCTAATAATAAAGAAATTTATAATATTAAATCTATTAATAATGCCACGTTGAACCACCTAAAAAGGAAAATGACCTAGTTCAGTTGCAACGCATGCGGTAAATTGTTGAATTGTGGAAAATCTGATTTGATCAAATATGCACGAAAAGAATGTACTGGCAATAAAAAGAACCAAAACAATGCAATCGTTTTTAAAAAACAAACACCAAACAAGAACAATGGTGTAGCGAATTTTTTTCGCAGAACACAATGTTGCTATTCATATCGTAGACCATTTAATACCCCTGTTAAGAGATATTGTTCCCGATTCTTTCATAGTACAAAGTTGTCAGCTGGGGAAAACGAAATATACCCAAATAATCCGGAACGTTTTGGCAAAGGAGAAGAAGGAAATACTAATTTCAAAGCTTAAAAAATATAAATTTTCTGTCCTTATTGACGAAAGTACGGACTTTGCGTCTAAGAAAACTATGTGCCTTCTATTTAGATATTTTGACGAAGAGCAAGGAAAGACTTTTGTACAGCTATTAGATTTAATACACGTTGGAGTTTGTTGCACTGCTGAAACACTTTATGAACAATTTAAAACATGTATTTTAGGATACAATATTCCTTATGGCAATATAATTGCACTCCGCTGCGATTATAGCAAACAAAGCATGTTTAAAATTACCACGAGCTACCGAAGATTTAATAAGACAAATTGGGACTTACATCTCTGGAAGTTCAAAAAGATGTCAAATACCAGGTGGTTATAACACCAAAAGTGTATAGAAAGGATTTTGGAGAATTGAGAAGTTCTTGTAGAATACTTTAAGTTTGCATCCCAACAAGATAAATTAAAGTCAGCAGATATAACTCTGGCCGTTATATTTGATTTATGTATGTTGTTGGATTGAATTGGATTTATAAATATTTTGACCGTAGTTTTTACGCAGACTACACACAGAGTAGGATAACGGTGTCAACACGTGATCATACTGTGTTGCGACCAATTGTGTGCTGGTTGGATGTTCGCTCTCACTCTCGCAGCAGCGAATATTGGTATGATGTTGCAAACATTACTGTCGGTACTTACATGTTCGATGTCATACCATTGTCGAGGGCATAAAAGGGCGAACAAACCAAGCAAAAGGACATTGTTGTTAATTAGTTGTATACAGTGTTTTAAGTTAGTTTTAAGTATATGAGTTTTTCCGTTTTTCCATTTTTTGCGGAATATAGTATAAGAGTTGATTTGTTTTGGTGATGGATTGCGGCTATTCTGCAGTATATTAAGTTTTAGTTGATATGTGTATGATAAGTATTATTTACGCATAGAATAAGAATCTAAATGATTAATTAGTTTAAGATAAACTTTGTAAGAATAGAATATTTGGATAAATAAAGTAAAGTAAGCAAAAGGACAGTTGGTGTTCAGCTTCAGAAGGGTAAGTTTAATTTGGCTTGTGGTATTCCGAGCCAAGCTAAATAATCAATTTTGAAGTAAATAACATTACTGGCTCCAGTAATATCATGACTGACATCAACTCATGGACGTCGGGGACAAGGGTGACTTTCCGTCGCAGTGTGGTAAAGCACTGCGACTAAGACCACTCAGGAGGCGAGATATCCCGATGACTATTGTGGCATCCATGGTGATCCAGATATTTAGCTTTTACTCAACAACGAAAACAGGACGAGACGTTGACGGAGTGGACAAGGGCTACTTTCCGTCGCAGTGTGATAAACCGCTGCGGCTGAGACTATCCCAGCGGCGAGATATCTTGACCACCACTGGGACATCCGTGGTGACCAGACATCGAACCTTTCCACAACGACAGTACAAGTGGACGTGATTGAGGGAACAAGGGTGAAGCACTGTCGGAGTGTTATGAACCTCTCTGACCGATCTGTTACCTGGTGGCCAAGTAACCCGATCAACACTGGGTATCCATGATGATCGAGTTACCCAGCCTTTCTTAACGCGACTTTCGACCACGGACTGACTTAGTTTTTTTTTTTTTTTTTTTTTTTTTTTTTTTTTTTTTTTTTTTTTTTTTTTTTGGAAACAAACGTTTGTTTGGCGTTAAGCATAGATTCCTAAGCAATGTTTTAAAAAAACTATTTATGAGTAAAAGTGATAGCTTTTTATTTGCTTGTTAAATAATCAATAAATTATTTATAATTATAAATAGAAGTGTTGTAATTTATTTTCTGTCCGACACTGGACCCCGCTGACCTACGCCAGTATCCGAGCAGAAAACGCGTCGTTACAACCATTAATCCATGTTCTACACACAGAGTCAAAAGAAATTTTCTTTAAGCTCGCCTAAAATGTAATTAAAAAGGAATCGTTAAATACTGATTATTTTATAAAGGCTCTCCATAATTTATTGCCTATAGAAGATATTTATGTTGGCAGCGATGAGAAGATTCGCTTCAAACATTTTCAAAATCAATTGCCTAGCCGATAAAATCTGTGTTAAATTCAGATACGCCCCTGCTTAACATTTTTTAATTTTTTAATACTTTGTTTAAAATTGATATTCTTTATTTTTTGCTTAACAACTTAACAGTTCAATTTATTATACATATTTATATACATATAGGCATACATATATACATACGGGCAAATACCAATGCTTTTGTTGTTCATACATGTAAATGTTCGAACAAAGTGGAGACTTATGTTTGTAAGTCTCTCTTTATATTGTACATATGTATGCGCGTACATTTACATTAAAAAGTATTAATACTCGTACAATTTAAGAATATTTAAAACATAATTTCGATCATTGTCTTCTTAGCGTTAAAAACAAAAGGTTATTCCATTCGGGAATAAGTAATTGTAACCTCTGTATTTAAATAAATTGTGTAAAGAAATTTTTAAGTGCGTTCGTTTTTCTTTATTAAACGTTTGCCTGTAAAAACTAATACAGGCTCGAAACATTGGTGACCCCGACGTGATTATTTAAAAGATCAATATCAATTCGGATATTGATAGATATCGCGCATTCTTTCGATGCTCAATATTAATTCGAATACTGACAGTTCGTTTAGTCGGTTCATTTGGACAATTAAAACAATAATAACCAATATCAATTCGGATAATAAATTTCGTTTCTCGGTTAAAGACAATTAAATTAATATAAATAAAATAAACCTTTTTTATCGTCAATGTGATAAAAAATAAAGAAAATAAAATGTCAACAAAGAATAGTGAAGAATCCTCTAATTCTGGTGAAGCAGATAAGTCGGTGAATTTGTTGCCATAATTTTCCAAGATTGCTGGTTCGCTAAAAAAAACTGGAAGGCCTAAATAAAAATGATGAGGCGGAGTTGTCTGTCCGTTTGGAATACGTCGAGAAAATCAACAAATGCTACAAAGAGGCATAGGGCATAATAGAGCAGTATGAATGCAGTGCATCGGTTACCAGCGACAGCATGGTATTTATGTCGTTATATTTTGAGGTGAAGGCTAAGTTAACACGTCAAATCAATAAGATTCGCAAAACGGAATCCAACCAACGTTCGTCAACATTTCGTCAATTTTCTCTCGATGAGTCGCCGTCTCACGCAACTTCACGTAAAACCAAGTTTCCAGAAATCCAATTGCCAAAATTTCGTGGTTCATATTCGGAATGGCCTAATTTCTTCTCTTTGTTCTCGACTATTATATATGATAATGGTGATTTGAGTAATTTGGAAAAGTTTCATTATCTGCGTGCAAATTTAGAAGATGTTGCCCTTGACAATATTGCGTCACTGGAATTAAAAGAAGCTAACTACGACGAAGCACTGCTATTGTTGAAAAATCGGTTTGACAATAAACTGTTAAATTTTCAAACGCATATAAAATAAATCTTTGCATTAAGTAGTGTCGAAAGTGGGTCCGCTGCTGATTTGCGTC
The DNA here is from genome assembly GCA_023159175.1 of Wohlfahrtia magnifica. NCBI lineage: Eukaryota > Metazoa > Arthropoda > Insecta > Diptera > Sarcophagidae > Wohlfahrtia > Wohlfahrtia magnifica. The sequence continues at coordinate 1,520,109 of JAKWBJ010000221.1, read as the reverse complement.
GATTAAGTGACAGCTTTAATGCACATTTACGTGCTATGCAAACTATCCATTTAGTAACTACAAAGTTGTATGCCAAGTCGCCTATAAAATGGGAAGGGCTACCATTAAATAAGTTGCCAACTTGGGCCTCAATGGCGGCGTTTTTGGACAGAAGGTGTCGCATGGCAGAAAATTGTGATAATTCAGGAATAATTAACAATTCGAAACCGCATATTCTGAAAAAATTGAATCACATCAATAGGCATGTTCATGTTTCAATCGCATCTCAAAATAAATTGTGTTTTTTCTCTGACTCTAAAGATCATTTTATAAGCAGTTGCTCGCGGTTTTTGAATTTGTCACCAGCTTTACGCTTTAAAGAGGTAAAGAAAATGAAATTGTGCCTTAATTGTTTGCGCAAGGGTCATATGCTTAAAAACTGTACGTCTGGTTGCTGCCGTAATTGTTCTTCAAAGCATCATACATTGTTGCATAATAATAGTATTCCTACAAATCATCTCGTCGCTTCATCTGTGGTTACCAGCCCTGCTCAAACGGTGCTTATTTCGTCTAATGATGCACAAGCGGAAAAAACATCAGCGTCTACTACAACCGTTTTCCTCGCAACAGCCTTAGTGATGGTCAAAAACAGTTTTGGAATCTTTGTACCTTGTCGTGCAATCCTGGATTCGGCATCCCAGCTTAATTTAACAACAACTCGATTTGCAAACTTTTTAAATTTGAAGTTCAAAAAGATATTCGCAAGTATCTCTGGAATCGGTGATGGTAATATAAGTATTGATAAATCGGTTGATATAGTACTCAAATCCAAGAACGGAAATTATTCAACATCCTTTATGGCTATGGTGGTTCCGACCATTACTGATTATCAGCCCAGCATTATTACCAGCAAGTCAGAGTGGAAAATACCTAATAATATAGAACTCGCGGTTCCGTCATTTGATAAATGTGGTCGAATCGATATTTTAATAGGCGCCGAGTTGACTTAATGTCAGTTGGGCCAATTAAATTGGCTGAAAGCTTGCCTATGTTACAGAAAACATTATTAGGTTGGGTAGTTGCTGGCGGTAGTCTTCGTCCTAATCATTCATGGTCCTTAGAAGTTAGTTCCATCGTAAAACATGATGATGAATTGTGCTCTGTAGTAAAAGGCTTTTGGAAAGTGGAGAATAATTTTAGCAGCTGTAGTTCGGTTTCCGGAGAGCAAATCTTTTGTGAAAATCATTTCTTAAAAAATATGGTTCGTCTTGATTGTGGTCCGTTCTCTGTTCGATTGCCTGAAATAAACGGAAGTAGTAGGCATAAGCTTGGTGACTCTTATGAACGTGCTTTACGACGTTTCAAAGGCCTAGAAAGAAAATTTAGAAAAAATCTTAAATGAAGACTCAGTATGCAGAATTTATGGCTGAGTATATATCGTTAAACCATATATGTCTATAATTTCTTCGCCGGTTTCCCAGAAAATGTATTTTCTCCCACACCACTGTGTACAAAAGCTGGATAGCACATCGACCAAGTTAAGGGTTGTCTTGATGGTTCTGCAAAAACAACAACTGGGTTATCTCTTAATGACATTTTGTATACTGGTCCAACTATACAGCCAAAATTGTTCAATACGCTTCTGCGTTTTCGCTGCTTCAAGTTGCTCTTAGTGGAGACATCTGTAAAATGTATAGATGTGTCCGTATTTCTCATCCAGATAATTAACTACAATGCATTTTATGGAGAGAAAACGAAGAAGATGAAATCAAGACGTATTCATTGGATACGGTAACGTATGGTACACGTCCTGCAGCATTCCTGGCTATTCGGGCAATGCATCAATTGGCGAACGAAGAGGAAACCAATTTCCCAGTGGGTGCAAAAGTCATAAAGCGTGATTTTTACGTAGATGAAATTTCCGGTGGTGATTCTGTTAAGGAGGTACGGTTAATTCAAAGGCAGGTAGCAGCTTTGCTAAAGCGTGGTAAGAAAGTGGTGCTCAAATGTTCCAGCCGTTTTAGAGGACACACCGCCAGAACAATGTGAGACATTTTTAAAATTTAATGATGGTACCGATATTACTAAAACACTTGGCATGATTTTTGACCCCAAAGCGGACAATTTCATTTTTTCGTTCAACCCCATTGATGATTGTAAAGTTGTTACAAAGCGATCTATTCTTTCGTCCATTGCTCGTTTGTATGACCCGTTAGGTTTAATTGGCCCAATTATCACCAGGGCAAAAATATTTATGCAACATTTATGGAAGTAGGAGCTACAGTGGGACGAAAGCCTTCCCCAGTCTTTGCATTCATCATGGCTCGAATATATTTCACAGTTTGATTCCATTGAGTATTTTAAATTTCCCAGATGCGTTTTGAAGTCAAACACAAATGTGCAAGTGCACGCCTTTTGTGATGCCAGCCTAGCAGCGTATGGGGCATGTGTTTACATAAGATCACAATCTGAAAATATTGTTAGTACGTCATTGCTATGCTCTAAGTCAAGAGCCGCCACCCTTAAATCTTTAACGAAACTTGAGCTTGCTGCGGCGTGCCTCCTAGCAGAACTTGTGGATGAAGTGGTAAAAACATTACCTTTTGATTGTGACGTACATTGCTGGTCTGATTCAATGATTGTACTTTCTTGGCTTCAGGAGCAGCCTTCAAATTTTAATATTTTCGTTTCGAATAGGGTCTCTCGTATACAAACAATTACAAGCAAGATGAAGTGGCACTATGTTCCAACAAAGTTAAATCCTTCAGATATACTTTCAAGAGGCTCATCAACTAAAGAATTACTTAATTCTACATTATGGAATTGAAGCTGTTCCGAATACTTTTCCGGATACGTGCCATGTGAGTTTTTTTGCTACCCTCATCAATATCATCATTAAAAAATAATTCTACGTTAATATCCATTATTTTTTATTTACATATTTATTTAGTCAGAATATAAATTTTCTCAAACGTTTTTTAATTGAAATTTTTCGCTCGCAGGTATGTTTTTTAAGGGATATGTGTACTACAATTAAAATGCAACTCTGTGACATTCTCAACAACTAGGTGTTGTAAATCATAATAGAGAAAACATTTTATGTTGTGTTGTATCCGAGACAACACAACATTTTTGTGTTGTGAGCGGTAATCGGGGCATACAGCTTTAAATAAATGGAATTTTTTTTTTTTTTTAACTGTTTACTGTGTTTATTTAGTTTTTGTGTTATTTTTTGTTTAATGAAAAACTATTTTACCTGAACTTTTTTAAAATAATAATAAATATTATTTACTGTTAAAATCAAAACTTTTGTATTTATTTAAAAAAAATATAGGGAATATTTTCTTTGTTTGTAGGCAAAAAAAAAACCGATTTTTTACACTTATGTAGGGAGTTAAAACAAAATATCCTGGCAACACTGGAATAGAGAAATAATAGGGAGATAAAATGTAGTTGAGAGATGTAGTTTAATAGAATAGAACAGAGAGAGGAAAGTAATGACATTGAATTTTATGTTTGTAGTTTATGAAGAGGAACAACAGTTTCTGATTTTTGAAAGTGAGTTAAAGGGGGTATTACACGATATGTATTTGTCATTTAACATCTCAATTTTATTTCACTTATGTTATGTCAAAATTGTCTGTCTGTGTGTCAAAATTTTACTTATACAGACACTTTGTCGTTTTATACATACATATGTTTAATAAAATCAAAGCTAACAACAAAATATTTTGTTATAAATTTTTCGAAGCTGTTGTTAGAAAAAAATATTTTGTGAAATCCAAAAAATAAAATAATTAGAACTTGGAGCATTATTTCAATATTAAATTGAAAAAAGAAAAGATAAGAAAAAAAAAACGTAATGCATGTGGAGTAAAAAATGGTTACTTCGAAGGGAGGCTGGATTAAGTTTCGCTCCTATAACAATAAAAGAGTTACAATTAGAAGATCTAAAATTTTTCAAGAATTTCCTATACGCCGTCAACGAAAATTTTGTTTGAAGGAGCCGCAACCAATAGCCGCCATAGTTTACAAAAATAAAAAAAAGTTCATAGATTTTTTCAACAGACATATATATTTAAAAAGATAATCTAATATACATGTGAAATAAATTATTAAAATCAACTAAAAACCAATTTTTATTATTTAAAACCATTATTTTTGTAACTATCAGCGCCGCCAAACATTTTCTTATGGCATTGGTTTTTGAAAATAGAACGTTTGTAAGATAATATTAGAACACACTGTGATTGAAATTTTGCCAAATGTAATGTCAGATGGGTTTTACAGAAACAATGTTTTTGTTCTTTTACACGACATGTTTACATTTCACAATGAATAATTTGACATGTCAGATGACAAATACATGTCGTGTAATACTCCCTTCATGGAAGTTGAAAATTAGCAGCCAAGCTACGCAGACGGACACGGACGAATTGGAAATAAATCAAAGCTTAATGTTACAAATTAAAATATTATATGAAATAAATATTAAATAAAGTTTGTCAAATTTTCTTTTAATAAACGGTTCATGTTTTATTTCTTTTTTTTTTTCAACTTTATAATCTATAGAAGCACAAAGTTTAAATTTTAATACACCAATTGAAAATTTATATGATTATTATTTTACAATCAATTAATCTATTGAAATTTCAATTTTACGATGATGAAGAAAAAAATTAATAAATTTAAACAGCGTTTTTTAAATAATTGTTTAAAAATAGCACTACCAAAAAAATTTGGATTCTTAAATTACTTTGTTTATAAAATAAATAAAAAAGGATTAAATTTTCTATAAAATGGTGGTCACGTTTTTTTCCTTTTTTTTTTTTTTTTTTTTTTTTTTTTTTTTTTTTTTTTTTTTGTCAAATATTTGACAAATGTGACAGTAGCTTTAGACGATTCAAGCTACAGTAGTTGATGCGTACACATGCGCAGTGTATTAATTCATAATGGCTGGTGGAAAGTTGTGAACGGCACAATCAAGAAGACGATAAGGTAAGAAAAATCTTGGAAGGCAGAAGATTAAAAGTTCCTCGCTACCATTATTCTGTTCTTCAAATGAACCATTTTGAATATTATAAGAATTTGCCTTGAGAAGACATACAAGCCAAAAGGATTACTGTCGTTACATAAACAGTTGGTAAATCTAATAATGGGTGATAATGGTAACATAAGCCAACATTTTAATAACGTTACACAATTGACCTAAAAAATAATAGAAACGGGAATAGTTACTCAAACTGGAGAATTGATCGTCGCGTTACCGCCTAGTTTACCACATAAAATCGAAGATTTTGTGGCAGCCATTAACATACGGGATGTATTGCCAAGCTTTCCTGTTCTTAAGTAAAAAATTCTGGAAGAAGAAGGCAGTCTAAAGAAAAAAGTAGCCCTAAAAGCCTTTCTGGTTGGAAAAACTCGCAAAACCTTACTTTTCTGGACTGGTGGCATTTGATTTAGAAAGATTGGGTACATTTTCTCTGGTTAAGTACAGGATTAAAAAGATAAGGTCTGGATTTCATTTCACTACTTATAGGCCAGTTTTTGCATCAGTCTGCTCACATTTATATGAAGATTTATGAGACAAGTCTATTTCATCAGACTAAAAGAATAAGCGATAAAACTCTATTGGCTTTTCTCGATCTCTAACAAATGGTTTATTTTTACAATTTTACCCATTCAACCGGATCAACCCCAACAGAAAAACATATTTAAGTCCAGACTCTACTTTCAGATCATATCGATCATCGATTGTTTTTGTTTTTGGACATACTAAACCCTTTTTTCGTTAATCCCTATTTTTTTATAAGTAATTAAATTTTTACAAGGTACGTAAGATTTGTATTCTAATCTCTTGGTGCTTTATAGTGCCAAAGAAAGAGCGCTTTCCCTCTGCCAACGGCATCTCGTCGTCGTCGGCATAATGTGATATTATTTTTAGCTCTATTACGATATTATGATTTCACAATTACGTTTACACTATTAAAAATGCTCTATTAGTTTAAACTATTAAAATTTAACTATTACGATCACACTTTTACAATTACAGTAATTCGGTTATTTTATTACGATTACACTATTAAAATTGCTCTATCACGATTTCACTATTACGATTACACTATTGCGGTTACACTATTAAAAATGCTCTATTACGATCACTCTTTTACGATTATAGTAATACTAGTGATTTTAGTTATAATGAAAACTCAAGAAGTGAAGAAGGTGACAATTCGGGAACCTATAAATTTAGACAATTCATCAAATATATCAGAAAACGGAGAAGAACCATTAAATCAAATGAATTTGCTTTTGTCAAACGAAGAAGATACAGCAGCAGTATCAGTCAACATTCAAATGATAGACACAGTGATTCAGAAGGAAATCAAAGAAAAGGAGAAAATCAACAAGAAGAAAAAGAGGAAAATAGAATAATCATCGGAGGAAGTTCCGAAGAAAATGAAATTGGGTGTAAATCAGGAAATGAAGAAGGCAAGTACAATGACTCTCTTTGACTCTCTCTTTTATCTCTAATCTTGATACTTTGGACCCAAGAATTTCTCTACATATCAATACAGCAACAGAGATTTTGAGTCTCCTTTCTACCAGATGGTTTTTATACCAAAAAGTTTGTATTTTGTTTAAGAATATTATAATTAATTATGTATTCTTATTTTATAATTTAGGAATTTTAATAATAAATACGCATTGTTGAATAAATTAAATTTTATAAGACTTGTGCATTTTTATTCAAAATCCAACGTGAAGACCACTGGTTATAGCGGCTAGCTTTACCTTGTTTTCAACACCCACAAAAACACATAAGAATAAGGACAGAAAGATTTACGTCCAGATCCACGATAACGAAATCATTCGTTTTCTCAGAAAAAGAAAGCTGTATTGGATTTCTCTTCATCACATCTGTATGTGAAGAATGGCTTGACAAAAGAGAAAGAAGAGTAAACATTTTCATACGAAATTCGGTTTAACGATAACGAATGCGTAGTCAACATTGCGAAACAAATAGCAAAATTAGTCACACACATTTGTTTTCGTGCATATACATTTTCTTTGTTATTTTTCTTATTTGTTTAAAATAAAAATGTCTGTAGAAAGCAAATCGTATGTAAAAAAAGTACTATCGATTAAAAATAAAATCATGGAAGCTACCGTTAAAACTAAGTCTAAATTTTATTTTGAATTTTATTTTTTCTCGTAGAAAAATGATTAAAATCTGAAAACATTTAAAAAGAATCAGTCACAAGCCAACAAAATGATATATGTATTATTCAAAAGTAATTATATAAAACATGCAGCGAAAGTAAGCTACATTATTATAATACGAACTTAAATAAACTGAATAATATAAGGTGTAGCGAGGCGTGGTGGAAATTGTCAAATGAACTAAAATTCCGGTCACACTCAATAAGAGGTGTATTATGTGCTCAAGAATATTTTGTCTCAAGCATCGTGGAAAATTTTTTACCTTTAAGTATAGGAACAAAGCACAAATGAGAAGAATCAGGGTATGTTGCCTATGTCTTTAATGCCGCGCTCATATCACTCTCAACCACAATTTTATTCACTCACACAAACAATCACCCATACAAAAATGTTTTATCATTATCTGCATTTTACTCTTATTAATAATCTCTGTTGTTAGCAGGGCTCCTAGAAATGCAAAGATCCACCATCATTCGCCACAGTTACCATCCTTTAAGGTATTGCAAGTGATCTCTAAAAATGTCGATTGAGGAACGTCAATGCCGAATTGTTTGGCAAGATCGCTTTGTACAGACGAATGCCCTTCCTCTGTGGTTTGTCAACATTATGGATGGTTTCACCATTCTTTATTACACACGCAAAAGGCCAGGGGAAACTACTTCCTGAAGACTCGCCGATCTACCAGAGCCAAAGACACACAAGTTCGTGAGGTAAAGATTTGGTCGGTGCGACAAACATGAAAACCGGTAGACAGCTCAACACCTCGCTGAAAGTAAACGTCGGTTATCAACCCCTAGAACGGACGATGCTAAACAGATACTCCAAGGTGCTTTGAAGGCTTTATAACGTTTAACAAAGTCCTATAACTATATTGACCAATCTGGGCAAGGGGCTTAATATGTATTTTAATTTAAACTATAAATTTATATTTTGATCTTTTTTAAACTAAATGAATATTGATTAAAGGTTAACGTATTTTTTGTATTTCTTAAAATTAAATTGAATTAACATATTAGATACTGTATTATCTGTATTATTATCATAAATTTTATTGAAACATGTTGCTTAACAAAGTAAGTTATTTTTGTAATTGAACGGTTTCAATTTGCATTTAACTTTTAAATGATATATTTTTATTACTCTAATTCGAAGCCTCTACCAAGTAAAGTCACTTGCAGCTCAATCTCTAATAGAATTTGGTAACTCTTATTATTAAATAAATGTAAATCTTTTCAGAAAATATATATTTGTTTCTCTTAAAAATTTTATATATATTCACATAGCCACTTACTAATTACTTTAACAATAACTTAGCTATCTCTGCAAATTTATTTAAAATTACTTTTCTGTTCACAATATTTTATCCCTTAAACACTAATATATTGTCTTTTACATACGTAATCCTACATACGTAAACAATCAGTTAGTGTTGATTCTTTAGAATTAAAATTGATAATTTTTTTATCATTTTCTTTCGTTTCCAGAGTTTGGTAAAGCAAAACGTGAGAATTTACACGTCAGCAACCCTGGTGAAAAAAACAAGGAAATTTAACAAGGCTCTATAAAAATATTAAAAATATTATTCCACCAGATCCGGACTATAATACAGATGAGGAGGAGGGTAATGCTGAGCATATTCTTTTTGATCGCATGCCAAATGATATACCAGGTGAAGTCGAAGTATTTTTTGGTAGTGATAGCGAAGATCCCACTTGAGCAGTTGCGGCAGACAATGTCTTCAAAATCAAACATAAACGCTCCAAAGTGGACAAAGAGACCTTGCGATATTCAAATAAAACAAACCAATTTTTTTCAGACAATGAGGTCAAGATGATTTCAGAATTAAATGGCAAATCACAAGTGGCGGTTTTTGAAGTTTTATTTGATGAAAAAGCGGTCAATTTAATCGTCGTTTAAACTTGTATTTATACGTCACAATCAAATGAACACAATTTTTTCTTTAACGCAGAAGACTTGAAAGTATTCGTCGGTATTTTGTTCTACAGAGGATATCGCTCTATGCCTAGAAAGGTCATGTATTGGCAGCTTTGCGAAGACACGCACACCCCAATTGTTTCCCAAAATATGTCACGAAATAGGTTTAGAGAAATAAAACGTGTTATTCACTTGGCAGATAACACTAAATTAGACACTACTGACAAAATGACTAAGGTGAGACCTTTGTCAAAACTTCTGTCAACAAATTTTTGCCAGTATGGTTATATGCATGAGAAGCGTCAGTTGATGAATCCATGGTGCGATACTTTGGAAGCCACTCTTCACAACAGTTCATCAGAGATAAACCAGTGAGATTTGGTTTTAAAAAGTGGATGTTGACGGACGAGCAGCTCTGGTTATTTATACCAGTTCGATACCTAGTGTGGGGCCAAAGGTGTAAGTGGAGAAAGATCAAAACTACCCCTTGGATCCCGAGTTGTGCTCGATTTATTAGACAGCGTTCCTAACCCTTCAGAACATATTGTATTTTTCGATAATTTTTTGCGTCATATTATCTTTTAGTTGAATTAAAAGAAAGAGGATTTCGAGCTATTGGAACTGTTCGAGATTCAAGAACAAAAAAATGTCCACTAGAATCAAACGCTCTTTTCAAAAAGCAAAAAAGGGGCTATTTTCATTGTAGATTTGACAATACCAATAAAATAATATTTGTTAAATGGAACGACAATAGTGCTGTAACCGTAGGGTAAATTTTGAATGTGTTGAACAAATGCATAGCGTAAACACATGGTGTTCAACTCAAAAGGCTAAAATTAGCGTTAACCAACCGAGATTGATCGCAGAATATAATGCTGGAATGGGTGGCGTTGACCTCCACGATCAAGCCCTCAATAATTATAGAATAAAATTCCGAGGCAAGAAATGGTGGTGGCCGCTTTTTACCGCAATGTTGAGTTCTATTGTAGTAAATGCATGGAAATTGTTTAAAACTGCAAACAGATTTCAAATGGACTTGCTTGAGTTTCAACGAAATATTGTTCGATTTTACTTGCGAAACTATACCCAGGAAGTAAATATTTCCAAACGGTCACTGGCCACTGAATTTGCAACTAGGGGTGGAAACCACTTTCCTAAAAGGATAAAAAAAAAATTACGATGTCGCGAGTGTCATAATAGAATAAGATGGTTATGTGAGCAATTCGATGTTGCCATATGCGTTGAAAAAGAATGCTTTAAAAATTTTCATGCCTAAAAATAGCATACTAATGGCGCCACTGTACCCGTCCGAGTACAGCCCCAAAAACGAACTTCTAATTTTTTTTTTTTTTATTCATTTTTCGTTAATTCTGTACTTTTACACTGTGTTCAAGTAAAAATAAATAAGTGAACTTCATTTTTTTTTACTTTAAATGGTCTTGGCGTTTAATGGGTTTAAAGTACTTTTCTGTTCACAATATTTTATCCCTTAAACACTAATATATTGTCTTTTACATACGTAACCCCTACATACGTAAACAACCAGATGGTGTTAATTCTTTAGAATTAAAATTAATAACTTTTTTATCATTTTCTTTTGTTTCCAGAGTTTGGTAAAGCAAAACGTGAGAATTTACACGTCAGCAACCCTGGTGAAATAAACAAGGAAATTTAACAAGGCTCTATAAAAATATTAAAAATATTAAAAATATAATACGGACTATAATACAGATGAGGAGGAGGGTAATGCTGAGGATATTCTTTTTGATCGCATGTCAAATGATGTACCAGGTGAAGTCGAAGTATTTTTTGGTGGCGATAGCGAAGATCCCACTTGAGCAGTTGCGGCAGACAATCTCTTCAAAATCAAACAAAAACGCTCCAAAGTGGACAAAGAGACCTTGCGATATTCAAATGAAACAAACCAATTTTTTTTTTTTTTTTTTTTTTTTTTTTTTTTTTTTTTTTAGACAATGAGGTCAAGATGATTTCAGATTTAAATGGCAAATCAGCAGTGGAGGTTTTTGAAGTTTTATTTGATGAAAAAGTGGTCAATTTAATCGTCGATCAAACTTGTATTTATACGTCACATTCAAATGAACACAATTTTTCCTTTAATGCAGAAGACTTGAAAGTATTCGTCGGTATTTTGTTATACACTGGATATCGCTCTATGCCTAGAAAGGTCATGTATTGGCAGCTTTGCGAAGACACGCACACTCCAATTGTTTCCCAAAATATATCGCAAAATAGATTTAGAGAAATAAAACGTTTTATTCACTTGGCAGATAACACTAAATTAGACACTACTGACAAAATGGCTAAGGTGAGACCTTTGTCAAAACTTCTGTCAACAAATTTTTGCCAGTATGGTTATATGCATGAGAAGCTGTCAGTTGATGAATCCATTGTGCGATACTATGGAAGCCACTCTTCAAAACAGTTCATCAGAGATAAATCAGTGAGATTTGGTTTTAAAAAGTGGATGTTGACGGACGAGCCGCTCTGGTTATTTATACCAGTTCGATACCTAGTGTGGGGCCAAAGGTGTAAGTGGAGAAAGATCAAAACTACCCCTTGGATCCCGAGTTGTGCTCGATTTATTAGACAGCGTTCCTAACCCTTCAGATCATATTGTATTTTTCGATAATTTTTTTGCGTCATATTATCTTTTAGTTGAATTAAAAGAAAGAGGATTTCGAACTATTAGAACTGTTCGAGATTCAAGAACAAAAAAATGTCCACTAGAATCAAACGTTTTTTTTTTTCAAAAAGCAAAAAAGCAAAAAGCAAAAAAGGCAAAAATTAGCGTTAACCAACCGAGATTGATCGCAGAATATAACGCTGGAATGGGTGGCGTTGACCTCCACGATCAAGCCCTCAATAATTATAGAATAAAATTCCGAGGCAAGAAATGGTGGTGGCCGCTTTTTACCGCAATGTTGAGTTCTATTGTAGTAAATGCATGGAAATTGTTTAAAACTGCAAACAGATCTCAAATGGACTTGCTTGAGTTTCAACGAAATATTGTTCGATTTTATTTGCGACACTATACCCAGAAAGTAAATATTTCCAATTGGTCACTGGCCCCTGATGTTGTAGGGGTGGAAACCACTTTCCTAAAAGGATAAAAAAATTACGATGTCGTGAGTGTCATAATAGAATAAGATGGTTATGTGAGCAATGCGATGTTGCCCTATGCGTTGAAAAAGAATGCTTTAAAAATTTTCATACCTAAAAAATAGCATACTCATGGCGCCACTGTACCCGTCCGAGTACAGCCCCAAAAACAAACCTCAAATTTTTTTTCAAGTTTCGTTAATTCTGTATTTTTACTCTGTGTTCAAGTAAAAATAAATAAATGAACTTCAATTTTTTTTTTACTTTAAGTGGTGTTGGCGTTTAATGGGTTAAAAGTACTTTTCTGTTCACAATATTTTATCCCTTAAACACTAATATATTGTCTTTTACATACGTAACCCCTACATACGTAAACAATCAGATGGTGTTAATTCTTTAGAATTAAAATTAATAACTTTTTTATCATTTTCTTTTGTTTCCAGAGTTTGGTAAAGCAAAGCGTGTGAATTCATACGTCAGCAAACCTGGTGAAATAAACAAGGAAATTTAACAAGGCTCTATAAAAAAAGAAAAATATTAAAAATAAAGTGTTTAAAAAAATAGAGTGACTATTTTAAATACAAAATAAAAAAATTGTGAACAGTTTGTGAAGACAGAGAAAAATATTTTCTGATAAGTTTTATACGAAAGTAATTGAGGAAAAGTTTTATGCCTCTGGCTGATATGTGAATCATGACTGAGTGTTACAAATGCAAATCGTCAATACGGGGTGATAAAATAACTTTATACGTTTTATGTGTGATGACTGTGTGCAATATATAAAAAATGTTAACATGGTTCTAGCAGAAATACAAGAACAAGTGAACAAAAATAAACAATATTTGGTTGACTATAAACATGAATTCAAGTTGTCACTAAAACAAAATGAGGGTGAAATTAAACAATTATTAGAAGCTATCGAAAGGCGTTACGAAGAAAGAGTGAAAAAATTGACATTGTACAAAGATCTTGTGAAAAAAATGTAGAAGAGATTAAAGAATTATATGGAAATGTAAATGAATTTAAAAACAACAACCAGGAAATATGTAAATCATTAGAAGAAAAAAATGTCAATATGTGTAACGAAATAAAATAAAGTGATCAAAGAAACAAGTCAAAAACAAACAAAAATATCATATTCAGCAACAGTTAAAAGCAAAATAGTGCTGCCAGATGTAAATAAACAATTGCCATTACTAGTTAAACCAAAGAAAAAACAGGGAGTGTATAAAACAAAAGAAGAATTAAATAATAAGGTTGAAGCATGGAATATACAACACAAAACTTCACAAAAAATCATAAAATACGTGAAAAGAACAGTGTTAACAAATAGTTTAGTAGAGAGTTAAAGTTATTAAAACATGAAAAAATTACCAAATACTTCATAGCAATAACAGAAAACACATGTGAAGCATGGAACAATTATAAAATAATAAGAACCATGTATAAAACTAAAATCGAATACGAGAAAAATAAATTTATTAATAACAAAATAAGCAATGCCAAAGATCAGAAACAAATGTGGAAGGAAATAAAAGACTTAGTTCTTAGTAAAAATAAAAATATGAGACAAACTGTATATTTAACCAAGAAGAGTATAAAGAAAACTACCAAATAGCCAAACAATTTAATAAATACTTTGTAGATAGTGTTAAAGCAATTAGAGATTCGATAGAACATGTGCAATATATAAACCAATTACCTGTGCTAAACTCGAACTTTAAATTTCGCGCAATAAATATACAAGAACTTAAAGATATATGCAAAGATATTAAAAATAAACCGGACTTTAATAATGTATCAATGAAACCAATAATAGACAATTGGAACATTATGGGTAAAACCATGATGAGTATAATAAATGCATTGTTAGAAACTGTAGAATACCCTGAAAGTTGGAAATTATCAGCAGTGATCCCAATAGAAAAAGTTGCGAAAACAATTAAATGTGAAGAGTTTCGACCAATAAATATGCTGAAAACATGCGAGAAAATAATCGAAAAAGTGGTAAAACCACAATTAGAAAAATACATTGAAGAAAATAATATACTTTCCAAATATCAATCAGGCTTTAGAAAAAAAATTTTCATGTGAAACAACAGTGAACTATGTTATTAACAGATGGAAAAATGTGAAGAAAAACAATAAACTTGTGGCAATCTTCTTAGATTTTAGAGAGCTTTCTAGACAATCGATAGGAATGTTTTAATACAAAAACTTTACATGTATGGAATACAAGGAAAGGAATTAAACTGGTTCAAATCGTATCTAACAGACCGAAAACAGATGATGAAAGTAAACTATATCAATTCTGATTATATAGATAATGAGTATGGAGTATCACAAGGCTCAATTTTGGGAGCACTACTTTTCATTTTATATATTAACGATATACCGAGCGTTTTACAAAAATGCGGTATAGTTTTATATGCTGATGATACAATGATTTTCACAGAAGGATACACAGACAAAGATTGTCAGGATATAAACGAATGGTTAAAAATAAATAAACTAAAATTAAATGAAAATTAGACAAAAATTTTGGAAATAAATATGAACAATGAATCTGTATTTAAAATAAATAATGAAACTATAGAGAAAGTAACTCAAATTAAATATCTTGGTTTTATAATAGATAAACGATTGAATTTTAAAGAACATATGAAATATATATGCAAAAAATTGTTAAAAAAAAAAATCGAATTTTTTAAACGAATACGAAACAGGATATCGTTAATAACGGCTATAAATATTTTTAATACAATGGTTAAACCACATTTTGAATTTTGTTCAACAATTTTATATACGTGCGGCACAGTAACACAAATTGAACGACTACAAAAACTGCAAAACAAAGCTATGCGATCAATTCTGCGATGTAATATGGTAACGCCAATTCAAGGTATGCTTGACGCACTGAAATGGCTAAATATAAAATAAAGATTGGAAATGAATACACTCCATTTTATACAAAAAATGAAAACTGGAAATGCACCAGAATATCTGATAGAGTAACTCAACTATATTGGAGATATACAACAGTATCAACCAAGGAATGCTGACAACTTTAGATTACCACAAATGACAACAACTGCAAGGCAACGTTCACTTTTCTACAAAGGACTACAATTATATAACAAGCTTCCAAACGATATCAAATCGGAAACAAATACTAATGTTTTTAATAGAAAAATTGTATATTTTATAAAGAATAATAATATAGCACAGAGCTTTTCATCAAAACTTTTGTACATAAAATATTACTGTAAGAAATATGTAAAGTATTTTAAATACTACTAAATTAATTAATAAAAAAAAAAACATGTTATAACAAAACGTTTGTTTTCATTGCCAATAATTCTGGTGAACCACTTGCTATAATTAACTCTTATAAGAGGTAAACGAGCCTTACTTGTACATATTGGCGACCAGGACTCAGAAGTCCATCGAGAAAAAAAAACAAATGGAACAATCATCGCAGTTTCTCCGCAAGCTCAATGAGAGAAATTATTGTCACCATTATTCGAAATTTTTCAAAATACTCCAATAGCCGCAAAAAGTGAGTCTATTACCAATATCGACTGAAGTGTCTTTAGGCGACATGAGCTGAGTTTAATGACACAGATAAAAAATCTGAAGTTTGAAGGACCTTGACAAATCAATTCAAGTCCTGACAGTAATGGAGCGCGAGCTTGAAATCCACAACCAAGGTTCTGACGGCAAAGAGTTCCTTCAACTAAGAAGCAAATCACCATCAAGTGGAACTGGTGGGCACAATGACGGCTCTTTCTCGCCAACTAGAGAATCTTTAACCAGAGCCAGGTCAAGAAGCTTATTATGCGATAAAACGGACCACAATCACCTAGCTATGGCAGCAACTAGAACAACTTAATGATGAGTTGTTGGACAAATATCCTGATCCAGTCCGAGCTGGTTATGACTCACGCCTCGAGCAGAAAAAAAACGAAAACTTCATTTCATTAGTGGATACAAATTTGAAGTGTTCAAGTATGTTTTTGGAGGTGCTATTGAATTTAAAGAAAGACAATCAGCATATACATAAATTTGAAAAACAAGACAAAAATTAAATATATAAATAAATAATTAAAATCATAAATACAAATAAAATTAATACATTTTATACAAAAAAAAAAAAACAACAATAAAAAGTTTAGCAACTTCCAGTAGGGAAAGAAAGTATAAATCGGAAGAACCAAAAGCTGTGACAAGTGAAAAAAAGGAAGGCGTACAAACATAAATTCTGATGGAAGGAAAAAAGAATAAGCTACAATATAATTTTAGCCACTCCTAATACATGCCTTACTTAAAAAAAAAAAAAAAAAATCTAGAAAAAAACAGTTTACCCAAAGAAGTTACAACCAATCACCCAGGAGGAGGAGCGAACCTCTCTCAAAAATAACAAAACTTGCGCACTCATAACATATGAGTTCGTCCAATGTTTGATGGGTCAACGAGATTCTCATCCGTTATATCAGTGCAAGGACTTCATGCTACTCAACCCTACAAAACGGCTCAACCTTGTGTGGAAAGAGAAGTTATGTGGCAGCTGCTTGAATAGTAACCACTCAGCCAAAATGTGTACCATTTTAGGCCGCTGCCAAAAATGCGGAAAAAAGCACCACACTTTAGTTCATTTGGAACTCCACACAAAACAAAGTAGATCCAACAAATTAGCTTCTTTAACCAAAGAAGACCGCGGAACTCCAACAGGATCAACTCTGATTAGTAAGAAACCAGCGGAACAGGCGACATTCCTTGTCAGCACCACAATTTAAGAATACGAAAATATAGCCGTTAGTTCTGCAAACGGCAGCTTTGGTTAAGGTTAAGGCTAATCTTTGACTCAGGTTCACAAGTCAACCTAATAACCGAGCGGTTAATACCAATAAATGGTATTGGAAAAAACTAAGGTTCAACACCGGGCCAACGTTATCATTCAATCCCACAAATAATTACTCCTCAATCTGCTCAACTTCTTTGCATTGATAAGTGGTCAATTCCCAGCAATGTGACTTTGGCAGACCCAACCTTCAACCGTCCAGACAAAATTTATATTCTGTTAAGAATGGAATTTTACCATCAATTGCTCGCGATTGGCCAAATTAAATTGGCTGACAACCTTAGAGTATTGCAAAATAAGACCTTAAGCCGGATAGTATCAGGAAAGATTTCTGATCAACAATTATCAATTGCAACATGCGGGGTCTTGACTGAACACGATCAAATGAATATAGCTATTGGAGGAGATTGAAAGCACACAACAACACTTGTCACCTTATGATGCACAATGTGGAGCACATTTCAATCAACACACCATACGCAAGTTACATACTACAATAAAACTGATATCAACGAATATCTAACAGAAATAGGTAAATGAACCTTGTTTTGTATTTACACTATTACTTTAAATTTGTTTTCCTATTTAATTCTGGAACAACAAAATAAATTGTTTCCTTATTAAATTCCAAGAATATAAATAGGACATTAAACCAAACTCAAGTAGAGTAATAAACTCTCGCTTAAACTAATATTTACAATTAAAGCGAGTCATTGAATTAACCCTAAATTTTGTTTACATTATTGATTTACCTTTTCTGCCGTATTTGTAAGATATTTTTTTAAGAAACCAAAATTATATATATTAGAACAAAATGATAAAAGAGTTCAGTTGTTGATCTAACATCAGAAGAATTTGAGTCCTCCATAAATAGTTGATTATTTTGTAAAAATAATAAAGTATACATAAAAAAATATTAAAACAAAAAACATATATATTTTTTGTCTTCTATTTAAAAAATAAATATTAAGCGACAATTTATTTGGCGCAGTCTTTTTACTTTTAATAAATAAATTTTAAGCATTTTTTGTTTTACTATATTACGTGTTAATCATGTTGTATAAATACTATGACCAATAATTAATAAATGTCAGTTCTATTACAACTCTTCCCATAATCAACTCGTTTTCTTTAATCACCCTTCGTCTTGGCGTACCACCTTGACGAAATTCGAAAACTAAACGGTAATTGTCCTCGTCTAAGACTTGGATGAGCTGCCAAGTTAGCCAAATTGTGATTGGCTATTTGTTTTCATTGTTAATAATATAATAATTAACTCTTATAAGCGTTCAGCGAGGCAAACGTGCTTGTACAGTTATTAAATAATTTTCACTTTAGTGGAAGAAAATAAACAAAGCAACTTTACACTCTGGTGTCTTTTATAGAACAAAATGTTGAGCTCTTAAGAGGAGCACCTATTTTTGGAGGAAATAAATTGGCATTTGAAGATTAGTAGAAAAATATATGTGAGAAGCTTAACTCAATGGACACGTACTATTTGTGACTGGAAGAAGGTTAGTATATAGAGTATAGTATATAGAGCATATAGCTCTTAAGAGGAGCAAAAATATATGTGAGAAGCTTAATTCAATGGACACGTATTATTCGTGACTGGAAGAAAGTTAGTGATAAAGGAAAAAGAAAATACATAATTTTTTCTTTAAATCCTAAAAAAACGAATTTTTTGTATTGAACAACATAACTTTTTTATGATACTTGTAAAATACACAAAAACAACCATAAATTGAAAAGCAAATTCATTATATCATTCATTGTGTTACACAAATTTTTAAACAAAGCAAAACAAAACAAAAATGTAAGTTAACGCCATAAACATTTAAAACTCAAAAAAAATATATTTTTCTCCACAACACAGAAGTCACACCAACATTATTACACGCGGAAGAAATCATACCAACAACATTACATGCGCAATTACCAAAAATGCTGACAACATGTCTACATCACCGATGCATTTATTACACGCGCTGTTACCAATTCGCTGACAACCCAGACTTCAGTTATTCACCTGCAAGAATTTGCCAAATTGCTGACAACCAACTCACCTGTTCTGCAACGTGACTTGATCGACTGACTGAGGTTTAGTTATAAAAAAATTCATATTGTAAAGTTAGTTCTTAAGTGGTGATCAAACAATAAAGTGTGGCTTTTAGCCAAAAAAATAATTTTTTTTAAAAAACAAATAAATAATTTATTAACTTGTATAACTAATAAAATAACAGTTTCATTAGCTTAGAGAAAAAACAAACAAAATATATAAAAATTTGCAACAAAAAAAGATTCCCGTTACTAATACACCATCCCTTCTTCTTAACCTACAGTAGCACTAATAAAATATAAGTTAACTCAAACAAAGTTAACGAACTCAAACAATACTCGAAACAATAAGTAGAAATTTTGCGACATACTAATTCAGCGTATTTTGTCAATTAGGACAAAAAAATATAATTTAATTATTTCACAATATTTGCAATAATGCAAGTATTGCTAAAATGGTAAATCACGCCACTTTTAGATTTAGGTCATTTAGTTTTAATATAAATTAAGAATTATTGTATTTTTTTTTTTTTTTGAGTTGTGTTTTTAATAAAAAGGCGGTTACATTGACCGCGGAAAAAAGTATTTTTTTTTTTTTTTAGAATTTTTATTTCAAAATTCTTAAGTTATATAAAACATAAATTTTCAAACAAAAAATCAAATTCAAAATTATATTTATTACAACAGAAATACGGTAAGCACGCAAAAAATTTACTTTAAAATAAGTAATCCACATACAGTAGCCGATCGGTTAAATGAACATCCAAAATAGGGAACATCCAGAATAGTGAACAACAAAATGTATTATGTGAACAGCTTTCAATCGTTAATTTTATTTTTTAATTTTTGTCTAATTGAAAGTATGTTCTTCATTATTTGCTTGGCAAAATAATTTACACTGTAAATTGTTGTTGTACATTTTAAGATTGAGCCAATTGGCCAATGTTTCCATTTGACTAATGTTGCTTTAAACTGCTGATTTTATTAATGTTATTAGTTTTGAGTGATTGTCTTCCATATACAAAATCGGTTCTTCCCCGAGATAAGCAAGCGTGCGCGTACTAGTACAAAAAACTTTTTGAAGCGTTTGTTATACAGTGCATCGAAGATGGAACGCAAGGTGTTAACGTTATCCGAAAAGGTGACATTTTGACAAGCTTGGACAAAGGTACAAGCGTTACATCTCTTGCACATAGATATGAAGTGACCAAGTCAACAATTTGTGCTATTTAGAAAAATAAAAGGCCAAATTTGGAAGTGACTGCAAAAAGTGAAGGGAAAATTAAACGAAAAACATTGAGAAAAGGTGAAATACCGTTGGTGGAGGCGAAACTACATCATTGGTTCAATCAACAGAGAATTAAAAATTTACCTATTACAAGTGAATTAATTAAAGAAAAGCAAAATGTTTTAACGACCAATTGAAAGAAAAAAGTTCTTTTACTGCAAGTAATGGGTGGCTGCAGAAATTTAAGTGACGATTTGGAATACGGTTTTTAAAGATATCCGGTTAAAAATTATCGTCAAATCCGGAGTTTGTAGAACCTTTTAAAAAAGAACTTCATTCCTTAATAGCAGAACACAATTTAATACATGATCAAATATACAATGCGGATGAAAGTGGCCTATTTTGGAAACTGCTTCCAGACAAGACATACGTTTTAAGAAGTGAAAAAAGTGCACCAGGACGAAAAGCCGAAAAAGCACGTCTTACATTCTTGGCCTGTATAAATGCTTCTGGAGATCACAAAGTAAAACCTCTGGTGATAGGGAAGGCAAAAAATCCAAGATGTTTCAACAATGTTACTTTACCCGTCGACTATATCCATTCTAAAAACGCATGGATGACGGCAGCTAATTTCCAAAAGTGGTTTAAAGATTCATTTGTTGTACAGGTAATTTTGAAAAGCATTTTGTACATGTGTTTTATATCCTTTTTCTCCTATTCCATTTTAGGTGACTAAATATTTAAATCATATGGACCTACCTATTAAAACCATTCTTTTATTGGACAATGCCAATGTCATCCACCTGCGGAGTTGTTGCGTTGAGATGATGGAAACATATTCATTGTATACATGCCACCAAATGTTACGCCATTAATCCAGCCAATGGATCAGAATGTTATCCGAATTACGAAACTGTACTATAGATCCGCTTTGCTAGCATCAATAATGTTAGCAAATTTTGAAAATGCTTCAAACATTTTGAAGAATTTGAGCATAAAAAATGCGGTTATAAACCTTAGTTTGGCATGGAATAAGGTTGATGCATGCACAATACAAAATTTTATTAATTCTAGCCAATCAAAATTAAGCTAATGCAACAATTATAAATAATTAATGGTAACATATTAAGTTAAGAAAAGATTTAGTTGTAGTTTTGTATCCACCTTCAAATCAAAAAGTGTTAAATAAAGACTTTAATACATAAAAAACTTGTGTTCATTTTTTATCTAGAGCTAAAAGAAAAAATATATGTCGCGTCAACAGCTTTTTTTTTTTTTTTTTCTACGATCTGCAGACAACATATTGAGATTTCTGTTTCCTAACATCAGAAGAGTTTGAGTTCTCCATAAATTTTTATTTTGTAAAAATAATAAAGTATACATAAAAAATATTAAAACAAAAAACATATATATTTTTTGTCTTTTATTTAAAAAATAAATATTAAGTGACAATTTATTTGGCGCAGTCGGTAGGATTCGAACAAATTGAATAAAGTGCAGTGAACACTTAAAAGTAAAAACATAACACCACAACGAGGTGCAGTGAACAGTTATTTACAAAGTGAACACCACAAAGAAAAAAAATTAATATCTGTGAAGTGAAGTTTTTGTTCAAGTTAAAAAAGAACACTGTTAATATCAGTGAAAAACAATTTTTTTTTCTGAGAATCGTGCACTTATAATAAGAAAGCAGGACCAGATTATAAAATAGAATTTATTTAGCGTTTCTGAGAATCCTGTACTTATAATAAAGCAAAATGAACAGAATGTGATCGATGATGTTGTAAGTGCAAAGGTCACGTATCTTGAATATATGAAGTCGCAGCTCCCGAACACCGCTGCTGCCGACTTTAAGAATGTTCTACAACTGCAGTGACTATGTCTCCACAGGCATAGAGCGTACGATGAAACATCTGTACAGAGCTCCGCGCGGAATTGCTTTCTATTTGAGCAACATCGGAAAGATTGACTACCGTGGCCAGATGATTTACTCAATCTCTGATATACCAGGTCCAGCCCCACCATCAACAGAGGGCTACAATAATACCGCGATCATGAACACCGAAGGTAGGCGTTTGTATGTGCGCCCGACGGAGGCTGGAAGGCAGCAGTTCCAACCAGAGCACGAACTCACGCTGGATGACCTAATGCATCTTTGTACTTGAGTACAAAAAAATATGGCAGAGAAACTGATAAACCTAAAAAACAACATGATTACGATCCACGGGCACCAAACTATTACATCAAGTCTGCATCAATCACATACCAGCAACTGAATGTCATTCTCCCAATTACTCCAGAATGAATATAACCTGTCAAAATTACCTACTGGAATTCGAGGTACCGATGGGAGTCGCAATATGTTAATTGTCTAGATTTGTTTTATTTTGACCAATAAATGGTTTAAATAAATGGTTTAAAACTGTGAAGAATTGTAGAAGCATGAAATAGATTGAAGCCGCCTAATATCATACGTCCCTGACAAAGATAAGTCAAATATAGAATTTGAAAATTATTTTAAGTCTATCAATGTACCATTTACTATATATGCAGACTCGGAATGTACATCCGAAAATATTTCAACTTGTCTTTCAACCTGTGTTCGTCAACAAACTATTGTTAACATTAAATATTAGAGAGTCTTATCAAAAGACGCTTAAGCGGCTCTTCCTCGTAACAAAAATAAATATATCATTACTCATTTAATAAATAATCAATTTAGTATTTTCATAAATTAATTCGTTCATTATCTGTTATTAATAATAAATTCATATCTATAAACACCGTCTCGGTTATTAAGGGATTTCATTATGTGCTCTTTTTTACTCTTTACATTTTTAAGTGTCTAAGTATTAACATAAATATGTATCATTCTTTTCGACATTAAATATCGGTGTTTACTTATATTTCATTTAGTTTGGAATGAAATTTAAAATTGAGCATTTGATCAAACATTTATTGGCTACCGTGACAGGACTCAGTTAAATAAATTAAAGGAATATTAAAAACAATTTCGCTTTAACAGTGAACATAAATACCATTCTTTTCGAGAGCATTAAAGCAAACACAACATAAAATAATATCAGTGTTTAATTGTATTTCAGTTAGTTTGGAACGAAATTTAAAATTTTGCATTTGATCAAACATACAGGTATGTGATAGAAAACGATTTAAAATCGAAAAAAGGTGTGATACATAATTCTGTTTCGATTTCTTTTCGTTTTTGCTCAAAATCGATTTCATTTTCCATTTTGTTCTATGAAAAAGTTGTTAAAAAAGAGTGTGACAAAAACAGCACTTTTCTATTTTTTATTGTTTTTAAACCGATATTCATTTAGTTGTCTGTTTCAAACAAACAACTTTTTTTTAAAAAAAGTTTTTGGGGATTACTGAGGATATGTAAATTGAATATAATTTTGTCGCTAAAACATTCAAACATAAGTATTTTTAGGGGAAAACACATAAATACATGACAGGAACACATGCCCATGAGGTCATGGAAAAGAATCCACAATTGGCCAAAGGATTTCTTAAAGGCGATAGATTGGAGGGAGAAAAACTTTGGCACACAATTTCAGACGACTTAAATACCATTGGACCACCTAAAAAAGATTGTTGCGGCTGGAAAAACGCAAGTTAAATATTAAATCTTCCAATATAACAATTTTTACGTTTGATTTGTGTTAATTTCTTTATTTATTTTTGTTCAGATATATAGTGAAAGGAAATCGGCTGTCAAGAAAACTTTCCATAAACAAAAGAGAATCTCGTGCTACAGGTGGAGGACCACATAATAAGATTTATATTTCAAGCAGAGATGAATCCATAGCTTTAACAGTGAACATAAATACCATTCTTTTCGAGAACATTAAAGCAAACACAACATAAACTAATATCGGTATTTCATCATTTAGTTTAAAATAATATTTAAAGTTATAAAGTCCGTTTGCTAATTACTTTATATTTTTATATTATTCTATTATTGTATACATTTTTTATAATTCTTTAAATGTTCACTTTTATTTTTAATTTTAACTAATGACACTTATTTGTTTAGAATTATTTTGTTAAAATCATAATTAAAATTATTATTATTACTTGAATTAAATAATTAGCTACTCCTTAAAGGTTAAAGAGTTACATTTAATTACAACTCTGAATTATCTATTTTTGTGAATAGTGATAGAGAAAGAAGAGCATAAGAACCCTTTTGTATTAGATTTTATCAACGAACATGCATTCGTTGATTCACATTCAATAAATTAAGACCTACAAAATTATCCCAAATATATAGTAAAATAATAAAAAACTTGAAACGCAAGTAGACTAATTAGGCTCTTGTAGATCAGTTTCCAAATAAAACAATAAATATAAAATTGTGGACACAGTTAATACTGTCTAACTGTGTTTACAATTTTGCTGTTGTCCCTTTTTCAAAATAACCAAACAAATTAATAATAAAGCAAATTATTTGGTAAAATCGTTATCTGTAGGGTAACTTCTCCTTACAAAGTGAAACATCATATGACGACCGTGACAGGACTCAGTTAAATAAATGAAAAAAATAATAAAAAAAATTCACTGCAAATATAAACATAAGCATCATTCTTTTGGAGAACATTACAGCGAGCACAACATCAAATATTATCGAGGTTTAACTGTATGACGACCGCGATAAAAGTCAATAGAATAAATTAAAAGAATATTAAAAAACAATTTCGCTGTAACTGTAAACATAAACATCATTCTATTCGAGAGCAGTAGGCAAACCCAATATAAACTTTATCGGTGTTTAATTGTATTTCATTTAGTTTAGAATGAAATTTAAAATTGAACATTTAATCAAACATTTATTGGCGATCGTAACAATACTAGGGGTGCCAGACGTGAAGTGAACTTGATATGAAATAGGAAAAAAAAACACTGTTAAACAAAAAGAACGAAAACAATAATCTTCAGCCCACCACCAGCAACAATTTTAATTGCAGTCACGTCAACATCCAACAGCGTCATCAACGCCAAAACACAACGAACTAAGAATCACCACAAGGAGCAACAACAATTTTAATTGCATTCACGTTAACATCTAACAGCCTCAACTACACCAAAACATAACAAACTAAGAATCACCACAAGGACCAACATCAATTTAAAAATGAAAAAAAGGACTTTAATAATCCTACCTATCCTTCGTACCAATTAAAACAGGAAAAAATAGAACTATCGAACACCACATTCAAGAAATGTTTTTAAAAAAACAATAAAGCAGAAAGAGTTTGTAACTGAAGAAGAAAGAACGTTTTTTATTTTTTTCCCTTCAAAGTATAGGCAAAGTTCAAAACTTTGCATTACACCAATCATTTAGGTGTTTGTTGGTTTGAATCGATAAATAATATTTGTATGATGATTGAAACAAAAAGCATTAATTTGTTTTGGATCAGTTGCAACCGCAATGAAATTAAATAGAAACAAAGGCAAAGAGACGTCGTTGCACTAAAAAGAAGGGATTTTTTGTAATATGTATGTTGTATAAAAAGTGTCGATATGGTAATATTATAATATATATATATATATATATATATATATATATATATATATATATATATATATATATATATATATATATATATATATATATATATATGGTAATATTATAAAATTTCATGTTTTTGAGCGTTGATAAAGCTAATTTGAATTGAAGTGAAGTGAATGAATAAAAATACCACCCACAATTGCTGTAAAATTAACTTTTGAAATTGATTTAGAAGGTAAAAATCCTTTTTTTATTGTGTTTGTATATATTTGTATACATTTACTCGTTCTGCAGAATGGATCATCAACCTCCTCAAACTCCTCTGATGGCTTTGAAAACAAAAAATATTGAAAGCAAAAATTTAGCAATAAATGGTTAGATGACAACAATTATAAGGATTGGCTGGAAGCTCTCTCTGACGAACCATTTAAATGTAGATGTCGTGCTTGCAATAAAATTTCAAGTTGTGGGAAGTCTGATTTTCTGAAGCGCGCCGACACCAAGGTGCACAAAAAAAATTTAAAAAGTTTGCAGAAAATAAACAAAATTGAAACTTTTTTTAAAAGAAAAGCAGCGAGTCAGGTGAGAAGGCAAAAAAAAATTTTGAAGTGAAGCTTAGTATATTAATTATAGAAAGTGGTGAGCTGAGAAGGCAGAAATGCAGAAGCATAATAAAAAATGTAGTTGCAAAAGTGAAAAGGAAAATCTTGTTGTTAAATTAAAAACACACAAATTTTCGATTTCAAAGAGATGCGCACAGCTGGAAGCATTGCAGGAAATTTTAAATGAGAAACAGAAGAAAATTTTGCGAACGAGTACAACTAGATGGCTTTCGCACCAAAAATGTATATGTATAAAGAGTATTAGAAAATTGAAATGTACTCTCAGAATTCTTTAAACAAGCTTATACGCAGGACAAATTGAAATCTACAGAAAGGATTTTTCTCGAGCTGAACAATGAATGCAATAAGGCATATCTGCTTTTTCTCAAGAATGTTCTGAATTATTTTAATTCCTTGAATACACTGTTACAATCTAAGGCACCATTAATTCATATTGCTCAACGTGAATCCATAACATTTTTTTTAAGTTTGGGCCAACATTTTATTAGAAAATCCGAGCTTAATATTTTATGTAATGTAGGATCACCACATATTTCTTCGCCTATTGAAGAAATTTTTTTGGATATGAGTGTAACGAAGCTCTAAAAACTATCCCAAAATCGGCAGCAAATGATATAAAATAGACTGTCTAAACTTTTACATTACTGCCCTTGAAGAAATGCAGCAAAGGTTACCCCTCAGAGAACAAATATTTAAAGAAATGGAATTTCTAAACCCACAAATTGCATTAGTAAAAAAATGGAAGTAAAAATGAGTTGTCATTTAAAAAGCTTTTAAAAATAGTTAATGTGGACGTTAACTTGCTTTTAGAAGAGTGGCGAAGTTTTGAGTATAACTTTTCAAATTAAAAAATAGTAAATTTGTTGAAGATGGGCGTCGAAAAGTTTTGGGGTAAAATTCCAAAATGAAAAATTTTAATGTCAATTTCATGCTCCCTACTTTGTCCAATTTAGCTATATTCGCCTTATCATTGCCACATGCGAATGCAGACAGTGAAAAAATTTTTTCTATAATCACCGACGTTCGCACTAAAAAACGGAATACATTAAGTCACAAAATTTTAACATCAATTTTTAACATCCGCTCTTTCCCGCAAGATGAAAGTAAAAATTGTTTCACCTTCCAATGTACCGAGTCCCACTTTAAAAAATGGTGGCCACACAATTATATGACTGTCATGAAATCGTCAGCCAAAACTGACAATCAACTCTTTCGTATGCTTATTTTTTTTCTTTTATATGAACTTGTTTTTTTTAAGTTTTTTCTTTGTTTTTATTTAGTTTTTAAGAAAAAGAACTGATCAGTATTTTTTAAGCCATATAAGTGTGTTATTTACATTTGTATGTATGTTTTTTATTTTTATTTAATTTTTAAAAAGAACTGAACTTTTTCTAAATTTGTAATATACTTACATATGTTTGTACATATGTACACACATATAATCAAAAACTTTAAATAAATTTCTTATGCTTTTAATACAAAGTGTTCCATTCGTCTAAATATATAAGTTAAGAACAAAAACATTTATTGCAATGTAATTGGATCAAAAGTCATTACACTTTCAATCCAATTCCATTTAATCATGTTGCAACGATGTTTTTTATAATAAATATTGCTGAGGTTCTGTCTGAGGTAAATTAAGCTAATTGAGCATTATTTAATATTCATAATTATTGTAATAAAAATTGTATCAATAAAAGTTCAGTTATTAAAAAGATATTAAAGAATAAAGAACACTTCAGACGAAGGTCTGAAGTTCTTTTCTAAAAAAAATCAAAATAACTCAGTTTGATTAATTTATATAAATATTACTGTAGGGATTTTTGCAGAGATTTTTTTTTTTTTTTTTTTTTTTTTTTGAGCTCGTAGAGAAAAAAGCATGTAACACCACTGATTGCAAAAAAGACATTTTTACTTTCAGGTCTTGCATTTTACATGTGTATGTTAACGAAAAAAACATTGATTACCACCAACTCGATTTTCTGGTAATAATACAACAAAATAATAATAAAACACAAAATAATAACAGCGCGTGTCATTATGATTACCATGCAATTTTCATTCTTTTATATTTTACATACTTTTAAGTTTCATTGAAATAAGTTAAGTTTCATTTTTGTATTAAACATATGAAGTGTTTGTGAATAAATAAAAATTATTTTTAAACCAAATATATTATAAAATTCTTAACTGGCGCCCAACGAGTAAGAATACCCTAAATAAAGGCACCCCCCCATAGGCTGCAACTAGTAACCATTCATCAAGTAAGGACGTTCTAAGTGAAGAACTTGGTGCAGAGGCGGCTATCTAGTTTCCTCTGATGAAAACAGAATAAAACAACCGCTTACCAGCTTCTTAGAAATGTTTGCTGTTTAGACGTAAGAATAGTTCTAAGATATTTATTTACTTACTGAATATATTTAAAAAAAAGTTAAATTGAAGACATAGTAATTAAATAAAAATATTTAAGCCAAACATTAAAATTTTTGTTTTAATTTTCAAATTACATTTTAAGAAGTGAAAATTCGTAAACTATTGAATTAATTCAAATTACGTTTTACGAAGTGAATATTTCTAAAACTATCGAATTAAAAGGAAAGAATTTTGTAAATTAAAATATTTGAATTTAGTTTTAAGTGAAATTTTTAAGTTAACGAATATTTAAAACATAATTTAAAGAAAAAGTAATTGAATTAAAATATTTGAATAGAAAAATATTCTTTAAATTAATTTATAATAAGTGAAATTGATTGTTCATTTTTTTAAGTAAAGTGAAGTTTTATTTGGAATCGCAGTAGAATTCCCACGGGACCCTCTAGTAGAAACAAGGACATTTTATATCTAAAAAAAAACAATACATACAATAACTATTGCGATCCCTACAGGACTCTCCAATAGTGACATTGATACTATTATTATATCTCAGTAGTAACCATAAAAAAAAATGTCTAACCCAAATAACTTGGCAGGCCTCCGGTCTTAAACGTACCAAATCCACAAGCAGTCCGCGTAGATGATCGTAATGTAGAAGAGACAATTACAAGAATTAGTGCACAGCAGTACCAGATTGCCATAAGAAACTTTTTAGACCCTCAAAGACCCTACACCAACAACCAATTACTGATTGTGTTTAGTAGTGTGACTCCCTCATTTTATGTCACTATAAAGCCAAAATTTGGAGATCTATGGTAAAATCCGAGATCTGTTATCCACTTACTCTTATTTAACCAAAATATTTGCAATGACATCATTCACCACTCCTCTAATAGGACATTTGATTACATTTACAGTCTTACAATCCCTGGATCTGATATGTACTATATTTCTGAATTGACACTTTGGACGGCATATTTCCAATTGCATGAAACAAAAACCTTATATGTCATAGGTCCCCTGACATTCATAACACATTTCAGCTTTATATCATTCACCCTTTACATTTTTTTTTCATTTGTTGGTTTTCAAAGAACTGATAGATAGCAACAAAAAGACCAGCATAAATGTGGCGATCCGATAAGCTACGGTGACATACGCGAATGAACAGTACGAAACTAAAGCAGAATATAATGAAGAACAAAATATAGAATACACAACGAAGAATAGAAACACTTTTACTTTATGTATCGCTCTTAAGGAAAAGATAAAGGAAAGAGACACACAGCCCAAGCAGCATCAACCAGTTCTTAACCAATTATTATAGCTAAAACATTAAGAGGTGTTGAATAATGAACTAGTTGTTATATACAGGGTTGAACTGGTTCCACGAGAATTCGATTGAAAAAGTGTTAAACATCGAATTTAAATAGAACACAATAAACTAATTTAAAAGTAATACGATGCGATATCCCACAAAATTTGGGGGCTCAACAGGGATGGATCGCGCCAATGAGGTTTCGGTTGAAAGTGTTAAACATTGAATTTAAATAAAACACAATAAACTGAATTGAAAGTGTGGTATTATTTGAAACAGAATACGGAGTGATTTCCCACAAAATTTGGGGGCTCAACAGGGATGGATCGCGCCAATGAGGTTTCGGTTGAAAGTGTTAAACATTAAATTTAAATAAAACACAATAAACTGAATTGAAAATGTGGTATTATTTAAAACAGAATACGGCGTGATTTCCCACAAAATTTGGGGGCTTAACATGGATGGATCGCGCCAATGAGGTTTCGGTTGAAAGTGTTAAACATTGACTTTAAATAAAACACAATAAACTGAATTGAAAGTGTGGTATTATTTAAAACAAAATACGATGCGATTTCCCACAAAATTTGGGGGTTCAACAGGGATGGATCGCGCCAATGAGGTTTCTGTTAAAACAAAATAAACTAAATTAATATTATTGTATTATTTAAAACAAAATACGATACGATTTCCCACAAAATTTGGGGGCTCAATAGCGTTGGATCGCACGAATGAGGTTTCGGTTGAAAGTGTTAAACATTGAATTTAAATAAAACACAATAAACTAAATTAAAATTGTTATATCTTTTAAAAGAATCCGGCGTGATTACCCACAAAATTTGGGGGCTCAACAGGGATGGATCGCGCCAATAAGGTTTCGGTTGAAAGTGTTAAACATTGAATTTAAATAAAACACAATAAACTAAATTAAAATTGTTATATCTTTTAAAAGAATCCGGCGTGATTACCTACAAAATTTGGGGGCTCAACAGGGATGGATCGCGCCAATGAGATTTCGGTTGAAAGTGTTAAACATTGAATTTAAATAAAACACAATAAACTGAATTGAAAGTGTGGTATTATTTAAAACAGAATACGGCGTGATTTCCCACAAAATTTGGGAGCTCAACAGGGATGGATCGCGCCAATGAGGTTTCGGTTAAAAGTGTTAAACATTGAATTTAAATAAAACACAATAAACTGAATTGAAAGTGTGGTATTATTTAAAACAGAATACGGCGTGATTTCCCACAAAATTTGGGAGCTCAACAGGGATGGATCGCGCCAATGAGGTTTCGGTTAAAAGTGTTAAACATTGAATTTAAATAAAACACAATAAACTAAATTAACATTTTTGTATCTTTTAAAAGAATCCAACCGGGATGGATTGCGCCAACAAGGTTTAGGATGAACCTTTTCCTAGCAGGGTCGAAGGTTTAATAACCTCATTGGGAAAAAGCACATGTATTTCATGTGGTAGGGGGCGAATTAGAGGTTTTATAGGCATGGACTTCATCAGAAAATATAAATAAGTTAGAAAGGCTACGTTGTCTTATAAAAAAAGGCTGTATAAAGAGGTATGAGTGTATTAAAAATTTGACAATACTGATAAGGGTTTAAAAATTTGGCATAATTCCTAACCAAAATTTGCCCCTGAAGATATCACTGTAAGTAGAAGTGTGTAAGATAATTCGAGGTGAACGGATCTTTATAATTATAAACTTTTGTAACGAATCACAAGGCATCATAGGGCCATAACAAATTCCCTTCATCACTGTCTGTATAAAGGTCCAACCATAATAGGCTAGTAGGCTAACTTCAACGAAAACGTAGATTTTTTTTTTTTAAATTTTTATTTAAACTGTATTAGTTTTTCTGATATTCATATTCACATTCATATTCATATTCATAATTATATTGATATTCATATTTATATTCATATTCATATTCAAATTCATATTCATATTCAAATTCATAATTATATTCATATTCATATTTATATTCATATTCATATTCAAATTCATATTCATATATCCATATTCATATTTTATATTCATATTCATACGTTTTATTTGTAAATATAGTAGATAAGGAGAAGGTATTTGAAAGTAAAGCAGACTTTGATTTTAAAAATAAACTCAAATTGTTCGGCAGTGCTTTTGGACGCCTATATTTTAGCTGGAACCCATTCAGATGTATTATAATACATACAAGGGCCATAGGGAATACTCTAACCTTCTCCTGCCAGCCTTACAATAATTAATCATTTACACAAAAATTCAAGACTTTGAGATATTAGAAAATGCGATATAAAAAAGACAGCTCCTCACTACTTGTTCAAAATGTCTTCCACACACTGATATTAACAGAAAGCAAAGAGCAGCAATAATCTAAATCTTTACTCCAAATAACAGGTGATGAAGTTTCTAATCTAAAACTCAAAAACATATATCCGCTGTCTTGGTATTTTGCATCTAATAATAACGAACGTCTCTTGAACTACAAGATGAGAGCTACGATTCAGGTAATGATTAGGAGTGGTAGTATATAAATATGTATGTATATATTTAAACACTTAATGTTTGTCCACAATGATGTGGAAGTAAAGAACACATGTTCAATTAGATAGACGATCAAGTTGATTGACCAAGAATGATAGAAAAACAGATTACGACATGCGCATGATTTCCCGTTAGATGACGTATATTCCCCTATGATAGGGTTGCCAATCCATACGTTCCACAATCATTTTTAGGGCTATGTTTTTATCGTCAACTTTTACTTGTATGATTAATATTAAACGTCCAAAATAAGAATATTTGATTTATGGAAAATGAATATACTTGTCATAATATGCAATGTGTTAATTTTCAATAAACTAAACCCACAAAAAAACTTCATAGTTAAAAAAAAAACATTCGTGTAACCAACTCACTTTTCAAACACTTTCAAACTAATTGAACACTTATAAGTTAAAAACTTGAAACGTTTAGGCTAATGAGTGGAACTGCTTGAAGTATTTTGCCAATGGTTTGTTTGTTGCGTGTGCGTTAAATACTTTAAAGTAAATGTTTTTAAAGGGTTTTCTTGTCTTTGTATTTAAAATATATTAAGGAGTCCTTTCTAATAATTTTTTATTATTTTAATTCATATGTGAATTTCTATTATGAATTACAACAGAAAGACTTAATTAACTTTATTTGGTTTTAACACCTATTATGTTTCACAAGTCGATCTGTGTGACCTCATAAAGTGTTACACTTACTAGAAAATAATATAATTTCATTATTTTTCCAATATTTTTTTTCTTTTTTTGAATAAAATGCAATGTAGGACGTTTTCGTCATTAGTAAACTAATTATGGAAATTACCAATAATAAAAAATATTACATTTTGTTATTTTAGAGTTTGACGTTTGAAAAACTATTTTTGAATACTCCCTACATAAAAAGATTTTGAATTTTCTTAATGAATTTCTGAAAAAAATAAATTTTAGCAACTTTATTTGGTTTTTACTACTTCTCTTTTACCTGCAAGCCTTAAAAATATAGAAAATAACGTAACATTCCAATTTTTTTTTCTTATTGCATGTAGATTTTTAAAGGGTTTTTCCGCTTTAAAAAAGTACGTTTAGAAAACTACCTGGAATGTAGGGAAACAACTTTTGAATACACCCTCAATGAAACGTTTTTGCTTTTTCCCAATTTCTTCTTGGAAAAAAAATTAAGCAACTTCAGAAATTTTTTAAGAATTTGTAAAAGATTGTCAGTTTTCATGGCTTATTATGAAAATAATTTTTTATGTAAGATCAGTCGTATTGTGTCTTCTAAAGTGCATTGATGAATTTGAGTTGAAACATCTATATCTTAGTATATATACACAAGGAAATATTTTGCCCGAAACTTTGTAAGCCTTATTTGAGACAAAAACAAAAATATTATATTTCGATAGAAATCGAGATTTTTAACTAAATTAAGTGACAATTAATAAGAAAAAATAATCTTTATTATAAAAACCATATATAAAGTGTTTTTAATAAGTAAAAGTTCAAAAAATCTTTACCAAAAAAAATCGAAGCAAAAGATAAACATGAAGTGTGTAGTGGGCAAATGCAAGCAAAATGATAGTCAAATTTCATGTAAGCAATTGTGTAAAATTAATTTTGTACGTGTGTTTAATTAGTATGAATTTAGCCGTGTCTTTTTATAGTTTTCCAACGAACAATAAAGGGCTAAAAAGGCTTTGGATAAAGTTATGCCATCGGCGGAATACAATAAAAACACACAGGGAGAGAACTTGATCCCTACACTTCAAACAGGAGGATTTTGAAAGAAATTTAAAATATGAAATGGGTAAGTTACAATTATTTTGGTTTGTGCAGTTCGTTAGTTAATAATTACGCATAGAATTCAGCGAAAGAACAACTCTAAAGTTGAAAGAGGGAGCAGTCCTAACTATAGAGGCGATTGAAACGGAAGAGGAGACAACAACATTCGTAGAGGAAACAACAGCATCTATAGAGGAAACAAAATCATTCGTGGAGGAAACAACAATATACCCAGAGGAAACAACAGCAGTCAAGACTAACACTAACCAAGACAATTTACAGATCTACACAAAAAATTTGGTAATCAAAGTGTGTGTATCTACACACTTACACACATTTGTAAATAGTTCATAAAAACTTATACATGTAAAATCGTTTCTAGGGATGCATTGCGTCAGGGAAATAATATGCTGAAAATGCAGAAAAACAAAGCTGAGATCACTATTCAAAATTTGTCCCAAGAAGTTCAGAAGTTTAACTTTACAAACGTAAATCTGCAGAAGGCACTGAGACGTCTTTTCACTGAAGACCAAATAAAGATAACGGTGACAAAACACAAAACTTTACTGAAGCAGATATTGCTCAGTCAATTACGTTATATTCCACAAGTGCCAAGTCTTACAGGTTGCTGAAAACAAAAAATTTTTTACTTCCCTCGGTTAGGAGATTACAGAGGTGGTCACAAAAATTAGATATGTCGACAGGTATTTTGGAGCCTGTTGTAAAATTATTGTCTGCGGCTAATCAAATGTCCGAAACACAAAAGCTGTGTGTATTAAGCTTTGATGAAATTATGGCAAAAAAAAAGTATTGCTACGACAAGCCAACAGATTCTTTGTTAGAACCAACTAATTATATTCAGGTGGCTATGTTGAGAGGTGACTTATCTACATCAATTTCAAGTGCTCTTTTTAACGTTTTTCTATTTTATTATCAGGTTTGACGGCAAAATGGAAACAACCAATTTTCACTATATTATTTGATATAGTGAAGACAATGCGGCAGTGTGGCCTCGTAATTGTTGCAATTGTTTGTGATTTAGGCGGTGGGAACCGAAAACTTTTCAATGAGCTTGAAGTTGATTTTAATAAGCCCTGGTGAGTGTTATATACTAAATAAGCCCGTTTTGGGTAGTAATTAAAGTAATTTTAAATTTACAGGTTTTTGTACGACGACACAAAAATATTCGTGTTTAGTGATGTTCCACATATGATCAAACTGTTAAGAAACCATTTTATTGACGACGGGTTCATCATTAAAGGCAAAGAAGTTAAGAGGGATATTTTTTTTTTTAAATCTTTTGTCTCTTCAATCTAGTGACTTAAAAATCACACACAAAATATCAGCATATAATTTAAGCGTTGCTGGAGCCGAATGACAGAAGGCTGGCTAAAAAGCTTTTTTCACACACAGTTGCTCAATCAATTGGAGTGAATGTAGTCACTTATTTAAATTGGTAATGAGATCATTTATTTTAAATAATAATAAAAAAAAATTATACATTTGTTTACTAGACAAATGACTGGTTTGATATAATGAATTCAAGGGTGCCAAGACAGGATACAAGTGAGCGATTATACGCAAACGGTTTGTCACTTGAAATACAAAATGAAACGCTAAATAATATGTCGCAAATGATGTTGGATATTCGTGAGATTGGCAAAGAAAAAAAAAACACTCTTACCGTTTCGAAAAGGTATAAATTTAATTTAAACTTAGAAATATGTATTTCTACAATGTAAAACATTTATTTCACAGGAATTATTCAATAAGAATCGTTATAATATAGAATATGTCTTAACATATCGCCTAAATCAGGACGTTCTTGAGAATTTGTTTGGAATACAGTAGTTTTCCCTTATAGTCCATTGCACATATAAGAGAATTTCAGATATAGTCCAAAAAACATGCTCGCAATTTCATCGCAGAAAGAATTTTATACATTTAGTTCGTTTTAAAGTCCATTTCTCATATAGTCGAATTGGGATATATTCCTTTTCTTGTAATTTTAATCAATATACATAAATATCAAATTAATATATATAATTGCCAATAATATACATAATTGCCATTATCCAAAATAAGCTTAAATAAAATAAAAAGTAATAAACGCCAAATTTTATAGAAAACAAATATTGGGTATACTGCTTGTGTAAATGTAGTTGATAATGTTAATGTTAAAGATGGGAATCCCCGTTTTACATACAAAATATATGTTCGCACATACATACATATTTGTTAGCATTAGTATTTGCGTGTTGAACAAGAAACATATGAATTGGCAGTCATAATGAGTAAACGCGTAAATTTATCTATTAAAAATAAAATAATATTACTAGACGATTTTGACAAAAATTCTTTGAATTGTAAGCAGATAAGTAAAATATATCAAGTGGACAAATCTACGGTTTATAAAATCTTAAAATTTAAAAAAAAATACGTGAATCCGTCAAGTCATCCAATTTGAAATCGAAATGGCAGAGAAAAGGTGAGCATCATAAAACAGAGCAAGCCCTTAAAATTTGGTTCAATGACATGCGTGGCCAAAATGCAGTCATTACAAGTCTCATGCTGTTAAACAAAGCAAAAGAATTTGCGGTCCAACTAGAAGAGGATTTTGAACCTACATCAAGCTGGTTGTTTCGATGGAGAGAGCGAAATGGTGTCAAGTATGGAAAAATAGTTGGTGAAGCTAAGGACAATGATGAACATGCAGCTAAAGACTTTCAAGAAAAGGAACTACCAAAGCTTTTGAAGGAATATGCGCCAGACTGTATTTTTAAAGTGGGCTATATTACAAGGCGTTACCAAACACTACATACTTTCACAAAGACAGTGCACCAAATGGGTGGAAAATGCAAAAGTGTAGATTGACTATTCTATTCGTATGTAATTCAACAGGTACTTACAAGAGAGTATTTGTAATCGGAAAAACTAACAAACCAAGATGTTTTCAAAATAAAAATGTACCTGTAACATATTTTGCAAACAAAAATAGTTGGATGACGGTATCAATATCTCTGCTAGATATTGAAATGACTAAAACCAATAAAAAAAAATAATTTTATTTGTTGACAACGCTTCGTGCCACAAAACCATAATAAATTTGTCAAATATTGAAATTCAATATCTTCCACCGAATACAACTGCCATCGTACAGCCTCTTGACCAAGGTATTATTCACGCATTTAAATGTCAGTATAGGCAGGTAGTCGTAAGAAAGCAACTTTTTTGCTATTGAAAGTGGAAAGAGTGTTTCTGAATATATAAAGTCTATTCAATCTTGGATGCTTTACGTTTTATAAAGCGGTCTTGGTGGTTGGTTAAGCCAGAGATAATTGCAAATTATTTCAAAAAGGTAATTAAGTATGTTAAATAAAAGAATTTTCAAGTCTATAATTGAAATAAATACTCTTACTTTTCAACTACATTGTTAGAAAAAACTAATGCCATTTAATTTTTTTTTTTATTTATAGTCATATTATTGAAAATATATGAAAACAGTTATATGCCAAAAAGTGGCATATACAAAAATTCGTTTAACTGTCGAATTTGGCTTATTTTCCACAAAAGCTGAGCAACTAGAGGTGTGGGCTATAAGCGAAAACTACTGTAATAAGATCTAAGGGAGGACTTCATGACCATCCCTATCGTCAAGAATTTAAATATAAACTTCGGTCATATATTTTGGGGTACAACAAAGGCATCCTAGGTACTAATACAAATATAGAGGTAGACAATACTCCCGGTTTGGAGGACGTACATTATTCTTTAACAGGTATATTAAAACCAGCAATTTGAAATGATAGTTTTTAAAGTTTTCTTCGCTTTCTTAAGGTAAAATACTTAAGAGCAAGACAATTTGATGAAAGAAAATTATGAGGAAGAGCTCGAAAACCTGAATTCTGATAGTTTGGAGAATTTGGCCGGCTATATTTGCCACAAATTCAAAAACTAAGACCTTAATCTGGCCACTAAATGAGGATATATTACTTGCTACAAAGAGATATCTAGAAAAGCAAATGGTTGAAGCAAAAATATAAAAGTGAAGAAGTAAAAAAACTTTTCTTTAGATGCAGGATGTATTTTAGAATAAGGTCTATTAATGCAGAAATGTCCCAAAATATAAATAAGTTTCAAAATAATAATAAGCGCACAAGAAAATTAAATAAAACAACAACATAATATAAATAAAAAATGTTTTTTCTTTTTTTTAACAAAAACAATAAAATGCCCCACTGTTATGTTTACATATTTTTTTGAGAATCGTGACATCATTTCACCTAGCTGCGCAGAAGAATCATATTTTGTGTGCGTAATGGCGTAATTTGTTTTTCTATCATTCTTGTTGATTGACAATAAATTTTGATCAAACAATTTGTTTCTGCCAGACCGATAACGTTTCCTTTAATTCTTGGACAGCTTTTTTCGAGTTCCAACAACTTCTTTGTTTCACGGCTTTGTCTAGAAATTATGTAATGATTTTATTTTTTTTTTCTTTAGTTTATTTTTATTTTTTCTTTTGTTAGGAATAAAGCTGTTAATCCTTCAGTCTTATATTTTTTTTGTCTATTGTTTTAATTTTATATTTCATGGTCACACAGTCAATAAACTTAAAATATATACTGTCAAGTCTGCAGTTTAATTGTTCTTGCTATAGAAAGCCAATGAGCTTGAAAAATGTATGTTTAAGCTGTAGTTTATATTACCATATAACAATTATGTCAGACATGTGGATATGTATGTTAAATTATTAATAATCAATGATTTTGTATGAAAAGAAGAAAAATTTAAATAAAGTTTGCCTTCTTGATTTTGCCATTAAAAGGGAAAACAAGGCCTTTTATTCTCAAAAACAACTCGATTTGAAGTGCCGTTTGTTGTCAAAGTTTACTACACAGTTTAATTCAGTTCAGGTGCTGAGATTAAATATCGTTCTAATTGACAAACGAGTCTATTATTAACAGGCTTTTTGTGTTGTTGTTGTTTCTCATTTGTTTCTTTTCTGTTATTTTTTGTACAATAAAGGAGTTATAGGTCCCCTATTGATTATTTATGATTTCATACATGTAAGTTAACACGATAAAGTGTGCATTAACAGACGTTCTACACAAAATTAAGCTGATGATGCACACTCGCAGGCTGGTATTGATTCGATGCGGGATCGTGTTGCGTCTGGGAATTTGGACAACGTGAGAATGGAGTGTCAGCAGAATTATTTAGTTATATGTATTTTAAAAATCATGTTAATTTTTAGGCTTACGGGGGAAATTGACCGAAACGGTTTTGAAATAGAATTGTATTATAAAAATCAAATTGTCGTATTTTCCTAGTAGACGGTCGGTGTCCACTCAAAAAATTAATTTTTTTAATATCCCTCGACAGAGGAAGTTAACTTGTATATTTAATTATTATTGTTGCCACAACAAACATCAGTGATATTTATGAATACCCAGTCATTAATTATGTTTCTGTAGCTTTATCTTTTTTGTATCATACATAGATCACATGTTTGGTTAATTATATTCTATTACAGGTCGCTTGCTATTGTAACCAAACACGTGCGTTCAAACATGTGTACTTTCTTATATACATAGAATGTGTATGTAGGACAAGGAGTGATAATGCTTTAAATAAAAGTATAGTATGTTTCTAAGCGCAATCCAGCATCTTGTTACTTTTTTATGAAAAGTGATCATGGTTCCGTATTCCCTACTATCACATGATGTTTGTTGTGAAATAATATTGGTTGCCAATGGCAATTTATGTTTCTGAATGCTCAGATATCAGACGATATAAGGGATTATTAGTTTTATTGCGTTTGATGACGGTATAGAGAGGAAGTTTTTGGAAAATGTGATTGAAAAGTAATTTTTAATCATAAGTGTTCGATATAAAACTAAAAATAGATTTGCGTAATTAAAAGTAGGTTTTAATCATACGTTAATGTGAATAAGAATGATGTTCAAAGTTCGTTGAACACTAATCAAAAATCATGAATTTTTAGTTATTCGTTGCTTTTTATTAAAATTATGTAAACTGAGTGTAATATAGGAGACTCATGTCGATACTTTTCACTGTGATTCACTGTACGTTTTTTCTTGTATCAGAAAATAAAAAAAGAAGAAGAAAACGCTAAATTTATCATTTAATTCATTTTTCCAATTTTAACGAAAGAAGTCGAATTTGCCTTCAATTTTATTAATTTAAAGTTTTCCTCTAAGGAATCAACTTCTATTTTAAATTTAAATATTAGAATCACTTGATTTGCATCTACCTGTATTAAAAAAGAACCATTTATTTTAAATTTAAATTGTGAATTGTGAATATTCCACGCGCATATTTTAGGGACAGTTTTTCGATATATCGCATGTTTTGGTTACATTTGCATACTTTGGGGCAGTCCTCAAACTAACCATGTATCTTACGCATACTTTGAGGACATGAAAGTTTGGGGACATTTTTTGGGGGTTTTGAGATGTGTTATATATAATCCGGTACTGATATATACACCTTAAGAACACCATTTTTGCATTTTAAAATTTATTTTTGAGGCAAGGTATTGCCGTACTTTAGTAAAAAATCCTGGGTTTTTACGGCGTAGAAAATTGTGACGGAGAATTTTCGTTTTATTTATTTTTTAACGCCGGTAAAAATTAACCTGGTTTGTTATTAACCATTGAAACTATAAATACATTGTGATCATATCTGTGCTTTTCGCACCGCTTTGTTTCATATTCTTTTAAGCTAACTTTAGCTTTTTAGTGTAGCACTCTATTGACCTTTTTTGTGTTTATTTTTAAATAAATTTAATTCTAAAAAGAAATGTTGCTGTGTTGTTATATCTGAAAATGTTGTCCTTAAAAAATATCCGATATTTTAAAATTTTACCAACGTTCGATGGCAAAGAACAAAAGTAGTGCAATATCTTTTGCCAGAAAAGAAAACGTCATAACTATATAAAAAGGAGAAAATTATAGGAATAGAATGCCGAAAGTGAACGCCAAGCTCAAGATTGTTTAGATATTTTGCAATGCTAATGTACATTTTTATCCACCTAAGATTGACCATATTTAGCCGGAACGTTTCAATTCATGCACCCTTTCGGCCGGACTGCACCTTATATCAGGTTTTTAGCCAGTGGCTAATATTAAAGTTGGTCAAATAATATCAAAATTTACTAAAAATTCGTTTATAACTATATTTAAAACTATCTCTACTCACCCGGTGTTGCCCGGGAATCTTTATACATATAAATGAAATAAATATACATATAAATGACAAATGAAATTAGCATTCCCGGATGCTATTAATTTTTGTGTAACCTATTTGTCTCTATAAAGAAAAATCGTCTAATTATACCCGTCCTTTTTGTTCGAAAAAATTATTTCTTAATTTTATTAGAATGCTTTTAGGCTGGCCAATTTAAAAATTTGAAATCTCATCAATCATTTGACTAATTTGACCCATTTTCCGCCAGATCCAACTTTGAAGAACAGCAAAGCCTATTTGGTAACCGTATCTTCTTCTGCCTTTCAAATTAAAAAAATATATATCGTTCCAGTCGTTTCGATGATTTAAATTTTTTGCTATTCATTGTTTAACTTTGTTACTGATCAAATAGGTTTAAAAATAACATTTAGCCTAGTATCTAGTATTAGTTTTGTATTTAAAGAAAACAATTTGTGTAGTGCTATACTAAACATATGTGATGTCCAACATCCAAAATATACGTTTACAACTTTCAAAAAATTTAGCTTTTTTAGTTAAAAACGCGATTTAGCTTTCGCTTATTTTAAAATCTGGTCACACTGATGATTTCAATATATTCAAAAAGAGATGTGTATTAATATTTCATACAGTGTTGTATTCATAATGCGGCGTTTACATGATCCAGCGCGACTTGTCAGCACGGCTTGATAGCAAGTCAACCAATAGAATAAGAAGAATTCTATAGAATTAGTAGAATATTTTTCGTTTGGTAAATATAATTTTGGTAGATTTTTACAGAAGCTATACCATGAAAATTTATTTGAATGTTTTTTTTTTAAATATATTTTATGGCAATTAAATTTTTTAATTAACTTTTCTATTTCTATTAAAACATTTATTATTTAGATTCAAACTGTCGTAAAGCGGACAAACCATGATAAATTGCAATAAATTCGAAAATAATTTGTTTATCTCTTATTTTAACACAGTGTAACGAAGAAAATTGCTATATGGCTGTAGAAGTCCTCTTTCAGATTTGGTTGAGCAATAGGCAGACAATTTTTCATGTCTCTTTTATTCTTGCCTAGAGTTTTCACAATTATGAAATTAGAAGTCAGACAAAAAATTTTTATTTCTGGCAAAGATACAAAATTTTATGACAAAATGTCGTTTGATAATTTATTTTTTAGTATTTTTTAATAAGAAAATGTTAATCAAGTACTCTACGTTTTCAGCAGTGGCAGTCTTTTAGATTCCTTATATTTCGTCATTTTTGGAAAAAACTAGACGAAACTGAACACGCCGATATTTGCTATATAATACTAAGCAATTAAACTAAGCTTTTAAATCAAGCAAAAGGACGATTACAATTTAATACCAAAAACAAGAAGATTTTGTTTTCATATTTTTTGCCTTAGACGATGGGATGTTCACCTACCTAATTCCACTAATTTTAAACTGATTTAGACACTTTCACCATTCTGAAAATATGAACTTTGTATGTAGAGAATAAGCTTAATTTACTAGTACATTAATTGATTTATGGACATTAAAATGTACCGATTTTTAAATTTTTGTGCTGGTTTTTATCATTAAATTCTGGATTCATAAAATTTTGTATAACTCCCTTATTTTCGTTATTTTGTTATTTTCTTTGAAACTTTTATACCTTAATGGAATTGCCTTAATTGGCAGACTGGTTTATTACGTATAATAGCGGCATATACAAAAAAGCAATATGTTGTATTACTTTTAAATGCATTAATAAAATAAATCGCGAAATAAAAAAATCGTTAGAATCTATATTTAAACTGCTAAATTATAATTTGGTATTTTATAGACCAATATTTTCAAGGTGTGGAAGCTTTGTACCCACGCTAAATGATAACGGTATTTCATTTTTTTAAGTGGCGTCACTTCAATTAAATGAAATCGACATTACTTGAATTTGGATCGCGAAAAAGTAAAGACAGGTGTGGAATTGTTTTTATTTAATTGTAATTTATAATTAGTGCATAAAGTTTAGTTAAAAGTTTTTATTATTAAATTGTGGAATTAAGTAAGTAAATTTTGTGAAGTGTTCCATATAAGTGACTATATACTGTTCATTTAAACTGTTAATTTTTCTATTATTTCAACAAGTGGCTAACTCAACTCACAAAGAAGCAGGTCCAGACTATAATATTTCCGTCTCCATGTTGTTGTCTTTACAATAGCGCTTTATTGTGAACCATAATCAGGGTACATGTGTGTAGTTAAAACATTTTTGAGTTGATCCCATTGCCTAAGGTAAATTTCTTTTGTAAAATATATTAGACAAACATGTGAATATATACTTTTTCATTTGTATTTTCAGATGTTTTCTTTAATAAAATTCCACAATAATGATTTTGTGGTGGTCTCATCTAAATGTGTTGGAACCATCAACAAAAAAAAACTGCACCGTTAAGTATAAAGGTGCTTCATACTCAGCGTTTTCGATTTCCACAGACGGTAAGAGGTAGAGAATAGGCTTAATTTACTAGTACATTAATTGATTTATGGACATTAAAATGTACCGATTTTTAAATTTTTGTGCTGGTTTTTATCATTAAATTCTGGATTCATATAATTTTGTATAACTCCTTTATTTTCGTTATTTTGTTATTTTCCTTGAAACTTTTATACCTTAATGGAATTGCCTTAATTGGCAGGCTGGTTTATTACGTATCATAGCGGCATATACAAAAAAGCAATATGTTGTATTACCTTTAAATGCATTAATAAAATAAATCGCGAAATAAAAAAATCGTTAGAATCTATATTTAAAC
Source organism: Wohlfahrtia magnifica (assembly GCA_023159175.1). Lineage (NCBI taxonomy): Eukaryota > Metazoa > Arthropoda > Insecta > Diptera > Sarcophagidae > Wohlfahrtia > Wohlfahrtia magnifica. The sequence continues at coordinate 1,475,511 of JAKWBJ010000221.1, read as the reverse complement.
TGCTAAATTATAATTTGGTATTTTATACACAAATATTTTCAAGGTGTGGCAGTTTTGTAGCCACGCTAAATGATAACGGTATTTCATTTTTTTAAGTGGCGTCACTTCAATTAAATGAAATCGACATTACTTGAATTTGGATCGCGGAAAAGTGAAGACAGGCGTGGAATGGTTTTTATTTAATTGTATTTTATAATTAGTGCATACAGTTTAGTTAAAAGTTTTTATTAAATTGTGGAATTAAGTAAGTAAATTTTGTGAAGTGTTCCATATAAGTGACTATATACTGTTCATTATTTCAACAAGTGGCAAACTCAACTCACAAAGAAGCAGGTCCAGACTATAATATTTCCGTCTCCATGTTGTTGTCTTTACAATAACGCTTTATTGTGAACCATAATCAGGGTACATGTGTGTAGTTAAAACATTTTTGAGTTGATCCCATTGCCTAAGGTAAATTTCTTTCGTAAAATATATTAGACAAACATGTGAATATATACTTTTTCATTTGTATTTTCAGATGTTTTCTTTAATAAAATTCCACAATAATGATTTTGTGGTGGTCTCATCTAAATGTGTTGGAACCATCAACAAAAAAAAAAAACTGCACCGTTAAGTATAAAGGTGCTTCATACTCAGCGTTTTTGATTTCCACAGACGGTAAGTACAGTATATTGAACTTTTAAGAATAGTATTTCTTATTAGAATTAATATACACCTACTTAGACTATAAATTTCTACCACATATTTTAAACATTTTTAATGCACTATTCATTAATTCAATATAACAAACATTTTTTATTTAAATATATATCTATATTAAATGTACATACATATATACATTAAATATACATATGCACCGAAGTTTATATTAGTTACCACTTTCATTATTTGAATCGTTTTATTCCAAACATTCACTTATTGTATGTATGTATGCCTATACCAACAAACCAAAACGACTTAAAATTAACTTGTAACAAGCTTACTGACATAAGTCTTAAGAGAAAAGTGTTGTAATTAATATTGTAAAAGGCTTATAAAAATATTGTGTAATAATGAAAACTGAACCCTTGCGATAATATTGCTTGTCTAAAATATACAGTAAGCTTAGAAGACTAATAATGAAATAAGCTTACAAAAATAGTTTTCTAATCATGCTAAGCCTAAACTCGTAATATTTTGTTAGCTCTGTAATATATCTAAATATGTGTAAAAAATGGCTGTCACAACAGCAAATTTGAGCGATTGAATGGCCACCATAAATTCCTAATCCGTCACAATTGAGAACTTTTTGACAACAACAAAACAGCCATTGCTCTTTGTGGAACATCTTAGAACTCAGGAAACAATTAAAATACGAATGGAACAAAATTTCTTGGAAAAACAAATAAACACATACACACGTAATCAATATATTTTTTGAACATTAAATTTTTTAACACTTACAAAACTATAGCGAGAATAAGTCATATGCAATCATGTTTGTTAAACTGTTATCTAAACTAAGTATATCGCAAGTATTATTTTAAAAAGTGCTGTCATGTGAAGCATTTTTAGAACAATATTTGAAAACACTCCTTTTTGTATTTAAATAAGGTTATAATACGTATGTTTACAAAAAGGTGTAGGAAATTTCTTTTGATAAACTTATTCTACAATGCATTTACATTTTGTTTGTGAAATGGTCTGCTGGGATATATGTATGTATACATATTGTATAATGTATATTGGACACCTTGCTAATAATCTCGAATTTATGCAAATACATACGACAAAATAATATTTTTAATATTGTATTACCAATAAAAAACAACTCTAAATATGCAATTTTTAATAAAATGTAGAGTTATGGGCTGATTATGAATGGCAACCGAACTTCAATTATGCTTTCCAACGGAGGTTTATAGTTGAATGTATACCAATTGAAATTAATAGACTTTTAGTTGCCAGTTGCCATACGTAATGCAATTTATGCCTGGCAACACAATCAAAGTTCGTTTACCATCCATAATCGATCCATTCATTTTGTGTCAGTTGTCATTGGTCAGTACAATGCGAGGATTTCTTAAAACTATATTTAAATTTTACAAAATGTCAAAATTTATGGGTAGTTATACGAATAAGATATTTAATAAAATACGCCCTAATTATCTCTTAAAGTTATTCGCACTTATACAATTATAATGAAAGAAATAAAGTTTGGATTTCAAAATTGAGGCAAATAAAAAGGTAATTAAGCGAGATACTGTATATACGAAAGTAATAACATATTATACGATAATGTATCATTTTCAAATTTCTTACCGTTTGAAAAACAAATTTCAGCATTTCCTGAAAATAACGCGAATTGCTAGCGCTTTTTGGAATTTTTCATGGGTTATGTTCGAACATTGAAACAAACACTAGTCAGACAAAATCTGCGAACAAAACCATTATGTCCAAGCTAATACAAACAATGAATATAAAATATTTTTTTTTTTTTTATTAAATTTTGTTACATAGTCTCAATAAATATTAAAACCATCAAATAAAATTAATTGTATACAAATTAATTACAAAAATGTAAGATTGTGTTAATAAAATACGCATAAAAAGCTTGCGTATATAAGTGTATGCACTTTCTTAAAATCTTATTCTTGGATATTTACGACAGCATTAACAGTTAGAGTTTAGTTGGATGGTCGGTTCTTTTGAGAACCACAACTAGCCTTTTATTCAAATAAAACATTATTGCTTTCAAAACTCAGTTCCGTTAAATTTTGCTTCCAGTTGATCTTTAGAATATCAAGGTAAAATCTCTTAGACGCAGTGAACTCAATAACCCGCAAATTGTGTACCACGTCGGCCGGCACACACCCCCTAATCATTACATCACCACCACCACGGTCATACACCACCGTGTATGACACAAATTCGTGTGGCACAAACTAGCTTTGTGTAGTGCTATACCGGATTTTCTTCACATTAATTAACGACTTTTTATTATAAATTCTAGAGTTTTAATGGTTTATTTAACATCTCTCTACTGAACAATATTCTTCTTTGACTCTTTCTAATGTAATAAAGGGTTTTTTACATTCTATACAGTCGTGAAAACTGTTTCGATTTAACCCTTCTGACTATTTTCGTTGTCTGTAAGACCGACACATCACTTTGTTGATTATATTAAAACAGGAGGGGAAAAATTCCTCATATTCTCATTATTTTCCCAGTTACTTAATATACCTCAGTTACTTTGGTTACTGCAGTTGAATGCCTTAAAAATTTTAGCCACTAGAACCAAAAGTTTAACATTGGTCTGAGAGACCGAAATATGCAAATGTGTCTCAAAAAAAGAAAATAGTGAGGAGGGTTAAATATTTCTGAAATTATCATCACATATACTCCTGTTCAATTTTATAAATATATATGCTTTGAGCCACTTTTGAGACTATTATTTTGGGAACACGGTACAGAATTTTTATGATATGTATCTTTTCTCTTAAAATTAATTTTGAAGGAAGACCAGTAAAAAAATTTTGATACAAAGCCTCCAGGTGCTTTGTAAAAGTTCAGTTTTTTTTTTAGATATAGAAACGCATTTTTTCTACCTTCTCCTCAACTTTTTAGAAGGTTTTTTCTTGCTTTCTGAGAAAAATAATAAATTTTCTTTCAAAAAGCTTTTATCAAAAAAATGAAAATAAATAAAAATATATATATGTATGTATGTATATATATATATATATATATATATATATATATATATATATATATATATATATATATATATATATATATATATATTATTTCACAAATTTTAATTAATTTTCTTACAGCAAATACACAAATCTGACTAAAAATGCAACAATATTAACAGCTATGACATATTACAAAGAACTCATAAAAAAGACATATCATGACGAATTTATTATGATAATTTAACCAATATAATAATTATACTAAAATAATAATTCTAGTAAATCCACCTTGATACGTACATGAAAAAATTAAAACAGTATAATGTGGTAAACAGGTGATTGTTTTCTTTACATGCTAGCTTATATTATATAAACTACAACGTTATGTTAAAATTTTTAACGCCGTTAAAAAAAAATGCAGAAAATTATCAGAAAAATATGGCAACAATAATTTTCATATACGTGGAGCATAGATTAGGGACAAGTTCCCAAAAAATGCGCGCTATATATAACTGTACCCAAAGTATGCGTCACGTCGTAACATTATAATTTTGGGAAGTTAAATCGATATATATAAACCGATATCGGTTTATACATAGAAGTCATATTCCAATTTCCTTAAAATTAATACAATGAAAATAAGTAGAAGACAATTTATCAAATGAACTATAACGAAACAAAGGAACATTTACTACAAACCAAAAGAATTAAGGACGAGTTACTGTAAATCAACTGGAAGGGAAATATAAAAAGCAAAAATAAGCAACAACATAGAAGCACAAGTCAGAATTAGAATTGCATCAGAAAGCCCGAGGATGATTATCATCTTAATATCAAAAACTACACGAAGTGAAGGGAAATATCATCAAATCTCAACGGTTATTAACATATTGGCGGTTTTCCCAGTTGGCAACAAAAAAAAAAAAAACATCAGCAACAGTAAATCCAAGATAAATTGGAACGTTATTACATCAGTTGGAAAGCAAATAGTTATTTAAATAAAGTATGCGAGTATTGAGTCAATATTAAATATATGAAAATATATTACATATACATATACTTACAAATAATTATATGACTACATATAAATCCACATACGAATAATAATATAGCGAATAATAGTTACACAAATAATTTAACTACCTATAAATATACACACGCACAAATGGAAAATTTTCGAGTTTCTACAAGAAACTTACTCTTTCCCATACCCAATATTGTGCATTAAAAAAGAATAATTAGAGAAAAGCAGATTTTATCAAATACTTACACGGGTTACCATTGAGACTTTATTACTTTTTTATACATACAATTAAATACCTTTTACTGGGTATTAGACTCTTAAATCTCTTCATTAATCTGGAATTATTAATCCATTGGGGGTTAATAATTACAACGAAACAAATTTTAACCGCGGTTGATTACATTGCGAAAATTTTAATACTCTTTTTACTTTTTTATGCAAAGTTTACTAACAAATATTCGAATAGAACACTAACATAATCTGATATTCTTTCGATTTTAAGCGAATTATAATTCGAAACAAATTTCGATGTATACGCACTTGTCAATGTTATTGATATTATTACTTTCCTAGAAACATTGGGTGTATGTCGAAATAAATTTCGGTCACTATACTTTATTCCAATTGTTGTTTGATATCACACCCTACACTTATCTTTGAATATTGAATACCTGTCACCTAACTCGGATATAACGTGCGATTCTATTTTATCATTTCCATCGAGGAAACCCTGCTGGATACCCTATTGTTTGCGTGTTCCCTATAATCAACCCTACTAGTTCACAGTTATGAAACTGCCATGGTATCCGTTGATGGCACAATCACGGCGGAAAATAATAAGGAAATGAAGGCCAAATATGAAGAATATGTGGATTTTTTCTATCAGTGTCGGTCTCAAATATAGGATCTATTCTTCCAACAACCAAATCAATTCTTTCAAAGCCCGAATCTTCCGAACTCGATTGATTGTATTAAAATTCCGCGCTGCGACACCGAAGTTTTTAAGGGCAGTTATGAACAGTGGCCTTCCTTCCGTGATATGTTCACCGCAGTTTATATAAGTCACTCAAAATTAACTCCAGTTACAAAGCTATACCACTATTTCGGCTTATCTCAACAATTTTACCCAATTTAACTCTAGCTCTGTGGGAGCAGTCGCTCACATCCCCTCGTGAGCTCCCTAAATGGTCTGAAATGTCCCAATTTTTTGTGGACCGATACGAAGCTCTTGAGCGCCTTACAAGCATAAGGAATACAAAAGGTTCGTTAAGTCTCACAAAACCAGAGCTCCCTAATGTGCAAACATACAATGTTTCACAAGAAAATGTAGGCCCAATATGCAAACTATGCGATTATGATCATCCTCTTAAGACTTGCCCCAAATTTAGAACTTTTACAGTCCAACAGAGGATAGACTATGTCCATAGCAATAAATATTGTGAAAATTGTTTGGCCTCATCGCACTTGAGGGCAAATTGTAAGAGCAAATATACTTGCTACTATTGTAAGAAAAACCATCACTCACTATTGCACATGGTCAAATCATCCAACCGTACAACGACAGATACGGAAGGATCCCACACTCATAATAACCCCAATAGAAGCTCAAACATCTACAATTCATCCTCATGAATTACTCATCAGGACGATGAACGGTCTTCCACATCAGGTCAGATAAGAGCCAATTGCTCATCTAGCTTCCGAAATATTCTGCTGCGGACGGCGTTGGTACAGATTGAATCTCAAGGACAATACTTTACAGTGCGGGCTCTCATAGATCCTGGATCTCAGAGAACATTCCTGTCTGAGAGGATCAGAAATCATTTACAACTCCTTTACAGGAAATCATATTTCGAAATTGTTGGTATTGGCGGACAGGAACAATCGGCTAACAAAGAGTGTGAATTTACTTTATATTCTGATAGAACCGAAACAAGAATCCCTATAAAGGCTATAGTTTTACCAAGTGTAACTAAATGCCTCCCCACATTCAGTTTCGATGAGAGTAAAATTCTCTCTCGTGACGTAATAAAAATATATTTCAAATAGCACCACACCTAAGAAAAACCCGCTTATTTTTCGAAAGAAGCACTAAAATTAAGATACGGTTATTTTATTTCATCATAGTAAATTGTGTTTGAAAGTAGTAAAGTTAAATATTATTGAAGTTAAAAAAAGTGTAAAAATGAAATGTGCAGTGTATAAAAACTCAAGTTTAGGTTTTTTTTTTATTTCCCAAATGAAGAAAAAAAAAACTTAGAAAAGAATGGTTAATAATTTGTCGTTTAGATGAAAAAAAAAAATTGAGAGTATCTCACATTTCATTTTAAACCAGAAGATGTTAGAGGAGATATGAAATTAAAAATGGGTAAGTAAAACATTTTTTATACAGAGCTTCCTTTTGGTAATAAATAAGCTGTTAGGATTTGGTGCAAGAAGATTTCTAAACCCAAATGCAATTTCAAGCATATATGGAAATCAAAATAACAGTGACCAGAATCGTCTGCAAAGAAGAGAAAAAGAAAATAGAAAAAACATTGTGGCCACCCTGTTAGAGGAATATTCAACGGAAAATGAAAGTAAAATGAAAAATGTTTGCACAATGAAAAACGACATTGAAATTGAAAATGATGCTGGCACGGAGATCTTATTAGGATTCCCAAAAAATTTTAAATTCAGGGGAACAAAGTTACAACCGAAAAGGCAGTTTTAAACAACACGAATGAAGTAGAAGTTTTGAAAAATCTAGTTAAAGTTCTAACAAAAAATAAGTTAGATTTTTAATTCTCACACATATTGTATTTAGATAAACATTATGTTTATTTTATTTCAACATACAGCAAAACTTTAGAAACCGAAGTTTTTAACCTTCGGCAAAGTCTTTTTCAAACAAAGAAGAAATTTGCTTATGAAAAAATATTCTCAAAAAAGAATTACTAAAAGCTCAAGATCAGAAGAGCCAATTAGAAAAGCAACTACAAAAAGTTTTTACTAAAGAACAAATCAGAAAGTTAGAAAATGGAAGTTCTTCAAGGCAAAATTGGACGGAGGAAGACATTTCACGCTCAATTACTTTGTATTCTGCAAGTGCGAAAAGTTATAGGTTCCTCAAAAACAAACAGTTTCCACTTCCTGCGGTCAAAGAAAATGACGATAAAACCTGGGATCTCACAGCCAGTCCTCAAAATTTTGTCAGAAGAAAAACAATTAACTGAAATGGAAAAACTGTGCGTCTTTAGTTTCGACGAGATTAAAATCAAAAGCAATTATTGTTATAATAGCGCCATAACAATAATAATTACGTTCAGGTTGGCATGCTAAGAGGTAATACAATCTCAATTGAAGCTATGTATATATCAATTTACAAAACTTCATTCTTAAGAACTAGTAGGTAATTGGAAACAACCAATTTTTTATGACTTCGATTGCCGAATGACGTCGAATATTGTTTTTAAAGTCTTAAACATTGCAAAGGAACGTGGATACAATGTAGTTGCTTTGGTTTGTGACTCTTTTGAATGAGTTAGAAATAAGTGAAGAAAAAATATGGTAAATAAAATAAACAATTAATATTTCTTATTTTTTCAAACGCAGCTTTGTGGGTGCTTTCTAGGTTTTTGTTCAGGGACGCTAAGGTCTTTGTATTTGCTGACCCTCCTCATTTGATCAAGCTGATGCGTAAACACTTTTTATACCACGGGTTTTGTTTAAACGGCAAAATAGTTAAAAAAAACATAATTGGGGAACTGTTAGAGTGTGAGTCTTCAGATGTTTCAATAACTCATAAAATAAACGGAAAACTTCTGAATGTAAAAGGATGTGAAAGGCAAAAAGTTAAATTTTCAACTAAACTTTTCTCGCATACGAATGTACAAGCTATTACAAGAGCAGTAAGCTTAGGTTTTCTACCTGATAAGAATTGGAAAGAATGCCACGAAATGTTTAAAATAATAATATAAATTTAGTTTAGAAACTCAAAATGAAATTTTAGAAAAAATGAACGCCCTTATGAAAACAATGCGAGTAAATAACAAGTCTACTTTGCTGCCATTTCAAAGAGATAAAAATATATTTTTATATTTTCTTTAAACCAGACTGTAATTTTATTTAGGAATTATTAAAAAAAAAAAAAAAAAAAAATTCATTAAAAATGCTGTTTGTTGATTTGCAACAACGATTTTGCGTGCAATTTATTTTAACTTATCGCCTTAATCAAGATGTGCTCAAAAACTTTTTCGGTACCATACGTAGCAAAGGTGGCCTTCATGATCACCCTGATCAGCAAGAATTCAAATATAGACTGCATATATAGACTGGTATTTATTAGGCAACAACGAAGGGATTTTGTCAACGTGTGGAAACGTTAAAGAAGACAATACTCCGTATTTAGGAATATCCATTAACTCATTAATAGGTGAGATAATTTGTTTCAAATACCAACTTTTATATCGAACACTAAAACATAAAGAAACACAACTCAAAATTTTCGATTAGAAATAGTAATTTCTAGCGGACGATGTATAACTGACCTATCTCGGAAGCAGTAATACAAAGGCAAACAAAACGTTGGATTTTCCTATTGAAGAATACATTGGAGCAAGTAAAATTTTTTGTGAACGTTAGAGATTTAAACAGTGAACTGGCTTAGGAAGAATTGAACGATTTTGATAATTTTTTAGTTGTGATTTTTTATGTTTCAGTGCGCGATATTAACATTTATTTATGCGCATTTCAGATCAAAATGAAGATAAAGAAAATGATGTCTGCCTGGAGCTAGATTCCTTACAATACGACGACTTATACGTGGGTGAACCATTTAAGTGAAGGTAGCTAGTCGAAGCCCACTGAAGAATTTGTAGGTGAATTAAAAAATCTGGAAAATATATTTAAATCTTTGAATGGGGAAAATTTAATGATCTCTACTAATTACATAAAAAAACATTTTGACGAGTCAAATTTAATAAATGTAGACGTTAAGGCAAAAACACTTTTCTTCCATGCGCGAATGTTTTTCCAAATAAGAAATCTTAACCATATAATAGCAGATGGCAGGAAAATCCAAGCGAAAACGTAAATATTCCAAAATAATTGTATAATATAAATATGCATATTTAGATTTCTTTTTTTTTAATTACTTATTTACAAATTTAAAAATAAATTTAAAACAAAAGATTTTTCTTTGTTTTACTAAAAGCACCAATTAGAATTTGTAAAAGCATCGTTTTAGTGCTTTTTCTTTAGCATCAAAAAGCACTAAAAACAGTGTCGAATGCACTAAGTTGACATCACTGCATTTTTACACAGACTTATTTTAATTACGTCATGAACAGAGAAAGAGAGAGTCTTTGCGTAATCTTATTATTTGATTCATGAAGCAGGTCAGTGTTTTATGAAATGTGTACGAAAAAACAAGCAGTCTTTTTACTTTGAGCAAAGTTAAAAACAAAAATTGTTAATGGTAAGTCATCACTCGGGGCACCGCACCAGTACATCTACTGTGAGCGTCAAAAGAAACTGTACACCAGTGGCATTTATGTTTAAACTTTTATTTTATTATTTTTTTTATAATGTAACTTAAAATTTTTTTAGTTTTTATTTATTATATGTCCTTCTTAAACTTTTTATTAAAAAACAAAAACAAAACTTTAACAACAACAAAAAATATATAACAAAAACAAATAAATCTTCAAATTCCACGCGTCAAAAGAAACTGTACATTATTTCTACATTAAAATAATAACGTTAGTTAAAAATAATTAGTATTTAGTTTGATTGCCATTTGCTTTTATTACAGCTTGCAGTCTTCTGGGCATCGATTCCACAAGTTTTCTAGTAACTTCAGGGGAAATTTTCAGCCATTCCTCCATTATAGCTGATTTGAGGGAATCCTTGCTTGTAATTTCCCTTTTTCTTATTTGTTGATCCAGATGTTCCCACAAATGTTCTATGGGGTTGAGATCGGGTGACTGGGGGGGATGATCCAACTGTTTTGGAGTATGGTAAAGCAGCCATTCCTTTACTATTTTGGCAGTATGCTTGGGATCGTTGTCTTGCTGGAAGACCCAAGTTTGATCCAAGCCCAATTTTTCAACGCTCTGTGCCAAGATGTCCTTTAAAATGTTGAGATAATCTGTTTTATTCATAGTATTTTCTATGAATACCAAATTTCCTACATCATTCGCTGCCATACATCCCCACACCATCACCGACCCACCACCATGCTTTACAGTGGACATTACATTTTGCCGATCGAATTCAGAATTTTTCGTTCTCCAAATTTTAACTGGTTTTTTCTTACCAAATATTTCAAATTTACTTTCGTCAGTAAAAAGCACATTGTTCCAGAATATATTAGATTGATTTTCGTATTTTTTGGCAAACTCCCGACGCCGACGTTGATTGATTGGTGAAATATATGGCTTTTTTCTTGGAACTCGTCCATGCAGTCCATTTGCATGTAAGGCTCTGCGTATTGTGCTGGCACTGACACTAATACCGGAGCATTCTGAAATATTTTCGGATATTTTTACAGCACTTTCCGTTGGGTTTTTCTTCACTTGTCGCACAATGGACCTTATTTGAGTACTGTTTAGTTTAGCTGGCCTTCCAGATTTAGGGCGATTTTCTAAATTTGAAAATTTTTGGTACTTATCAATTATATTTTTTACAGTGTTGTGACTTCGCCCAATTATTACACCAATCTCTCGTAAAGATTTGCCTTCTTTGTAAAATTTTAACACAAGTTCACGAACATCCAAAGAAGTTTGTTTGCCCATTTTTAAAAAATACAAAAGTTTCCTTGTTTGAACTGCTTGTGACAAAACCAAATCTATTAATATCTTTAATAATTAGTTAATATTGCTTAAATTGTCATATGAAAGAAAATAAAAAAAAATAACGGAAGGTTTTTACTGTAAAATTGCTTATTATTTGTTGTACAAAATAGTTGTACAGTTTCTTTTGACGCGTGGAATTTGAAGATTTATTTGTTTTTGTTATATATTTTTTGTTGTTGTTAAAGTTTTGTTTTTGTTTTTTAATAAAAAGTTTAAGAAGGACATATAATAAATAAAAACTAAAAAAATTTTAAGTTACATTATAAAAAAAATAATAAAATAAAAGTTTAAACATAAATGCCACTGGTGTACAGTTTCTTTTGACGCTCACAGTACTTCAGCAGGAAGGTCAGTTCATTAAAAATATTCTCATATTTTTACACTTTTATACATACATATATAAAAACCCTTTATAACATTAGTGTACTTTTTTCCGTACTTAAATACTTTTACACATTTATATTCATTTATTTAAAATGAATAAACAACAAATTGGAATTCGAATTAATGTACATAAATGTAAATATGTATGTAATTTTAAAAGCATTTGGTCCTCTCTCTTTTTATTTTATTGGTTTTTCCTAAGACACAGCCAAGTAAAGATAAAAAGGCCAACAATGGCCTTATACAAAATAACAAATATATATGTGTGAACACCACAAATGTTGAAACTTCGCAACAGGCAGTTTTGTTTATTAAAAACAATTAAATTGTTGACAATTTGTTGCGCAATAGTCCAACCTTATTTACGGTCATCATTTTGCTGATTTTGCGTACACGTTATTTCAACGGATATTTGATGCATTGGCAAAATTTTGTTAAATCGTAGGTAATATTAATTTTAAGCTTTAGTTTTAAGTTCAGTTCAATTTTTTAATCAATCAGAAAAATAAAGTATAATAATAAAATAAAAATAAATAAAAATTATTATTAAATAAAAATTATTATTTTTTTTAATAAATAAAAAATTTTTTTTTTTTTAATAAATAGTAAAAAAATAATTCACTGGCGCCCAAGGTGGGGCAGTCGCGAGTGTCCTGGAAAGTAGTGAAAACAAAGCCCTCAAGAAGTGCCATCAAACTACGTAAGCCCTTAAGTAGTGCAACAGGAAGCGACATCCAACGTTACCGCCCAAAGAGGTCTCAACGTTACCCCACAGAGAGTGCGAAGTGGTAGACCCCCAATAGCGGACAGCAAAAAGGAAGTAGTCGCCGTCAGCGTGGGATGAAGATCATAATAATAGTGTGAAGTATTTTTAAGATTAAATTTAAGAATTGTGAAAAAAAGGAAAAGTAATATCTTAAGGAATTTTTTTTAAGCAAGTGAAAATAAATTTAAATAAAGATAAAAACAGATAACATTTGAAAGAAAAGTGAGAAATTTTAAAAGAAAAATTAAACAACTTAGCTTTTGATTCAAATTAAAGTAAGGAAAAATAAAAATTACAGCCCAAAGGGGTCCCAACGTTACTACACAGAGAGTGTGAAGTGGTAGACCCCCAGTAGCGGACAGCAAAAAGGAAGTAGTCGCCGTCAGCGTGGGATGAAGATCATAATAATAGTGTAAGAAGTATTTTTAAGATTAAATTTAAGAATTGTGAAAAAAGGAAAAGTAATATCTTAAGGACATTTTTTTAAGCAAGTGAAAATAAATTTAAATAAAGATAAAAATAGATAACATTTGAAAGAAAATTGAGAAATTTTAAAAGAAAAATTGAAAACAACTTAGCTTTTGATTCAAATTAAAGTATGGAAAAATAAAAATTACAGCCCAAAGAGGTCTCAACGTTACCCCACAGAGAGTGTGAAGGGGTAGACCCCCAGTAGCGGACAGCAAAAAGGAAGTAGTCGCCGTCAGCGTGGGATGAAGATCATAATAATAGTGTAAGAAGTATTCTTAAGATTAAATTTAAGAATTGTGAAAAAAGGAAAAGTAATATCTTAAGGAAATTTTTTTAAGCAAGTGAAAATAAATTTAAATAAAGATAAAAATAGATAACATTTGAAAGAAAATTGAGAAATTTTAAAAGAAAAATTGAAAACAACTTAGCTTTTGATTCATATTAAAGTATGGAAAAATAAAAATTACAGCCCAAAGGGTCTCAACGTTACCCCACAGAGTGTGTGAAGGGGTAGACCCCCAGTAGCGGACAGCAAAAAGGAAGTAGTCGCCGTCAGCGTGGGATGAAGATCATAATAATAGTGTAAGAAGTATTCTTAAGATTAAATTTAAGAATTGTGAAAAAAGGAAAAGTAATATCTTAAGGAAATTTTTTTAAGCAAGTGAAAATAAATTTAAATAAAGATAAAAATAGATAACATTTGAAAGAAAATTGAGAAATTTTAAAAGAAAAATTGAAAACAACTTAGCTTTTGATTCATATTAAAGTATGGAAAAATAAAAATTACAGCCCAAAGGGTCTCAACGTTACCCCACAGAGTGTGAAGTGGTAGACCCCCAGTAGCGGACAGCAAAAAGGAAGTAGTCACCGTCAGCGTGGGATGAAGATCATAATAATAGTGTAAGAAGTATTTTTAAGATTAAATTTAAGAATTGTGAAAAAAGGAAAAGTAATTATCTTAAGGAAATTTTTTTAAGCAAGTGAAAATAAATTAAAATAAAGATAAAAATAGATAAAATTTGAAAAGTGAGAAATTTTAAAAGAAAAATTGAAAACAACTTAGCTTTTGATTCAAATTAAAGTAAGGAAAAATAAAAATTACAGCCCAAAGGGTCTCAACGTTACCCCACAGAGAGTGTGAAGTGGTAGACCCCCAGTAGCGGGCGGTAAAAAGGAAGTAGTCGCCGTCAGCGTGGGATGAAGATCATAATAATAGTGTAAGAAGTATTTTTAAGATTAAATTTAAGAATTGTGAAAAAAGGAAAAGTAATATCTTAAGGAAATTTTTTTAAGCAAGTGAAAATAAATTTAAATAAAGATAAAAACAGTTAACATTTGAAAGAAAAGTGAGAAATTTTAGAAGAAAAATTAAATAACTTAGCTTTTGATTCAAATTAAAGTAAGGAAAAATAAAACTTATAGCCCAAAGAGGTCTCAACGTTACCCCACAGAGAGTGTGAAGTGGTAGACCCCCAATAGCGGACAGCAAAAAGGAAGTAGTCGCCGTCAGCGTGGGATGAAGATCATAATAATAGTGTAAGAAGTATTTTTAAGATTAAATTTAAGAATTGTGAAAAAAGGAACAGTAATATCTTAAGGAAATTTTTTTAAGCAAGTGAAAATAAATTTAAATAAAGATAAAAATAGATAAAATTTGAAAGAAAAGTGAGAAATTTTAAAAGAAAAATTGAAAACGACTTAGCTTTTGATTCAAATTAAAGCAAGGAAAAATAAAAATTTCGTAAAAAAATATCAAAATAAGATTTTTAAAAGAAACGTAATCTATAAATTTAAATAAATTTTTTGTGAAAATCTGCGATTCCTACGGGACCCTCCAGATTGTTTTAAATTAAATTAATCAATTTAAATAATAGGTTATACTTAATCAATTAAACTTTTTTGCAATTATAAAAAAAAATCAGCTCTGCGAATCTGAATTCCAGACCCTCCAGAGTAGAAGAGCACTCCTTCCGGAAGGGAATATATAATAAAATCAAGACTATAAGATAAAACTAAAATAAGTTAATAAAATATGTCGAATCCAAGTAATCTAATTAGACCCAGTATCTTAGAGACACCTGGCGTATCAAATACCCAGCGATCTGAAAGAATGGTTCACAAATCTCATATTAAAAAAGGATAATAAATAAAATAATAATTTAATAACATTAAAAATTATTAAAACAGATAACAAAAATGACAACCAAGAGGAAAATCAACTTAGTAGGAAAAATATATTAAGATTAAAAATATTAACTATTAATATATTTAAAATAAAAAAAAGTTAAAGGAAAAAATTTAGGAACTAAGGCAAAGAAATTAGAAATAAAGGATTCTATAAAATTTATACATAATTACATACAAATCGATAAATATGCCGTAGGTGTACGATTTTGATACAAGATAAGAAATTAAAAGTAGCAATAATGACTGAAAAATACAAATAAGGTCGAACAACATGGCATAGGCGTACGGCCAATGGAAACTAGGATGCTAGATGCAATATGGAAAAAAACAATATTGAATCAAGTTAGTAAAAAAAAAGGGTAAATTTTAAGAGGATATGAGTAGATAAATATAACAAAATATAATATAGATTTGACTACGAAGGCAGCGATTAATTATTCGTAGATTTTAATAACATAATACATATAAAGGGACATAGAAAATAACATTTTATTGTTTTTAGAATTCTCACCTATATGGTGCATGCAGAATTCGAAGTATTGGACTACACAAACTCGCAATTAATTACCATTAAAGATGGCATAGCAAGAATACAGGAAGGAATCTTTAAAATAATTCACATAATTGACGTATCGGAATACGACAAACTGACGAACAAGATAGAGAAAACAGTAATCAATAACATAACAGAATCTCAGGAATTATATCCGTTTCTTTTACATGAGATGTCACAAATTCGAACACTTATATCAAGGATCACCCCAAAAACAAAAAATAAACGATCTTTAGATTTGATAGGATCCGCATGGAAGTGGGTCGCAGGTAACGCCGACCATCATGACCTAGAAATTATTAACGAAAACTTACAGAATTTAGATGAAAATAATAACAGACAAATAATTATAAATAAACAATTAATTGAGAAAATAAATGAGTAAAACGTTAAAATGGACCAAATAACAAAAGTCGTTAGAGATAATATAAAGTTAGAACTAAGTATAAAAATTAAATACCAATTGCAATTAATCAAGGAAGAATTATTGAATATTGAATATGCCTTGAATTGGGCGAACTCTAATATTGTAAATTCTTTCATTTTATCTACTTTAGAAGTAAAAACTATTGAAAAATTTTTAATCATAAAAATTATTAATGTGGCCGTAAACGGTTCCATGATTGTTAATATCTTAAGCTTACCAACTACAAAAGAAGAAGAATGTAAAACACTTATTTTGATATCTATTAAAAATAATAATAAAAAAACTAAAATTGAATTTGACAAAATCCTAAATTGTAAGGAAAAAGTGTTTGAAATTAAATCTGATTGTAAGAAATATAAAAAAAAACAATCTGTAATGAAAAGAATTTAATAGAATTAAGAGAAAATACATAGCTGTATAATCAGATTATTGAAAAGCCAAATGCCAAATTGCACGAGCACCAACGCTGACCATATAAGTGATTTTGAAGAAATCCAGCCTTGTTTACTATTGTTTAATGACTACAATGATACCGTATTGATTGATAATCAGCCGCTTCAATTAACAGGCACATTCATTATAAAGCATCGTAATTCGAATGTATCACTAAAAGATAAAACTTTGTATGTGCAAGAGACAACATATCTAAAACCATTGCCAGATATTCTACAACAGATAACAGCCAGAGATCAGTTGGAAGAAATTTTAACCTTGAAGATGATGATCAAGGAACTTGAGATACAAAAGAGAAATAAAATTTCAAAAATTAATCTGGTCAATAAAATTGGTTTTACTTTTAATGCCACTTTTACAATGATATTTATTGTTTTATTCATTGTACTAATGGCAAGACTTTGGTAAAATAAAACCAAACTAGCACAAGTCGAACAACCGGAAGAAACGAAAACCGTAACGCCTAATTCGATGCAGACGGAGACGTCAGCATTTAAGAAGGGAGGAGTTAACACCACAAATGTTGAAACTTAGCAACAAGCAGTTTTGTTTATTAAAAACAATTAAATTGCTGACAATTTGTCAGCAATTTTTTGTCATTTTGCTGATTTTGCGTACACGTTATTTCAACGGAAGTTTGATGCATTGGCAAAATTTGATTAAATCGTAGGTAATATTAATTTTAAGCTTTAGTTTTAAGTTCAGTTCAATTTTATAATCAAACAGAAAATAAAGTACAATAAAAAATAAAATTAATTTTTTTTTTTTTTTTTTTTTTTTTAAATAATTAACTTATATTCCAAATTTAAATTGGTGTTCCACAGCACACCTTTTCATGGTTTTTTTACAAGTGATCTCCCCGAGATCCAGTCCTATTAAAGCACTCGAATCATCAAGCTGTTTTTAATTTTAAATAGCTTAACTTATACAGTGCACAAATATATAAGAATATATGTATATGTATATTATAAATGGAACATTTGTGAATATACATATGTATATATGAATTATTTATTAATTGGTAATTAACCAAATGCGGCTCAGAACGACTTTATTCTAGCATGGTATTTCAGTATTCGAAAGTTATCGGAATACTGAAATTATTTATGAGTGGGACGAATAGTAACCAATTGCGGCTCAGTGCGATATTATTCGTCGCACGGTATTTCAGTATCCATAGAATATCGGGATACTAAAATTATTTCGAGACAGCGCGAATAGTGCGATTTTGTTATGCACACATGGAAATATTGCGGTTTTAATTGTCAACCCAATATTGTAATTTCACTTATTGAGTGCGAAGCGCCCTCCTTTCGGTCCGGGGAGTTAATTTGGTTAGAACCGGAAATTTATTTATTTATTGTTTCCTATTGTACAGTTAATTCATTTCCTTTTTTCTAGATATTAATATGTAGTTGTTGAACTGTGTTTAACTGTATGATTAAATGATTTTGTTTGTTTTTTCTAAATAACTATTGTGAATTATTATATTTTTTTTTTTTTTTTTTTTTTTTTTTTGTATAACACTTAGTTTCATATTCTGTTATATTACTTTCTTTTATTACTTTTAAGATGACTTGAGGACAAATTTAGTTTAGTTTAGTTTAAGTCACTTAGCTTTGAACCTTAAGCCATGAAGGCAATAAAGACTATTAGTTAAGAATTAAAACATTCTTATTCATAAACATACATATATTCAAGAGGAATATATATTCAAGAATATATAACCTAACACGTAGATTGTAGCGAGTTTAGTTAACTCCTAGAACCTATAAATTGGTCCTTCGATAAGTCCTAGTGTCCTAGGATTGCGATTTGATCCGGTGGCGTAAGCTCCACCAATCATTAACGGCGGTTGTGTGTCTCCAGCACGAGCCCCATCAATTGAAGAGTGACAGGAGGTCACTAATTATCAACGGAGCTTGTGCGATACGTGCACCAACCCATTAAGAGGAGAGTGGCATAAGCTCCACTAACCATCAACCCCAACAAGAAGAGAGTGGCATAAGATCCACTAACCATCATCCCAGTCAAGAATAGTGTGACAGGAAGTCATTAAACATCAACATCGGTTGTGCGCTGCCAGCATCAACCACATCAAAGTAGAAGCAGCTCATCCATATATCATTATCAGTGCGACAAGAGGTTCAACCATTATTAAAGGCGATTGTGCGCTTCCAGCATCAACTTCATCAAACGCAGATCATCAAACTCATTCATCAAACTAAAAGTGGCAAGAGGTCACTAATCATCAACTTCATCAAACCTAGAGTATTAAGAGGTCACTAATCATCAACTCCAGAAGTCTGAGAGGGACAGGAAGTATTAACTCCAGAAGTAGAAGAGGTACAGGAAGTCATATACCAACGAATTCATTAAATATTCAATCTAATCTAAAGGTATAAGTATTCAACAATCGGTAATTCTTGAAGAACGGAGTAAAAGCGGTATGTACAATGTAAATTAGTAGTGGGTGCGACTTTAGACAATATCTAAGAGAAAAAAATAAATAAATAAAAAGGTTTTTTTTTCTCATAAAATAAAGGCAACAAATATAACCACTAAAAATAGAATACAAGAAGTCAGAAATCACAAGACCATTAATAACATAAAGAGCAACAACATAAAATATTACAGTTCTTTAAAATCTACAAGAAAATAACTATTGCCACATTCCACATTGACCTTGGATGTGGCATTTCTTAAAAATAACAAATAACAACAAACTAACACAAAATCTAACGGTACTCAATAAGAATTTTTCGGAAACAACAATAAATATTTGCAAAACTCCACGTTTCAATTACACACGTTTCTCTGCACATTCTCTTCAACTTTTAACTGATCTGTATTTTGATAAGCGATTTGTCAAAGTAAGAACAACAAGATAGTAGCTGTGCGAGTAATATTTAACAAGAAAGTAAAAAGTGATTTTATAAGTGGTTTCTTGTAGAAACAATTATAGAGAAAAATAAATAAAAATTTAAATGTGGACAAAACTTTTGAAAGAAAAAAAACATTTATAACACAAAAGAAAATATTAATTGTAGACATAATTTACAAAAATAAGTACATTTATAAACGGAAAATCCAACAGCAAAAATTATTAGTTACAAAGACAAATTAAAATTAAAATTGAAAAAAAAAACAGTGGACATACACACATAATAGAAAACCAAAAACAAACACCCATAAACAGTGAATAAAATTGTGGTTGTTTTAAAATAAAATGTTGATTTTTTTAACTAAAATTTTAATACGATTTACATATACACAAAATCATAACAAAAATACATAAAATAATTTAGACAAATAAGTTTTTTTTAAAACAAAAACAAACTATAGTGTTACCAAATAGAAAAAAAATGGAAATAGGAATAAAACACATTCAATAGCCATAAAAAAATAAGACTGCTTCACGCTACATAAAAACAACAACACAGTGCACAAACAGTAAGCGGTACAATTATAATAAACAGGTAAAATAAATAACAAGGGTTTCCCATAATTAAAAGAAAGAAACAAGGGTTAGCGGTTGTCCTTAAATAAATTTATTTATTGTTTTTTTTCGGATTATATTTTTATTTTTGAGGTTATTATAAAATTATTCGATTCGCTATGTTTCAATCGGTTTTTTCGAAACTTCTCTTTTTTATTAAAAATAATAGTGAGATTAAAATTTTATCTTCTCGATAGTAAAAAAAAAACAATCAAAATGTCGGTAAAAAGTAAGTGCAAATTTGATGTTCATCACATAATCACGTTTTGTTCTGAATTTGAAAATATTCGTGAAGAAAATCAGACGGCATCTCTACTCAAGTAAGTCTCGATGACCTGGAAAGGAGGTGGGTTAAGCTGACGGAAGGCTATGAGGCTATCGTGATGGATGAAAAGAGTGAAGCGAGTGACGATTTCAAGGACGAAATATCAGTGCAATACGAAAGAATGGAGAAATATCCCCTGTAGAAAAGCTGCAGTATTTGCGAAGAAAAATGAAGAGGTTCGACTTAGTTGAACAGAATTTCGATTTGGCATGGAAAGCACTAAAAAATCGATTCGAAAATCCAAGGATCAAGCATCAACAGATTAAACACATCTTATCAATTTAAGCAGCTCAAAACGAAACCTCATGATCGATTCGACTTATTATGGACACAATTGATGAAAAGATTGCGATTTTGAAAACCTGCCAATTTGATGTTTCTTCTTGGGACCCGATTCTAATTTACATCTGCTCTTCTAAACTACCAGAAAATACTTTGCGAGTATGGCAAAACTCCCTTAGCAATGATAAAGAAATGCTCACATGGAAAGAAATGAGTAATTTTCTCAAGAGGAGAATTGAGATGTTTGAAACAGTTTATGATATGAAGAAACCAAATTAAAAGGAAACCTCAGATTCAAAATCTAATGCATATCATTCCTAAGCTGAAGGAAGCAGGGTACAATATACCTGTAGAAAATGTAAAGAAAATCATCCCTTAAAGCAGTGTAAACGGTTCGCAGAATTATCGGCAAAAGAAAGAATGAAATTCGTGTCCTCTAACAAATATTGCACGAATTGTTTATCCCCTAATCATTTTAAATCCAAATGTTCAAGTAAAAGTCTTTGTTTTCGCTATAAGAGAAAGCACCACACTTTACTTCATCTAGAAGAAGATAACACGCGTACACAAAAAGAAACTTCTCCACAAGATGAACAAACAGGTTTATATAACACTCAAGTAACGAATAATATCAAATTACATTTAGATTCAAGCTCCTCAAGTTCTATTCCACTTGAACGAACAACAATTTTACCAACAGCCCTAATCTACATATGATAAGCAGGTGATCTATTTACGGTTTGGGCTCTACTCGATGCCGGTTCTGAAAAAAGTTTTATATCTTCCATAATTCAGCAGAAGCTATCTATATCTATGGAAATTTATCACACACTAATTTCTAGTTTAGGTGGAACGGTAGTAGGCAGGTCGAAAGGAATTTGTACTATAACACTACAATCTAGAAGATCAGAGTTCGATATTACAATTAAAGCCATTATTGTTTCAAAGTTAACACATTTTCTAACTGGTGCACGTATGGATATGGAGACGTTGTATTCAGCAGACCTTTATTTTTACAAGCTAGGTTCAATCGATTTCATAATCGGCGGCGATTATTTGCCATATATCAATCTGAGCGGTGTAAAATCTGATATCGAAAATACTTTAGAGGCAAAAGAATCTCACTTCGGTTGGTATTTATCAGGGCCTGAACCGAGTCATGAGTGTAAATCATTTTCTACAATAGATTCTTCAGTAGAATAAATTCCTCTTCATGAGCAAATAAAAAAAATTTGGGAGTTAGAGGAAGTAGAAAAGGAAAACGTGGAGTCGGAGCAAGAAGTATATTGTGGCATTAAAAAAAAACAGTTCAGCGTCAATCAGAAGAAAAATATATCGTAAGATTACCTTTTAAGACAAACTACCCCTCGGAAATCTTTTTGGGGTCATCACAAAACTACGCCTATGCACAACATCTTCAGATGGAGAAGAGATTGGACAAGAATCAGGAATTAAAAAAGCAGTATCAACAGGTTTTACAAGAATATATTGATATTGGTCATTGGAACAAGTAACACATCAGGAACCTTTAACGCAAAAGCACTTCTCGTTTTTTCTACCTCATCAAGCAGTAATTCGTCCAGAAAGTAAATCGACCAAGGTGCGTTTTGTATTCAATCCGTTCAAGAAAATTATCTTATCATGGTTTTTCATTAAATGATGTATTATATCAAGGCCCAACGCTTCAAGGAGACCTCATGCAAATTATCTTATCGTTGAGATATTACAAATATGTAATTACGGGCGACATTCAGAAAATGTACCGCCAAATTTTCGTTCATGAGAACGATAGAGCATAGATCAATTAAAGTTTTTCAACTTAAAACTATAACCTTTGTAGTTAACAGTGCACCATATTTGGCACTAAGAACTCTTCTCGAGCTAAGCAAAAATTGTAAACCAATGCATCCATTTGCTTCAACAATTCTAAAGGAGGAAATTTACATAGACAACGTTTTGTCGGGAGGACATAGTCTTGAAGAAGGAAAACAAATACAACTTACCAAAGCCTTAGCCAGCGGCGGGTTTCTATTAAAGAAAGGGAGAAATATTTTGTAATTTATTGGTTGCGAAAACTAAGGTTGCGCCCTTAAAGCTGATAACTATTCCGAAACTCGAGCTTTGTGAAGCAGTATTGTTATCTAAGCTGAAAGTTTAACCAGAAGATTAAAGTTCCCGTTTGACTTATTTTTACATACAGACTCATCAATTGTTTTGGAGTGGCTCCAAAAATATCCACATACTTTAAAAACTTTTGTAGCAAATCATGTTACCCATATTCACAAACTCACTCAGCTGAACTAATGGAGATATGTAAAGACGGAGGAGAACCCTGCTGATCTTCGAACTCGAGGCTGCTCTCCACATAAACTTGCGGAAAATAGTTTATGGTGGCGCGACCCTCTTTGGCTAAGTCAATCCACTGAATATTGGCCAAAACCACGCACATTTGATTCAACTGATTTGGAGACAAAAAACGTATCAAATTTTCATTTGCAAACTAATCCGGAGAATGTTTTGAGTGAATTCTCATCATTTCCTAGAGCTTTAAGAATCCTAAGTTATCATTTTCACTTCATTAATCGTATTTTAAAACGCTACAGACATCCACGGACCGTGGCTTTCACCTGAAGGCTAAAGCACAAGAGTTTGCGAATCTTCCATTGTCGGGCAGGCAAGTTTTTGAGGTGGCGCCAGGTTACGATGGAGAAAACAGTATGGGCACGTGGAGCCTAGAAATAAAAGATCAAGCTAATTTTACCTTCCCCCCACCGATAAACGAGGAAACATTAAAGCGGCATTTCGATAATTTAAGGCCAAAGGCGCATCTTCAGTATGCCACATGCCGCGAAGTGGACGGTGTTATGGGCAGATCTTTAATGTCCTCATTTTTGCAGAGAAACAAACCTTCCTGATCCCAATCTGCTTCGGGCTCAATTATCCCAATTTGGTTGGATCATATACGGAATGTGGAAAGGCTGTAGCTGCCATATTAAAGTGTTCGGAGGATGTTGGACTGTGTTCAACTATATTTCTAAATGATTTTATTTGTTTGTTTTTTATAAATAACTATTGTGAATTATTATCTTTTTTTTTTTGTATAACACTTAGTTTCATATTCTGATTCTAGCGAGTTTAGTTGACTCCTAGAACCTACAGTAGTGCTATTTATTAGCCTCTGACTATTATTTTCCATACTACATACATATTGATATATAGTGCCAGAATTTGTCACCTGTGGTACTTTCCATTTGATTTTTTTCTAGACGTTAATATGTGGTGCTATTTATTACCAGGTACAAATACGCTACGTTCAGCAAGACAGCACAAAGCAGAATAGGAACTCATAGATACAAAGAAATAAGCGATGATAATGACATCAAGGAGTGGGCAGTGGTGGCATTCTCTTCGCATTGGTGAAGGAGTTAGTGCCCGAATACGACGGATCTACTTCACCACCAATATTTGTTGCCCAGACAAAAAATGTAATGAAGCTGTATTCGGTGGATACCTGCATGTTATTTATGTCAAAGATCAAAAGAAGGGCACAGTGTAAGTTGCACTTAAAATCCAACTTTTTTAATGAGAGCTTGGATGAATTGTTTAATAAGCTGTCAGAAATTCGACGAAAATTTGGGGACAGAAAGTGGTTATAATAAAGATTTTACCTCGTATTTTAAAGAGCGCCTGCGGGTCCCTGAAGACGAATTGATAGACTATTTCATCGAGGGATTGCCCGACAGATACCTGAGAACTCATGCTAAACTCCAATGTTTCCAGAATAAATCACATTTTTAGACAGCATTTTCAGAAATCAGCCAACAGGGGCGTATATCAAATGCCGCCAGAAAATCCTAAGTGCAATGCTACAATTGTTACTGTTTGGTGTACTTTGCGAATGAGAGCCCGAAGCCGAAAAGGTAGGTAGGTGCCTGTTATGGGTGTGGTAGTTTAGGCCATTTGGTGGCTGCCTGTCCAGAACAGAAAACGAGTGGCCCTAAGATATACAATAAGTATTTAAAATATTTATTTTTTTAATTCTTTTATGTCGAATGTTTGATGGATACAGGAGTCCTGCCAGCTTGTTGAGAAGGTCGTTTATATCTGGGAAAATCAATGCAAATTTTTCCAATGATCTGATCGTTCTTTTTCTGACCTTAATGGAAGAATTTCATTTAATGTTCAATTTAATAATAAAAATATTGGAGTTCAAATATATGTCACGGATGACTCCACGATGGCATTTGATTGAATCTTTGGAAGCATTCGACACATTAACAGGTGAAACCATCATCTGAACAACGCCCATCCACTTCTCCACCATGAACTTTATCCTACTTAACCTACTGTAAGCATCTAGTTTAAAATATATTTACAAAATTTTATTTAAAAAAAAAAAAAAAAACTAAGATGCATAAAACTATAAGTAACGTAGAGAAAAATATTATTGTTTTTAGAGGAAACAGAACAAACACCCGACGGGCAGATTCTTCTTAGGGTCATTAGAAACAAAATTACAGGAACCGCTAATGAACTCTTAAATAGAAAGAACTTAATGATGGCTTTTGCGGACAAAAGAACAGAAGTCACATTAATAAGAGATGTTCATAAACATTACATAATTTAACAAATATCTCGAAGAATTTCATGCAGATATTGTAGGAATTCAAGCGGCCTTACTTAACAATATTGTGTTTAATGAAAAAGATCAGAAAGTTATAAGTTCCAAGTGAGACCTATTTGCGGAGATGTGCTTTAACGGATTATTGACAGGACTAAAAGAACCACTAGGGGCAACAATTCGCGTTATGCGCCCGGAAAATTTATCCACAGCACTCTCATATTGTATTAAGAAACAAAACATAGTGTCCTCTAACAAGCCCTAAGAACTTACCAACATAAACCCTATTAAAAGAGACAATTTAACTTTTATAGACAGTACAATCAAAATCATCGGCATAATCTGTCATTTTCTTTAAGGGACCATTTACCAAAAAATTCAAAAACCGCTACAAAAAAATATATTATATATTAAATGCGGTAGAACTAAAGCTGAAATAATGTTAACAGCCAGTTTCACGATAGCGTACGAAAATTTGGACATAAGAAAGGTATGCGAAAAAATATTATTTTGGGTTTCACAACACTGTTTTCTTTTGCTGTACTTATGTTTGTTTGCGTCTCTTTGTTACGTCACTTTGTTAAATAAAGTGACGCCGGAAGATTTTTTGTTAATTTCCAGCGATTTCTGATAGGTCAGTGGACCTTCTTCTTTATTTTTTAGATGGAGTTGTCTGGCTCACTTGTGATGTTATGCGTGCGCTCTAACCGCTACACCACGCCACGCCACCTCCCTATTTGTGAATATAAACTTTATATTACAATATAAAGTGTAAATAAAAATATTATTATTATTATCATTATTATCATTATTATCATTATTATCGATATTATCATTATTATCATTATTATCATTATTATCATTATTATCATTATTATCATTATTATCATTATTATCATTATTATCATTATTATCATTATTATCATTATTATCATTATTATCATTATTATCATTATTATCATTATTATCATTATTATCATTATTATCATTATTATCATTATTATTATTATTATTAAGTTAACACACAATATATTGGTCAACCATAAGTTCATCGACCCACTCGTACACGCGCATGTTACAGATTGTAATTAAGCAATTCTTGCAGGCAAGTGTTCTGTAATATGAAATCCTGATTACGAAACACATTACAGGTGCATGGGAATATAGCTTACCAAACGTTCCCATTAATTTAAGTTAGACTAATCACTTTTCATTAACTAAAATTAAGTTTCTTTTATGATTGTGTAAAAACTTTAAAGCAGTTCAATTCTGGGCTGCAACGGAATAAAACTATAAAAATACAAAATTCTCGTGTGTTGTTTGATGTAAAAGTTAAGTTGGGCCCCGTGGGCGGCACATGGTCGGTGCCGTGTTTAACTTTATTATTATTATTATTATTATTATTATTATTATTATTATTATTATTATTATTATTATTATTATTATTATTATCATTCCTTATCAAATATACAATAAATTGAATATTTAATATAAAAAATAAAATGGATTTATCAGTGGGCATTCATTTTTTGGCAGTTACAGAAAGTTGTGCTGTGTCGTTTTGTTGGTTCGTATGGAGGATTCTGCTGTTGGTTTAGTTGCTGTGTAAATAAAAAATAATATATGTATGCACGAAAGCAAATGTGTATGTGACTAATTCCGACATTTGTTTCGCAATGTTGACGACGCATTCGTTATCGTAAAACCGAACTTTGTATGCAATGTGGTCATACAATTTTAAACGCAACGGTACGAGAACAACAACAGCATCAGAACATCGGACAGCACATGACAACAACATCAACATATGGTAGACCAACATCAACGCAACGGTACAGACTAATCAAAAACAACAGTATCATTAATCAAACAGCCACCTTTACACAACATGTTTTGACAGCAGCAATATTAGCACATCAGACATCGCATGGCAATGACATCCATACGTGATAATATAACTTTTAACGCAACGGTAAGAGAACAACAACAGCATCAGAACACCGGACAACACATGACAACAACATCAATATATGGTAGACCAATATCAACGCAATGGTACAGACTAATCAAAAACAACAGTATCATTATATAAAACAACACTCTAGCCACCATTACACAACATATTTTTCACACTGTAAATGTCAAATTGTCATTGCTTGTGTATAAGACATGAAAAGTCTTGATAAAATTTCAATTAGAGCATGCTCTAATTTAAATGTGTAAATGTCTATGTTAACGAAACAAACATTGATTACCACTGTTACGGAGTGCCCTAATAAGTTCCACATGAGCAGCTGTTTTGCTATTGTGAATTATTATTTTCGTATTTTATATGACGTTTGTTTGTGAACCGCTTTGTTGCACTCTCTTTTGTCTTCTTATTTGTTTCTTAATTTGTAAGTTTATTATAACGCGCCATATTTATGATTATTTAAATGCCAATTTATTGTTGAAGAAAGAGGTGCAAAACTGCGGTATGTTTGGTAAAATGGTATCACAAATTTGTGTTTTAATATTATAATTTATATATGTGGGAATAAACATCATTGGTACTCTGTACAATACAGAACTTATTTTAAGCAAACCTCCTGTCTTCTTAATGCCTAAGTTATAGCCGTAACAACTACCAATTCGATTTTCTGGTAATAATAAAATGCTGACATTTGCTGACGCTCGAAACAAGTGAACAACACATTAATGTTACAATATAACAGCGCGTGTCATTATGATTACCATGCAATTTTCAAACGAATTCGCGACAGCTTGCGGCCGTTTTTCAAATGAATGACGTTGGTATTTATTTATATTTACATATGTAATTGTACATATACGTTTGTGAGTAAAAATTAAGATCCTTTTGAAATTGACTACTTTTAACAGACACAAAGACACACAATAAATCTTTAACTTAAAAAACACATGCAAAAATATGTCGTGTAAATCCACCTTTACGTTACCTTTGTATTACATATACATTACAATTACATCACATTTTCTAATAATATATTTAAAAATTTATACAAATATAATTACATCAAACGGAAAAAAGTCTTTTTTTCTGAACATAGGGACATACGAATTTTCTGAGTTACAACAAAATAATTTAAAAATAAAATTAATTTTAATTAATGTCTGATTTTGATCATTTTGAATTTAATAATTTAGTTTCACAATTTTATAAAATAAAGAAACTAATCTCACAAAATAGACCACTAACCAGGAATATCGGAGAAATTTATGAATATAAAGTACCTTTGATGAATAAAGTGGACGTCAAACGTGTAAGTTAGTCTTTTAAATGAAGAGTTGGACATTACATGTTTAACCAACCACCAGATAATTTTAAGTAAAGGTAAGCGTACTATGTACTAAAAATTTTTATATATAAAAAATAAATTTGAATTGAATATTGAACGAAACTCCAAAAGACGTGTGTCGTTTATTTTTATGCACTTTTTTTTAATAACATACAACTGGAGCAGCCGGTAGGATGCCCGGGTATGTTTTTTATTGAAAATTACAAAAAGTGGTACTGGACATTTTAATGACCTTATCGAGCATCAAACGATAAATAATAAAAGAGATAACTCTTAACTCAAATTGACAAACGAGTAGAAAGCAGCAACAAACGTTAATTTAATTATGATGAATATATAAAAAATCCGCCATTTCATATTTAATATTTTCATATTGAATAATAATAATAATAAATAAATAAATAATATATGAATGAATTTAAAATAAAGATATGAATTACCCTAATATTAAGTAGATTTAAGTTCAATAACTATAAAGATATAAGATATGAGAATTAATAACTGAATTGCTGAATGGTTGAGTTTCGTTGTATATTAGAATATAAGTAAATAATGTTAATAAATAAACACTTGAAATCATACAGTCGTGTTATTATTTCGTCTCACTTAATTTTTCCCGGTTCCCATTTTAAGTTTAAATTATAATATATTTGATTTAAACAGTTTCTCAAAAATTATTAAGCAAAAACATTTTGGCATCCGAGCAGGGAAAAGTACGAATTTTTTTATAAATTTTTAATAGAATAAGACATTTTTTTAAAGTGAATATTCTCAAACAATGGTAAAAAAAAATAAAAATGAGGCTTAACATTTTTGTTGGAAAAAATAAATATTCTTTTGTTAATGAGCGATAGCGAATTCGGGAAAGTACACCCAAATTACGAATATACATACACTTGACTCCGGAAAAAAATCAAACGATAGATATATAACAGACGATCTTAGATATTATAGACGTAGTAGAAGAATAACCAAAAATAAGTGATTTCTAAAAAACAAACTTAGATGATACTTTGTACCAAACTAAGCAATAATTGTCGAACCACAAGCACCGATATCGATAACGTTAACCCTAAAAAGTATTTAGACAGACTTCTAAGCTTTAATGGAGGTAATAACGATCTACAAACTTTCATTAGCTTGATAGATATAATCCATCCTATTCTTAGAGCTTATGGCGAACCATCACAATATCTCTTCTTAGACATAATAAAAAGTAAACTGAAAGGTGAAGCAAGAGTAACAATAGAAATAAATTGCCAAGCGCAACAACAATCAAATTTTTAAAAACGCATTTCCATCCTGATCAGTTAAATGCTGTTATAATCGATGATGATTTTTATGAAGTCTTTATAACCACATACATACATATAATGAATTTTTCTCTAATAGTAGAGTCGTTAGGTGTAAATTAAAATTAGAAGATATAGAGGACAAAGTAAAATTAACAGATGTTAAAGAATAGGATCATCTTGATAAAGGTCACACAGGAATAAATGCTATTTTTGACAAATTGAAGAACCAAATTTGCAATACTAATTTAAAATTAAGAATTATGTGATAGATAAATAATTGCATAGTATGTAATATAGAAGTATGTTCAAAATCCACCTAAAATACTTTACAAAATAACAAAAACAGCCGGAAAATCTCGTTAAGTTTGTAGCAAGTTTTTTTTCTTCTCTCTCTCAAAAAATAAATTCTGTTAAAGATACAATACTTTTTTTATTGTTCGCATGTTTTTTTTTTTTTCAGTACAATTTTATTTGGGATTACAATTGTTGCCACTTTACTACACTTAGTTGCAACCCTTCACCTGATCTTTTTATTCTTAAATTTGCCAGCATTTTTTTCTTTCTTATTTAGCATACATATCTTTTTTTAATTTGGATCGTACTTTCTTGCATAATTATAGTGAGGTTATCGTGTTGTCAAGACATACCACACTACTGTTGCTGGAAAGGACAGTACCTCGTGTCAATAGATAAATTTTAATCTGTTGGCCATAAAGGAACCATCAGGATATACTTATGTTAATATAATTTTTTTATTGGAAAAGTGCTGATTATCATTTATTCATTCAGCTTATTTATTATTAACAAGAGTAATTGGGAAAAGAACTCACCACCTTCTTCAAAAGATTTATTAACATATATAGTATATTGCCATACACGTGGAAGAAATTTCCAACTGGGTGCCTCACTACCCACCGTGGTTAATAACATATACCATACGAGTATTATATTAGTTCGTATGTCACATCAGAACATATTAGGAAATCTGTTTATATGTTGCTACAACACGTGATGGTAGTTGGAAACCAATCCCAGCTTCATTCGAAATGAGCAAGGAGCTGCCGTCTATACGTCGAATGACGAGTGCAATTTTGCACATTAAGGAAGATGATAATTAAGCTAAAAGAATAACAACAATATTTGGAGAGAGCATACAAATAGAATTAAGTAATTGAAAATTGTTTCTCCCTCAACAATATAATATCCTTACTGAAAACAACATAAAGAAACTACGTTCAGGATTACAGGAGCCGGAGGAGATTAGTTCTCATAGAGCGATTAGATTTTAAAGCGCTTTTTTATTTGATTTTCAATTGTAGTTTAATTTTGCTTGTTTTGTCCAAACATATACGGTTGGTCATAGTAAAAAAGTAATATCGTTAGAAAGCAATATTGCTTCTAAGTGTAATGATGAATACAAAATGCTATGTAAATACGGATTCTACCTTTTGCAGAAAAAAGTTTAACGTTGACAAGCACAAAAGCGATGTTGAAAAATTTCATGCTATAAGTATATACCAACGAATAGAGGCTAAAAAAAGTAATAAAATAAAGATCGAAAGGAGAACATAAGGCAAAAGAGAACAGAACTTCAGACTGCTTACCAATGTTTTGATTAATAAGCGTTGCAACACTAATATTTATGAAACCACTTTAGTTGATCTAATATTATTGATTTTTATTTCTGATTTACTTTTTGTTTATCTAAACATTGCCGGCAATACACTTGCGTGGAGTACCTCCACCTATAAGGCAGGCATACCTATAGTCCAAAAAACATAATTATAGATTTATAGGCGTACAAGTGTGTAACTTAAAGTATTGTACCATATTATACATACATATCTGTTACTATGGAGATAACTGAGAGAATGAGTGTAAAAAATGTTGTATGGTTTTGCTGTTGAACGCAGATTATGTCTGACTTCATAAATTCATTTGCAATGTAACCTGGCAATGCATGATGTTCATAAAAAAAGTAAAATTAATTTTGGCAATGCCTAATGTTCATAATTGCATGGTAACACTTTTTAATGCGCATTGTTTGACAATTTCTTGCATGGTTTTTATTTGTGATTCTTTGGAAACATTTAAGTACATTCTTTAATGGCGGCAAAACAGTTTTGTGATAAAATTTTAAATTTTGTGGTAGAAATGGCTGATTTATGGTAATTTAAATCTAATTTAATATAAATATGTGATTTAACATAAAATTTTTTGTACATAGTGAAAAAAAATGGAAACACAAAAAAAGCTACTCATAGAAGTGCGTTTGAGGTATGAAACGTAATTGAAACGTCATTGAAACGTAAAATAACAAGTATACCTTTTAATTTAACGAAATTTTTTGATATTAGGCCGAAAATAATGTTGCTAATGCATCTCTTTTTGCTTTTACTTCTCTTTGTCCTGACAAAGTCGCTCCCTCGATTTGGGGTTTAGTGATTGCTTCTTCTACTATTTCATCGTCTATGTTGCCTTCATTATCAATAATTATGTTATAAAGGATCATGCATGCCATCGTTATTAACTTCGGCATTTCGTCGTTCGTAAATTATTGTGTTCTATACCGCAAAATTGAAAAATATGAGATAAGGGCGGATTCGCTATAAACTTTTGGAGATCTACCGATCTGTGTAATCGATTGTCTGATATCACTTATAGTTTTCGAGATACGAAACATCGACTTTAGCCTATGCAGCATTTTACTGATACTGTTCGTAAGTTATTATGTTCCATACTCAAAAACTTGTGCATATAGAACAAAAACATCCGAAAAATACTCAAGAAAAAAACAATTTGCTTATACTGTTCTATATGCAATGAATTTCATTTTGTTTAATTGTCTTATTCTTTATTTTGCTTTTATTTCACATTTCTTTAAAAAAAAATGTAAAGAAATGGAAAGAAGAAAAATAATTGATCATTTGTTGTTAGAGTTTTTAGCATTTATTGATTTTGATCTTTTTGTTTTTCAACTAATAGTCCTTGTATTTATTTTAATTTGCTGTTAATAGAAATAAGTGAAGTTTTGTAGTATAGCTACTAATCTGAAAGAATTTAAAGTCGAAATCAATTTGTTGGGACTTAGAGCTGTGGTAAGTGACACTGTGTATTAAGTAATTGCGATGCTTACATAGGTAATATTTTATTTTAATGCATTTTAGTGAATCTTGATTCTGACGATCGACTTAATAACCCGGATTTTGTAATTCCTAGTAAGTCAAATGGAAAAGTTAACATGACGCAAACATCTAGCTCATTGGATGAGTCCGATAGTGACTTATATCAATTACCCTGTACATCAAATAAATCATCGGATGAACCTCATACGAACTCCTGTGGACTTTCCCATAAGAGAAAAGGTATTGCTAACCCATTCAAACAGTATTTGCGTAAAATGCGTAGGCAACATGGTGAAGGGTATGTTTCAACAAAAGGATTATTGCAAAAAAAGGGAAAGAAATAAAACTTGCTTGAACGCGTAACTGTCACTTTTCATGTAGTGAAATATTTTCAGAAAATGACCGACAACAATTTTTTAAAGAATACCGGTCTCTCACGGACAGCCAAAAGAATACTTTTTATAGTAAGTTTATTTCAGTTAAAAACGTCAAAAGAAGAGTAATAAAGCATTCTACAAGAAAACAGAAGAGCTTTATTTACTATCTGAAAAACAATATAACAAAATCATTGCAACGGGTTTGTCAAAATTTCTTTTTAAATACTTTGAATATTTCCAAAAATAGAATATATTATCATTTCAATCACCTTTGCGATCGGACCACAGGTATTGTCATAGAATTGCGAAAAGGAAAGCACATTAAGCATTCCATATCGAACGAGACAAAGAAAAAAATAAAAGAACATATAAAAAGCTTTCCTGTAGTTGATTCACATTATTGCATAGCCAGTATCTGGAGGAAGGATTGACCATAACTAAAATGTTTCGGTTTTTTCAACAGAAGTTTTTTGTCACAAAAAAAGATCAATGTGATGTTTGTGTACTATTTCAAAAGCAAAAAAAGTGTAATACCTTAGATGAAAAGACCAAACAAGAATATGAAAAACATTGCCAAGAAAAACTTTATTACAAAGTCGAGCGTGAAAAAGATAGAGCCATTACATCTAATGATACTTTAGTAATCTGTTTTGATTTGCAAAGTGTTTTCACACTGCCAAAAGGCAGTCCTCTATTTGTTACTATAAAAGAAAACTTTCTGTCTTCAATATGACGGCAACGCTGTGTTCCCAAAATAAAAAGCCAAATATTACTTACTATGCTATTTGGAACGAGATACATAGTGGTCGTTCAGGTAATGACATAGCCAGTGCCATTGCAAAAATTTTACACCAAATAGCTAAAGATTTTAAAAATATTAAACATTTCATCTTATGGAGCGATTCTTCTGTCAAATTTTTTCGACAGCTCTTCTACAGTTTATGAATAACCAAAAACAAATTATATCAATCACACAAAAATTTACGGAACCAGGTCATTCTCAAATTCAAGAAGTGGATGTTGTGCATAGTGCCATCGATCGACATTTGAAATTACGGGAAATTCATGGGCCTTTAGATCTAGTTGAATTGCTTAAAACCTATATATCACCAAAAGTGATTCTTATAGTGCTGGAAATGACGCGTAGGGATTTTTACATGTCTTCAACAAAAACTGCTTGACTTCAAAATGTGCCTTTTGCACAAATTAAATCATTGCACTATCAAAAAAGTAATCTATTTGCAATATATCAAAAAACGTCTTTATCGCAAAAAGAATATATGAAAACTAATATTAAGAAAAAAGCTCGAAAAAATGTTCTTTCGACACCAGTAGATTTATTTCAGACAACATTACAAAATTCATCTCAAAAAAAAATATCATCGGAGAAAATTGATATCAAAAGTTTATATAACTTTCTAACACTTGATGCAGTGGCGTGAGTTTAAAGTTATCTTGTTTTAATAAGTTTAAAGCATAGTTATAAAATTAATCTTAAAACTTAATATGAAATAAAGATTTTGTTATATTAAAATGTAACCTTGCTTATACAACTATATGTTCATGGATTTTTATTATTTTTTAACATTTTGTTCTATATGCTAGGAAATGAGAATAATGTCGTAAATATGGGCATATAGAACAAAGCACTTTTTTAAACGCTAGTTGCTTCTAGCCACGCTTCCAAAATCAAACAAGTACATTGTAAAATGAAAGACAAAGTTCGTAGCTTTTCCCTGTAAAAATATCATGGTATTTTTTCGGTTCAGTTTTTTGTAATTGACATCTAAACTATAACATCGATTTTCTCAAAACAGATTTTTTGCATATCGAACACAATAATTTACGAACGACGATGTGTGCACTTTGAACTTCAATGTACTTTAGTATTCTAAACTTCTTTTTTAATATACCGAATGCCTATTCCACAACAACTCGATTTGAACTCAGAATTGTGTTAAATTTCGATTGCATTGGCGCTAAATATCCGTTGTCACGGTAAGGCGCCTTAAGGAACATCTCTAATGGATACCCTCCATCGCCCAACAAATGGTAATTGGAAGAAATATTTATTTCCTTGTTTATTATATCTAATAGAGCTCATTTGCCAAACTGTTGAGTTATGACATGCTCCTGGGCATCCGATAAATACATCTATAAACCTCATACAATAGCCTGCAAAAAATCATATAGGTAATAAAAACATCCCCAGATGAGTCAGTTCCCTTTCTGTTGCGATAACTAATTTCGTCTTCGCAACCTAATACAAAGGGGAAAGAATTGTGTCGAAGGTTTGAGAACTCTTCACTCGTTTGCCTTTGCTTAGATGCAGTTTTTGGAAACTTTATGAGATCTTTCTTCAAGTGGCATATCATTTTTATTATTTTGACAAACACCTTTTATGCAAGACCATTTGTCACACAAAAGCGATCACAGACATCTCTAAAAGAGAAGTTGTTGCTAAGTTTCCAGCATTCCGTAATTTCTTAGATTTAAGTCTAATTAGTCTTTTAAAATAATAGAATTGGATATTTTAATATATCGAATGTACTTTTCTTCATTCGAAAATGAGAAAAAAATACATCATCCTGCATATTTGCGATAGTTTCACAAAAATTCAAATTTTTAGGGATTCTTCGTCTTGAATCTTGAGCAACACGGCGACGCTTCCTTTTATTTAAAATATTTTTAATCAAAGTAATGTTTTTATTCTTTTTGCCATCCAATTCGAAGGCAGTATTCAAAAGAATAGCACAAGATTTCTGGAGATCTATTTAAATACACTTAAAATTAAAAACTTTTACTCCAGGAACAAAACTTTTGTCAATTTATGCGTTCGTAAATGTACTAAAATGTCACGGCATTATTTTACAAAGCAGTGTTGCCATACAATATTACTTTGCCTTGTAAACATTTTTCTTTGCAATGTTACAATGTAAACTGCATTTATGAAGTTAGCCTATACCTTTAAAAACGTAAACAATTGTTTATTGTTCTGCGTTGAGTATGTTAGAGATTTTTTGTTGCTCTCAAATGACTGCTGTAACCATAAGTATTTTTAAAATATTGATGAAGCAAATATACAAGCATAGACTATAAATATACAAGGATGTTGCACTAAGTACATATGAAATTGACA
Organism: Wohlfahrtia magnifica; assembly: GCA_023159175.1. NCBI lineage: Eukaryota > Metazoa > Arthropoda > Insecta > Diptera > Sarcophagidae > Wohlfahrtia > Wohlfahrtia magnifica. The sequence continues at coordinate 1,438,753 of JAKWBJ010000221.1, read as the reverse complement.
AAAAAAAAAAAAATATATTGAGCTTATGATGAGGAGGGTAAGTAAAAAAGGGAGAGCCAAAACTTCGTGTTTACATTCAAGACGTGCACAGGTACAACTGTACGTACATCTTGTGTTCATTTTCAGTTAATTTAGTTATTAAAAGGTTTGTGTAACTACAATTTTACATACAATATATATATATTTTTTTTATATTTCGTGAATAAATAAATAATTACAGAAAAACAATGGTTTTAAATAGTATGATAAATCCACATAATATTTAAATATGAAAAATAAAATAAGATTTTTATGAGACTCATAAAAATTTTAGCAAATACAACGAATATGACACAATAAAACATTTTATAAATTGCTCTATGGTGTTTATTATTCTTATTATTCTTTATTATTCTTATAAATAGGAATGTACCCACTACTACTTATTTGTTGGTGCAATTTTTATAAATCATGCATCCGAAATTTTATTTGTATCGTACAATAAATTATTTTTTGTATTCTATTGTCATCTACTAGTATTTGCTTGTGCGATATAGGAATATAGGAAAACAAATATGTTACTCTCATTCTTTCTTTATTCACTCACACCCGAACTGCTAAAAATTATAACAATACCAACTTATAACAGAAATATACATATCTATACGCACTTCCTTCACTAAACACACACAGTTGTTACTGTGCACATCTTTATTATACAAGTTAATATTGAAAAAGCGAATGCAATATTACAAATTTAAACCAAATTATAAAAACGCCAAATCGTCAAAAACCAGCATTGTACAATCGTAACAAAGCCAAAAGTGCAACAAACCAACTTCCGGCACATGCCGTCAATTCAGCAAACTTACTAAATCATACCATCAAATATTTAGTTTAAATTATGTTTTGTGTATTTCTTAATTTTAATTCTGAATTTACTTTCAAGTAATAAAGTGGTTATTAATAAATAAAAAAAAAATTTTTTTTATAAAATTTAAAAAAAATTAATTTTAACTTATACACACGTAAGTAGGGTTTTTACTGCCAATAACGACATACTGTAGTGTATACATAAATATTCAAATACACTGAATGGTATATCCATAACACAAATTAATTTTCATATATGTTGAGGTATAGGACAGTAACAAAATTTAATTTTTTCATGCATTAATAATTTTATATAATACGATACACAGAACCAATGCGGTCACTGACCGCTTAAACATATTTTGAGAGTCCAATGTGGATTTTCATAATTTTGCCGAATTTACAATTTATTCATGAATTACACAATGTACTCAAATCCAACTCTAAACTTAATTGACAAAATATGAATTAAAAAATAAAACATCCTAATTTTTCTGATAGCCTGATACAATGTTTGGGAAATAGTATGATAAATAATTTGAAGTAGAAAGTAAGTTATTGAGTGATCTTTGGTAAAAGTCACTCAATTCTAGAGAAGTAGATCTTCTTGCATTAATTGCATATTTTGCCTTTCTGCACAATATGCAAAGTATTATAAGAAATAAAAATGGCGTACGTGCATTTTGCTTAAGTGCATTTTGTGAATAACAGCATTCGGTTTTTGGTCAACAATGTTTATTTTTAATACAAAATATTACTTTTACAAAAACAAAAAATTACTATGAAAGGCAAAAAAATTACTTTACTGATTTGGTTACACAAATCGCTGAATTATAAATTCGCTTGATCTGACAGTTGTGATTGTGTTTAAAGGTTGTTTTTAAGTGATTTTGTTTTTAAGAAAATGTCAAAGGAAATTGTCAGGGCAATTTCTCTTAAACAAAAACTACAAGCTATAAGATAAGTAGATAAAACGATATGTGCAGGTGCAATTTATCAGAAATCTTAAAAATAAAACACATATACTGCAGTGCTCAGAGGAAACATCTAACTTGAAAAAGAAGCGGCAAAGAACAGGACTTGAAAAGCCTTTGTTGTTAGGGTTTAACTATAAAAGCCAAAAGAACTGTTTTATTTATACTATTATTATTATAATTATTATTATTATTATAATTATTATAATCATAATTGTAATTATTATTATCATTATTATTAGGTGATAATTAAGAACCAGGGATACATAGCTATAGTAACACCTATAATGTCACCAAATATTAATAAAATCTAATGTCTCCTAATGTTTCTAATGCCTACTTGTTTTGTAATAGTTAACACATTCACGTCTTTTTATTTTCTTTTAATTTAACTTGCAACTTGCATCTTCGTTATTTGCAAACTTGCACTTTTCTACTTTTGTTAAGAAATCCATTTTCGATCACACGAGTTACATATAACAATAAAACTGATAATATCGACGAATTTCTAAAAGAAATAAATAAATGAATTTTTTTGTACTTTCACTTTCACTTTAACTTTTTTTTTACTAAAAATAATAAACTCTCGCTTAAACCAATGTTTACAATTAAAGCGAGATCCATTAAGCTAGTAAAACTAAATTTTGTTTACATTATTGATTTTCTTTCTCTTTCGTAGTTGTAAGCTATTTTTTTAAGAAACCAAAATTATATATATTAAAACAATATGATAAAAGAGTTCAGTTGTTGATCTAGCATCAGAAGAGTTTGAGTTCTCCATAAATAGTTGATTATTTTGTAAAAAATAATAAAGTATAAATAAAAAATATTAACACACACAAAAAATAGATATTTTTTGTCTTTTATTTAGATAAATAAATATTAAGTAAAAATTTATTTCACGGTCAAAATTATCGAAAAATAATGAGTGATGAACAAAGAATTGTTTACCACTTTAATTTTTTCGAAGTCGAAGACTCATTTTTTTTTTTCATTTTGCGTTACCGTTCAAACATAATTGCAGAACGAAAATGCTTTGATTGGCATTTTTAGAATATAAAAAGACCACAAAATTAATTATAAGGTGCAATCGGTTAGTGAATCAGTTACGGTTTTGTAGCTTTAAATTTAGTTTAGTGTTTCAGTGTTTACTGCTAATTGGTAATAATTAAAAAATAATAAATAAGTTTTTTTTTTAATTTGTTTTAAAAAATCCTTAAACTGGTGCAGCCTGTAGGAATCGCACATAATTATTGACAATAATAATATTTACGTTCGTATTTACGTGCAAAATAAGGAAAATTAATTCCTCTATAAAATAAAATTAAGGAAAATTTATTTCCTCTATCGTAAAATAAACAATTTGCTTTAGCACTTTTACTACACCCCTGATCTTGTTGGTACAGGTCTCACCAACAAAGCATTTGTACCATTTTAATGTAGAAGATCTCACTCACTTAATTTGTTATGAAGCTTTCTTTTGGTATTATGAGTATAGGTACTCTTTGTGCTCCTACATCCCAAAAAAATAAGGCCGCATTACTGTTATTTATTTATTTAAATACAATTATAGCGTACATAACTGCGAAAGATGAAGCAGATAGAGCAACGAACCAAACATTGTCAAAAAATCTAACCAAATTATTGACTACAACCGAAATAAAGAAAGAGTTGATATAATGAATCAAATGGTATCGTATTTATCTGCAAGTGTGAAACAAAACTTTGGCCTTTGGCTATGTTTTCCAATATGCTGGACATATCACGATTGTCTGCATTTATTATTTATTAAGAGATGGTAAGAACAAAGCAAACGGACCGTCGCCGCCGCTTCTTTATATAATTATCAAATCAGTTAGTACGGCTAGGGATGGTATTTCGTGCATCTAATGCTTATATTGTAGCATGGTCTGGCAGTCATCAAAGCCAACACAACATAATATGTTTTCATGGTCACATAATGTCTGTAAACAAAATGCCGCCGTCAAACAAAATTCGTCGTGCGTGACGAACACTGCGATGTGTCCTTTTTATTTTCAAACATATTAGTAAAAGAAGATATATTTCAATTTTTTATAATTGTTTGATTTTAAATAACACAATTTAATTTAAATATACACAATTATTTACCAGCACAATTATTTGCTTTTTAATTGTTTTTTAATTTTTGCATTCAATTATTTTTTCCCTACGGTAACACTATCAGCTGTGATATATTTAAAACAAAACAAAAGTTCAATCATAATAAAAAATGAAATATGGATCCGAGTGAATATTTAATTGCAGAAGTTAAAATATATTAATGTCTTTATAATCTGGCATCAAAAGACTATAAAAATGTCTGTTGAAGCCACTTCAACCAAATATTAATAATTATACTTTGTTTCTCTTATATATATATATTCTCTTTGATTTATGAATTCCATCATTGTTAACTTTTCTCTTAAAACTAATGAACTCAATCACTTTTGTTTATTAACGATCTTTGTTCAGTTATTCGACTTTTCGTTAAGTGCCTTATGTACTACTATTTACATATGCATTTTTTGTATCTTAGTTTTTAAGCATCTTTATTTTTAGTGTTGAATTAGCTTTATTAAATAAAGCACGCAGCGAAAGGCGGCGCTCAAAAAATAATTAATTTGAATTGGGTTTTAGTCCATTCTCCCCAAGGTATATTGTCCTAAGAAAGGAGTTTCCCCAGTTCATCATTTGGTCCTTCGAAAAATCCTATAGGATATAGGACTAGATTGATCTAGTGGAATTTGCCCACTCTTTGGCTAGACAAGTTGTTCCTCTCTAGCAACTTCGACTTAACCTATATACAGAGGCTATTGGTTATTTATTGAATATTCAGGTAGCGTACCTTACTACTGAAGAAAGCGGCTCCCGTACGCAACAAATCCTAAGAGATGACCGTAAGGATCCCACAGAAACAACAGGTCTAAAGTCTTCCACAAAAAAGAAGAAAAAGGTGATTGGGTATGTACAGCATTTAAATTACATTTAGTGCAATTGCTTTAAGAAAAAGGAAAAACAACAAAAAGCTTAATTTTGAGAAAAAGTGCTGGTCAGTTATATTGTTTGTCCCTTACAGCAATATAACCTTGCTTAAACCCATAATCAAACAGTATTTTTCCCTTTTGTACCAACACTGATGATATCAACGACTTTCAAATTCTAGACATATTTCAATTTATAAAAAACATTTACTTCGTTCTAATTTCGATTGTTCCCTTAATTGTACTTAAAAACAGAAATAAGATCATATACTACAAAACAACAAAAGGAACAACTCAACATTTTGTACGCAACGAAAAGAAAAGAAAAAAGGAAAGCTTCATAAAGTAAAACAAAAATTTTAAGTGTTGAAGTATTTTTTGTGGGTGCCATAGTATTTAAATAAAATAATTAAACATAAATTTAAAAAACAATAAAACAATTTTTCTAAATATAAAAACTAAACGAAAAATCAAATAAATATTAAAAAAAAAAAAAAAAGTATAACTCGAAAGTACAAACAGAAAAAAAGTGACGCAGTGACAAGGGAGGAGGGCGTAAATGCATAAACGTTATGGAAGAAAAAAAAAAAATAAACTTCAATACAATTTCAGCCTGAAGATGACGGTGAGTGATACAAAAACATTTTAAATTTTTTTTGTTGGTGGTAATTTTATTGAAACGCGTTGAATACAAAATTAGACGAACATACAATAAACAAAAACACCGACAAAGGATATTTTTTCGAACAGTGTTTGTAAACGACGAAAGTATAATTTCTAGGTAAACAGGGTTCGGAAAAAAACCATATTTTGGAAATATATGTAATTATTTAAGGGATAAATATTGCACAAGTTTTTTTAATAAATGTTTTAAACAAAAAAAAGGGGGAAAATCTTCATAATAAAATTGTTTTTACTTGAAAGGTAACTAATAAAATCAAAATGACGTCAAAAAGAAAATGCAAATTATTTCAAATTCTTTTTGCGAAAGTTTTGAGAAAAGTACTTCCGAAACATTAACTATTTCATTATTAGAAGTAAGACAAGCGGAATTAGAGAAAAAATTAGAAAAAATGGAAGAGAGCTATGAAGATTATTACGTAAATGGTGAAAAGCCAAAAGAAGAAGATACTAGAAATGAAATTGCTGATAAATATGAAGAAGTGAGTGATCAGTGTCGAAGGGTAAAAGCAAAAATATTGGAATTGATCAAAGCGGCGACTTCTGGAAAAAATAGAACAATAACACAACAATCTTCTCTTAAATTACCTGCAATTTAAATCCAACAATTTGAAGGAGGCTTTGATAAGTGATAAGTTTTCAGGGATATGTTCATGGCAGTAGTGGGAAATAAGCCTTCTGTAGCTCCAGCTCACAAATTGTATTATCTGCTTAGCAAGACAAGAGGGGAGGCTTACCAACTCATAAAAGATTATGAATTGGTAGATTCTAATTTCGAATTAGCCTGGCAAGCTTTAAAGAGCAGATATGAAAATAAACGGATACTGATAAATAATCAAATAAGGAAGATTTACAGTATTCACACTCCTCCAACGGAAACTTTAAAATTTTTAAGATTATTAAAAAATATTGTTAGCGATGGTTTAGCTATTATAAAATTGTTTAGTGTGGAAGTTTCTAGCAATGATCTATTTCTTATGCACATTTGCACCTCCAAATTACCCGACGAGACTTCGCGTGCGTGGAACGACTCTTTGAGTAACCATAAGGAACTGCCCACTTGGCAACAGCTTAGTGAATTTCTAACTAAGCGAATTGAAACTTGGAAACATTTGCAGATTTGCGAAAAGCTACTAACTAGAAGGTGCAAATCTTAGACCACAGTCTTTTTACTCTCAAAGCGAATTCTTTAATGCCAATTTTAGTTGCAAGAAGTGCAAACAGAATCATCCTTTGAAATTTTGCAAATATTTTAAATCATTGCCAGTTAGTGATAAAATAAAATTCGTATATTCAAACAAATATTGTTCAAACTGTTTCTCCACTAACCATTTTAAGGCAAAATGCCCAAGCACGAGTAATTGTTCCAGGTGTAACCAACGGCACCACACAATGCTTCACATGGATACAGAAGAAAAGGTAAACAGAAGCCTTATTGGAAAGTCATCTCAACAATTTCGACCGGATAACATAGGATCATCGGAATCTTCAAACCAAGCCAAATCGAACCTTATATTTGCTCGTAATGCAAACCCTACAAGGGAACAATTTATCTCCACACAAACACACTTTTCCCAAATTAAAGGAACCACCATTTTACCTACAGCTTTAGTTCAGGTAGAACATTTAGGTGCTAAATTCACAATTTGAGCTTTACTAGACGCAGGCTCAGAATCGAGTTTCATCTCAAAACGTCAAGAAAAACTTGCTTTGCCTTTCGAACCCCATTGTTCACAGGTGTCCGGTATTGGAGGGACGGTCGTTGGGAACTCCAAGGGCATATGTATAGTTTCTGTTAAATCACGGATATCAGATTTCGTAATCAGAATAAAGGCGAATTTTTTGCCATCACAACCTATACGATTCCATACATTAGTTCAAATAGAGAAGTTGAATCTAGCTGATCCATACTTTTATAAACCAGCTGCAGTAGACTTAATTATTGGCAGCGATTACTTACCATCTATAAACTTAGATGGGGTGAAATCTAACATTGGAAAATGCCTTAAAGCAAGAGAATCTAAGTTCGGGCTCTGAACCAAAAGGCGAGGTTAAATTATTTAATATTATGGTCAAAAATAACCAAGATGTGATTCTTCAAAATGAATTTAGAAAATTTTGGGAAATAGAAGAGGTTGAAAAAATTCAGTTAGCTTCGGATACCGATATTTTTTGTGAAAATTTCTTCCAAAAGACTACGACGCGTCAAACCGATGGCAGATATGTCGTACGTCTACCATTTAAAGAAATCTTCCCAAACGAAATATTTTTCGAATGGAAAAGGCACTAGCTAAAACTCCAATTTTGCAAAAGCAGTACATTAAGGTTCTCCAAGAATATTTAGATTTGAATCAAATGGAACCAGTCACTAATTATGAACTTAATTTTTTTAAGCACCTCATCATGCAGTCGTGAGACCGGAAAGCAAAACGACAAAAGTCAGAGTTGTCTTTAATGCCTCGAAGAAAACTGAAAATGGTTTCTCGTTAAACGACGTATTACATCAAGGTCCAACCCTTCAAGCAGATTTGATAAAGATTTTAGTTCAATGGCGAAATTATAAGTATGTATTTACTGGAGACATTGAAAAAATGTATCGCCAAGTTCTTATCCATGAAAAGGATCGTCCATATCAACAAATATTCTTTCGCAACAACATAGATGCGCCTGTCAAATCGTTCCAACTGAAAACCGTAACCTTCGGCGTAAAATGCGCACCTTTTCTTGCAATTCGGACTCTACTTGAGCTTAGCAAAGAATGCAAGAGTGTTTACCCCCTAGCTTCTTATATATTAAGGAACGAGATCTACGTTGATGACATCCTGTCTGGTGGACACAGCATAGAGGAAGTTAAACGTAAACAAATTGAACTAACAGCAGTGTTAAAATCCGCAGGTTTTCCATTAAAGAAAATAACAGCAAATGATCTGATTCTGCTCGAAAAAGTGCCCCGGGAGGATCTTCTTGATGAAGAATTTTTGAAATTTGACCACTCCAGTACAATAAAAACTTTAGGAATACGATGGAATGCGTTATCGGACTCGTTCTATTACATCGTTCAACCAATTGAAACAACCTTACGACCTACTAAGAGAACAATTTTGTCAATAATAGCCAAGCTTTTCGACCCGCTCGGTTGGCTAGGATCAGTCGTAATCATTTCCAAATTACTTATGCAAGAGCTGTGGCAAGAAAAATCCGATTGGGACGAAGAGGTACCCACTCAAATGGTGGCAAAGTGGAATCTGTTTTTGGAAAACTTTCCCTTAATTGGAACCATAAAAATACCTAGATGGATAGGATATAATGTTCAATTGCACGGATTTTGCGATGCATCAGAGAAGGCTTACTGTGGCGTTATATACCTTAGAACAAAAGGCAATAATGGTGAGATTAATAGTCATCTGCTTGTTGCTAAAACAAAGGTAGCTCCTATCAAGAGAACTACAGTCCCAAAACTAGAATTATGTGGAGCCCTATTACTTTCCAAGTTAATGCGGAACTTGACAACAAACTGCCAACTGAATTATGAATTGTACATGTGGACAGATTCATCAATTGTGCTAGGTTGGCTGCAAAAACCCCTACATACCTTAAAAACATTGGTTGCAAACCGAGTAGCGGAGATAATAAACATCGCAAGTATTCATCACTGGAAACATATAAAAAGCAATGAAAATACTGCAGACATAGGTTCCCGTGGATGCTCCCCGCAAGATCTCGAAAATAACTAACTATGGTGGCATGGACCCACCTGGTTAAAGTTGCCACAATCACTGTGGCCCACACCACGAACCTTTGACCCAACCGACTTAGAAACAAAGGTTACTTAAAATTTTCATTTGAAAATTCAATCCGATCATTTACTAGAAGAATTTTCATCCTTTGATCGAGCATTACGAGTCCTTTGTTACCGACTTAGATTTATAAACCGCAATCTTAAGAAACCTTTCATGGTCGAAAAGTTTATCACTTCTAATGACATCAATGATATAAAAATCAGACTTATTTTTATCGCACAGCAAATTTACTTTGAACGTGAGTATAACTGTTTAAAAAACAATAAACCTTTAAATCGAAAAAGCAGATTATTGACACTAAACCCCTTTATTGACGAACACGATCTTTTAAGAGTTGGAGGCAGCCTTATCAACTCCGGACTAAGCTATGCAGAACGTCACCCAACTATTGTTCCAGGAGAATCCCCCAATTACAGCTTCACCTGAAGCTCCTGTTGATTTCCCTATAGAGGACATATCTAATTTAAAGCGTTGGGAAAGATTAAAGGCACTACAACACGTTTTTGCACAAAGATGGAAGACAGAATACATTTATGAACTTCAACGTCGCTTCAAATGGCAAAAGGAAAAGAATAACCTGAAACTAGATGATATTGTTATAGTCAAAGAAGATTTCTTGCCTCCTACAGAGTGGCTACTAGGCCGTATCACTAACCTAACTTACGGGCGCGACGGTAAAATACGCGTTGCTGAAGTACGAATGAAAAATGGTCTTATTCTGCGACCCGTAGTAAAGCTGTGTCTACTACCAACTGGTCAACAGATTGACAATAAATAACTTTAGAGATTTTTCAACATTGAGCCACCAATAAATTCTCAATCGCACTATGTGTTTTTTATTACTGTATATATTATTTAACCTTTCTTTTCTAGACGACAGGCAAACCAAAATGTTATGTATGTGGATTGAATCATCCATTGAAATACTGCAAAAAATTTAGGGAATGGAATCCCTCAATTAGACGACTTACAATAATCAACAAGGGTTATTGTTTAAACTGCCTGGCCTTTGATCACGTTCGCCATTGGTGCTCTGCCCGAAATCCTTGCCAGTTTGAGTATGGTCCAAATCGATTGTGCAATGCCAGACACCATACCATGCTTCATCAAGACCAGCAAGACGCTTTCTTCTCAAGCTTCGAAGACGAGGAACTTTTTCCACCATTACCTCATTTACCACAGGACGTGTCATTAGATTCAACAGCGAGTGAAGAGTCCAATATCAGTATTCTCCCTGAAGCAAGCCAAAAGGAATCCGTCTACCACCTCACATGCAGCAGAAATTTTTCATTATGATGCTCCTATCGCAACACTAAGGGCCGGAAATGCGTGGGCAATAAATGGGAATTTTAAATTGGTCCAAGTAATAAACTTAGAAGATTATGAGACAATTGCTAACAATCTAACGGTCCTGGTCCAAAACCACCTGCCACCAAGTCAGAACAAAAATGTTAGAGAATACTATCTTGCACAGGTGCAAGAAAGGCTAATAGAGCTCAAAAGTACAAAGGTTAGACCACGAAGATCAATCGATTGGATTTGCTCTGCTTGGAAATGGATAGCTGGAAATCCGGATGCCACAAACTGGAACAACGTCTTAAGAGTTCAGAGTACAATAATTCCAAATAACAATGAACAATACAAAATCAATTCACAGCTTTTGAATAATGCAAACGAAGTTATCCAGAAGACTAACGAGCTTGTCTCCAAAGTGAATGAAATAAGCAAAGGAAGAGAGGCTGAACAAATTGGGCAAGGAACTATAAACCAAGTACTAGTTTTGAAGGACGCAATTGATGAAATAATAAGAGCGTGCCAAATGGCGAAAAACGGCATTATCAATACTAACCTTCTAGACCGAACAGAAGTCGAGAACATTATCACCGAGATGGAGACCTTGCCGTATACCAACGCAGTGGAGGCAATTGAATACGGGAGGTCTTCAATTTACACAAACGGAACCTTAATCCTATATGTCATATCGATTCCAAAGCTAAAAAAGACTTCTATCACCGCCTTATATTCAGATCTGCAATCAAGATGGACAAACAAATTGAGCTACCATTTAATGAAATCCTGATAAGCCAGAATGAAACATTCGGAGTAAGGGGTTCCTGTCTGAATATAAATAACATAACTGTTTGCCAACAATCCTCCATAGATAAATTGACTGTGGAAAGCTGTGTGCCACGTCTACTTAAAGGCGGAACCGCTAATTGCCAATTCAAAAGGACAAAAGCTCATATTATTGACATGATTACCTCAGATACAATTTTCTTAACAAATTACTTCGGAGCAATTACAACACAGGACCATAAAGAATTACTCAATGGAACCTACCTGATACGGCTCTTTAACGAGACAATACTCTTAGGCAATGAAACCTTTTCCAGTACATCCATATCGAGAATGCTACCACTACCTCCTGTTCTGACAAGTATTGGAGCCGAAAAATTCTTGCTGGACATCGATCAGATCCACAACATTAGCCTACACAACATCGATGAGATACAATGCCTTAAAATAAGATCAAACTTGTCCCTCGGTAGCCAAGTTGTCATTACAATAAAAATGGGCATTTGCTTCGGTATGTTGTGGCATATAGTCACCAGACGACTCAACCTGCCTTTGGAAGAAAACCCCACGGACGATGATTCCTCCTCTTCAACCAACAACAGTGATCTGCGATACGCAGATTTTTAAGGAGGAAGGAGTTAACAACAGCATTGACACTGTACATGAATGAAATTTAGCAGTGTCAGCGTAACCAATAATTTTACCAATTCCCATGAACTTTGCACGCGCATCCGGTCTGATTACGAAATAATATAAGGCTCGAATTACTACGAAAAACAGTATTGCAAGCTAAGCGTCTACCGGTCTGCAAGTGTCGATGCAACGTGATCTGTCAAGTCTTCGAGGTGAAGACCAACATGGGAAAAGTTAGTCTAGGTTGCGTGTTCGATCCGTGTAGTTTAAAATAATAATTGAAATTAAAGTAATAATTGGAATTTATTAATTGTAAATTAAAGTAAATTTAATTATGTTGGAGTTACAGAAAATTTCTTTCTGTGTATACATTGGATGATGAAATAACTTGCAGAAATTACAACACATACAGAGATGTTTTTCATAGAATTTCTCTGTATAGTTTACTACTCTTTGTTGTTGTTTTTATATATGTTTTATATTTTATGTTCTATTTCTTTTAACTTAAAATTTATTTTTATTCACTTTCGAGCTTTGAATGTGACAGGTCTAGTGCGCGTCTTATTGAAATAAATAATTTAATTAAATAAAATACAAAAAGTGTGTTTTATTAAAATAAAGGAATCTGATAAAGGGGTATAATTTAATAAAGTATAACAGAAATCAAGTGTTTTAAATTATAAACTGGTACAGTTGATAGCACCAGAAGTTTAATTTTTTTTTTTTGATATCCCCAATTAATGAAATTTAACTTGCTTTATCAACATATCAGAAATGCTATGGCGAGGTTTAAAGTATTTGTATATATCATAAATTTGTATATAAGAATAAACACAATACAAAAAGTTAATTTAAATAATTTTTTCCTTATGGTCTGGCCAGGCCACAATGGTGCACTTAGTGGTGAAATATTTATTGGATATCCTAGGATTAATACACGAATTATTTGAATGATAATTGTAATTAATAAATTATTAGTATTTGGTAGTTCTTTTTTATAAAAATGCTTAGGGTGTCTGCTGTATTAATTGTTTTTGTATTCGAAATTATTGTTGTAATTTTGCTTATTAAAGAGGGAACAATTGATTTGTTTTCTGTCTTTAACAAACTAAAAATAAAAACAAAAATTAAACCATTTGAACTATTGAATTTAACCTGTAAACCATTTTAGCATGAATTAAAAACTGAATAAAATTTTAAAACAAGCTGTAAAAATATCCGAAAATATTTCAGAATGCTCCGGTATTAGTGTCAGTGCCAGCACAATACGCAGAGCCTTACATGCAAATGGACTGCATGGACGAGTTCCAAGAAAAAAGCCATATATTTCACCAATCAATCAACGTCGGCGTCGGGAGTTTGCCAAAAAATACGAAAATCAATCTAATATATTCTGGAACAATGTGCTTTTTACTGACGAAAGTAAATTTGAAATATTTGGTAAGAAAAAACCAGTTAAAATTTGGAGAACGAAAAATTCTGAATTCGATCGGCAAAATGTAATGTCCACTGTAAAGCATGGTGGTGGGTCGGTGATGGTGTGGGGATGTATGGCAGCGAATGGTGTAGGAAATTTGGTATTCATAGAAAATACTATGAATAAAACAGATTATCTCAACATTTTAAAGGACAACTTGGCACAGAGCGTTGAAAAATTGGGCTTGGATCAAACTTGGGTCTTCCAGCAAGACAACGATCCCAAGCATACTGCCAAAATAGTAAAGGAATGGCTGCTTTACCATACTCCAAAACAGTTGGATCATCCCCCCCAGTCACCCGATCTCAACCCCATAGAACATTTGTGGGAACATCTGGATCAACAAATAAGAAAAAGGGAAATTACAAGCAAGGATTCCCTCAAATCAGCTATAATGGAGGAATGGCTGAAAATTTCCCCTGAAGTTACTAGAAAACTTGTGGAATCGATGCCCAGAAGACTGCAAGCTGTAATAAAAGCAAATGGCAATCAAACTAAATACTAATTATTTTTAACTAACGTTATTATTTTAATGTAGAAATAATGTACAGTTTCTTTTGACGCGTGGAATTTGAAGATTTATTTGTTTTTGTTATATATTTTTTGTTGTTGTTAAAGTTTTGTTTTTGTTTTTTAATAAAAAGTTTAAGAAGTACATATAATAAATAAAAACTAAAAAAATTTTAAGTTACATTATAAAAAAAATAATAAAATAAAAGTTTAAACATAAATGCCACTGGTGTACAGTTTCTTTTGACGCTCACAGTATATAAAACATTTTCTATTTATTTAACCAGTTGGTGAAAATAAAGCTAAAAATTATATTTTATATTCCTGAACAAGTGACAAGATCACTATCTTAGATCCTTAATATTAAGCCATTCTCCAATTTTTTTAAGTGTTCGTTTTTGAAGAAATAAAGATTATTTTACTGCTAATCATGACATCGAGAACAACGGTGCATTCAATGCAACCATTTAATTCAAACAGCTCGTGGTAAAAATAAATAATTTATACAAATACAGAAAAGAAAACTACTGTATATTTCAGAATAAGTGGCAACATTAACATTTAATATCCTTAAAAATAAGGCATTTATATCCTTAAAAATAAGGCACCCTCCTTTTTTAATAGTGTTCGTTTTCAAATAAATAAATAAAAGATCGATGTGAAGAAAACAAACTTCTAGTAAACTTTTCATTTAAACTTATTCCAAGAAAAATAAAATGTAAACAATAAAAATACAAAAAAGGTGATCTTTTCAAACCATTAATTTCATAATGTTAGAAAGCAAAAGTTGAAGATGTAATAAGCCAATATGAAAGAGAAACACCTCCTGAATGTAATTTTTGTAATGTCATCAAAATGTTTTTTTGTTTAATTTAGTTTAGTTTACCTTTTCTTTAAGTGTATTTCATTACCCTTTATTTTCATTCTTGATGAAAATATAAGGTAAAATATAACAAGTTACGGTACTTAAGTATTGTTTTTGGCCTACTAGCTTTAAGCGTATTTAATTCGGTTATGGCTATTATTATCTATTCAACAACTGCAGGGAAACAACATACATATGTATATATTTCATACATACATATTTACATTTTATATATCACCATTTCTAAGGTAATATTTTTGAATAATGAGATTAATCTCAATTTTATTGCAAGAAAAACTCTTGCTGCCTTTTTATTTCTCCTTTTGGGAAACTATTATTTTTGACTCTACGCCTTAACATTTGGTCCTTCAAACCGTATTTTTCCCTGGAGAGATAGATTCAAGCCCTTCACGAGGACTTTTGCAATTTTTAAGGAATATACTTACATTTTCAACCCTTCACGAGGATAAATTGGAATTCATTTTTCACCTTTCATTTTTATTATTAATTACAGTATTAACAGGTAAGTAATTTGACATTTAAAATCAGTGTTTTTTTTTATAATACTTGAGGAACAAAGTGTGTGGAAGTTAACAACAGCGCTGACACTGTACATGAAAGAAATTTCGCAGTGTCAGCGTAAAACAGTATTGCAAGCTAACCGTGACCTGCCAAGTCTTCGAAATGAAGACCAACATGGGAAAAGTTAACCTTGGTTGCGTGTTCGATCCGTGTAGTTTAAAACAATAATTGAAATTAAAGTAATAATTGGAATTCATTAATTGTATTAAGAGTAAATAAAGGTAAATTTAATTATAACAGAAATCAAGTGTTTTAAATTATAAACTGGTGCAGTTGATAGCACCAGAAGTTAATTTTTTTTCGATATCCCCAATTGGTCAAATTTAACTTGGATAATCGTATTTGTTTTTAACATAAACACACACACATAAATATGTATATGTTGATAGCGGTCGTTTAATTACGTACGTTTTTAGATTTATGCCGGTTTACTACTACAGTGTACTTCCTCTTTGCGGACACCTCTCTAAAGCGGACACGTCCCATACACGGACACTTTTTTCAGTCCCAAAAATATTCTTTGGGATTTTTAAAATTTTTTCCTTTTGAGCGGACAACCCTCCTATAAAAGGACGCGGACACTTTTTTTCATACCAAAGGAGATTTTTTTCCCATAAACGGACAGATTACAGAAATACAACACTGTTTTTCGTTTACTTTCTTTTATGTTCTTACAGCTGTATAAAGGGGAATTCCCTTATAATATAACAGCTTGTTGTATTGTATGTAGAAAAACATACATTTGCAAATGTTTATTGTACATACACATTCTGAAATCGCCATGTCTAAAGCAGTGTTGAGTATTAAAGAAAAAGTTAATGTAATTGAAATACATAAAAATTAAAAACTTAGTGTATGCGAGTTAGCAAAAAAATGTAAGATCAGCAAAACTCAAGCTGCTTTCATTGTAAAAAACAAACACCAAATTTTAAAATTGTGGGACACTAATGTCAATCCAGAAAGAAAAAGGAATATGTAAGTCCAAAGGGTCTTTGCTTTGATAAATTGTGCTACGAATGGTTTGTGAAGGCTCGAAATAAAGCTATTCCTCTGTCGGGCACTCCAATAAGAAGCAAAGCTAAAGAAATTGTAGAAAATATGAATTTCGCCGATTTTAGTGTATCATCTGGCTAGCTTGAAAGGTTTAAAAAACGACATAACATATCCTTTCGTACTATTTCTAGAGAAGGCGCTAGTGTAAACCAAACTGATGTCATAAATTTTACCGAAAAAGTGCCTTCTTTGATTGAGAGATATGATTCGCGAAATATCTACAATGCAGATATTTACAATGCATTGCCTGATAAAACATTTGCATTAAAAGGTGAAATTTGCACTGGAGGAAAAATGGCAAAGGATAGGCCTACGATTTTGCATTGCTCCAATATGGCTGGAGAGAAAGCACATCTTTCTGTTATTGGAAAAGCTGCAAAGCCACGGGCGTTTCGCAATATCAACTTAAACCATTTACTAGTTACATGGCGATCAAATAAAAAGACCTGGATGATATCTGAATTGATGACTGATTTTCTAGTGCAGTTTGATAGGAAAATGCAAATACAAGAACGGAAAGTTCTGCTATTTTTAGATAATGCGAATTCTCATCCTCGAGATCTGAAATTAAAAAACGTAAAAGTTATTTTTTTCCCACAACAAACCACAATAGCTCTTTGTCAGCCACTAGATCAAGGCGTTATAAAAAACTTCTTCAAGTTTTTGTACAAATCGTTATTTTTAAAAAATATTTTGTTGCAAGTGGAAGATGCAAATTCTGCTTTGGAATTATCAAAATCAATAAATTTGTTAGATGTCGTTTATTTTACACACAAAGCGTGGGAACAAGTCCACAGACAATACAAAATTGTTTCAGGAAATCTGGGTTTGTGAAAATAGATAGCTCCAATGACGATAACTGTTGGACCGCAGAAGATGATATTCCACTAGCAGCACTTACTCAATTCTCGAATGTTATTAATCGAGTTCACAACCAAATTTAAATTGACGTCGAAGACTATATAAATTTAGATACGACGTCATCATTAATGATGAAGATTTGGAAGACATTAGTACTGAAATGATAATTGCTTCCCTAGAAAACCTAGCCAACTCGTCTGAAGATGAAGAAAGTGAAACTGACAAGTTAACTTCTCATAAAGAGGCTTATATAGCAATAAAAAAACTAAAAGCTTTTTCTTCATACCGCGGTGACTTTAAATCTGTTCAGTTGCTTACTCATCTTCAAATACATCTCCAAGATATTGAAATTAAAGGAAAAACTTACCAATCTAAAATTTGTGACTTTTAAATCCATTTAAATATATAAATACATATGTATTTATTTTGCATTTTTTACTTTTTGTAAAAATATTACTTTACTTTGTCTTATATTTTATTATGTTATTCTTCTGAAATAAAATGGTTCAAAGATGAATATAATAAAAACAAATCTTTACTACTATAATAAGCGGACAAATTTGTCAGTCCCTTAGGTGTCCGCTTATAGAAAATACACTGTAATTTGATCAAAGTTGCGTTTGTTTACTTTTTAATTTGGAAATAATATTTATTATTTATTTTTTATTTTAATATTTGGAAATATAGTGCCGTGGATTTTTTATGCGAGTACTATAGAATTTAAATTCGTTATTTGTTATTTTTCGGTTCTTTTGGGCAAGTGATACGTATATTTTTTTATTATTTGTGTATATATATTCTTATATATTGTATATATATTCTTATATATTGCATATATACATATATTACGGCATATTTACAAACTCTTCGTTTTATTCGTGTGTGAGTCACCCTACGGTCGGTTTATTTGACTTGAAATTTATTAGGATATTTTTTTGGAAAATTTTCGGCTTTGTGTTCGATTTTATTTGTGCTGAGCATTGTTTTTTGAGATTAACAGGATGCCTTCAACGGCGTTGAAAAGATTTATACGCACTTCAGATGCGTTGGTGAAGTTCGACGTTAATTTCGATCGCAAGCGCGAGGATAGTGCATATTTATTTGCACTTGAGATTTTAGATAGGGAATTAGAGCAGCTTTGGGTTAGAGTAGGAAAGTCATATGAGGATTGCCTAGATTATATTGAGAGGTCTGGTAAGGCAAAACCCGAGGATATCGAAGTGGCAGAGTCGAAATACACTTCGACTATGTACACATACGCAGAATGCTCAGCAAGGATCAAGAGGAAGATGGAGGAGTTAGAGCCGAAGGTGCAACCAATTGCTGAGACGAGGCTACGGGGGAACAAGAATTATTGCCATAACTTGCCGTTGTCTCCTTGTGACACGGATGTTTTTGATGGTGACTATTTGTCATGGCCTACATTTAGGAACTTGTTTACCGCATTGTATGTGAATAATAGTCGTCTTAGTAATGTTTAAAGGTTGTGTTACTTAGTGAAGAAGACTAATAAGGAGACTAGAGAAATAGTTTCGAAATTCCCTTTAACCAACGATAGTTTTGATATCGCTTGGAATCTTTTAAGGGATACTTACGAGAACCCACGAATGTTGGTTAACAACCAACTTAAGAATTTATTTGGGTTAGCTACGCTAACTAAGGAGACTAGCGCGGGTCTAAAGATTTTACAACGTGGGATCAATGTATTTTTGGCCGCGATGTCTATTTATAAGATCTCAACATCGAATTGGGATCCTATTATTGTTTTTATTTGTATCCAGCGCTTACCAGAGCAGACGGTGTCCACCTGGAAACAAGGCATTAGGGATAAATCATCATTGCCCCTACGGAAAGATTTGGATTGCTTTCTCACGGAAAGGATTCAAGCTTTGGAGGGTCAAATGTTAGCAGAAAAGAGGTTGATAATAGAGTACGGACACATGTTTCGAATACTTCGTAGGCATCTACGTGCATTTTGTGTTCGGGCCAAAGTCATCTATTGAGATTTTGCTATCGTTTTCAGAAGATGTCTATTTCTGTTTTCTTTGAAACAAAAGAGTTACGGCACTTTGAAGTTTGTCGCTTGTGCCGAAACTTTTGGTATGGCGATCAATAGAGTACTTGAAAGCGATTTAAAATGACATAAATCATTTTCGAAAAAACTATAGTTCAGGAAATATAGGTCAACAAACTTTTCTTGGTAAGAAAATTCACATTTTCAAAAATTTGTTGGGCCTTTTTGTATGAAATTTTGTTGTGTCGGGACTTTGTTAATGTAGATTAATAGAGTAGAAATATACGAATCAGGAATGCTATAAACCATTTCCCAAAAAAAATTATAGTTTAGAAGATATAGCCTAACAAACTATTCGAATATAGAAAAAATTTCAAGTCATTACAATTTCTTGGTAATTTTTGAATGAAATATGTTTTGTTCTGGGACTTTATTAATTTAGATCAATAGAGTTAAAAAAAACGAATCAGAAATGTTATAAACCATTCTCGAAAAAAACTATAGCCTAACAAACTTTTCGAATATAGGAAAAATTTCAAGTCATTACAGTTTTTTGGTCATTTTTGAATGAAATATTTTTTGCGCCGGGACTTTGTTAGTATAGATCGATAGAGTATAAAAATACGAACGAGAAATGCTATAAGCCATTTTCGAAAAAACTATAGTTTAGACTATATAGCCTAACAAACTTTTCAAATATAGAAATAATTTTATCCATTAGTTTTTTATAACATCGTCATTTTGAGTTTCAATAAAGAATAATTTTAAAGAACCACGTGCTATAAACCATTATCAAAATATAGTTTAGAAAATATCGCTTAGCAAACTTTTTAAAAAGTTTTAAAAATAATTATGTATAGTATTTTTGTTTGTTTAAGTACAACTCAAATTTAATTTAATTTAGTTTACCTTTTCTTTAAGTGTATTTCATTACCCTTTATTTTCATCCTTGATGGAAATATAAGGTAAAATATAGTTACGGTACTTAAGTATTATTTTTGGCCTATTAGCTTTAACCGTATTTAATTCGGTTATGGCTATTATTATCTATTTAACCATTGCAGTGGGAACAACATATGTGTATATTTCATACATACATATTATTGTCTCCCACTATTCCCTTAACATTATGCATATGTTGTTTTAAGTTCTTAAGAATTTTAATAATTATTTATTTATATGTATGTATGTTTTATTAATTGCTTTTTTCCAAAGAACTGTTACATTTTGTTCAGGTGCATTTCCGCTAACGAAAATGCAACAGTTAGCAAAATGCACCAGACAAATTTCTTAGGAATTATTTTGTTTATTTTAACATAACATCCAATAACAAAAATGCAACATAAACAAAATAATAGTATATAAAAAAGTAATAAATAAATAAAGACAGCTTTGTTCACTGAAACTCAAAAAGAAACAAGTGTTTTACTTTTATTTTTTTCGTTGTTCCTAGGAGGAAATTAAGTATTAATCTCAATTTTATTATAAGAAAAACACTTGTCTTTTTATTTCTGCTTTTGGGAAAACTATTATTTTTGGGTCTACGCCTTAACATTTGGTCCTTCGAACCGGATTTTTCCCTGGAGAGATAGATTCAAGCCCTTCACGAGGACTTTTGCAATTTTTAACCTTTATCTGCTCTTTGCAACACAATTTCTCAGCTTATTTTTTAAGTTCTAACTACAAGTCAACAAAATTTATTGACTTTGTAAAACACATCAATTTGTATAATTTAAACCCTTTTACATTCCGAAATTAGTTTTTTTGTGGATTTGATCGAATAAGTTACGTTGGCTACCCTCTTGCGTCGTTTTCAACGCATATGGGAAAACACATGTTTTTTGGCGGGAAACTTACTTGTCATTATTCTTTTTGCCAGTCATTATGCTTTTAACAGGTGGTAAAGTACTCTTTGGTTATTTTTTTACGAAATTTATAAAAAAAAAGGTATAAAAATATAAAAAAGTAAGATGTACGAACCGAAATACTTATCAAAAGAAGAAATTGTAATTCTTCTAAATGAAAGTTCAGAAGAAGATAACTGCAGTTTTACTTTTTCGTGCCAGAAGTTTCAGAAACTAGTGAAAGTGATATTTCTTCAAGAGGAACTGATTGTGAAGATAACATTCCAACAAGTAGTGCAAATACTGTTCGTGACCATGCAAATTCCGATCCATTGTACATATCAAAGGATGGAACAATATGGCATCCAGAACCATTTGATCCACAATGTTGTGGTAGATTGAGGAATGAAAACATTATAAATCTTCCACCCGGAGTCACTTGATTTGCAAAAAGCCGTGTTAGCGACATAAAAGATGCTTTCCATCTTTTTTTTCCCAAACATTGAAAATATAATGCCAAAGCTAAATATGGTGACGGT
Source organism: Wohlfahrtia magnifica (assembly GCA_023159175.1). NCBI lineage: Eukaryota > Metazoa > Arthropoda > Insecta > Diptera > Sarcophagidae > Wohlfahrtia > Wohlfahrtia magnifica. The sequence goes on along the minus strand of JAKWBJ010000221.1, from coordinate 1,416,990 downwards.
TACTTGCGAATAGACTCCACTTTGCTGCAAGCTTATCTAGGTGTTTTGATTTTAGCTGGTGTATATAGGTAAAATACCGTTTTGTTTTTAGGAATTCATTGTCGATTTTAAATTTATTTTTAGATCAAAAAATGAGACCACTGTTGACTTATTCGATACCGAATATGGTCGACCTATATTTAGGGAAATTATGTCGAAAAAAAACGTTATTCGATTTGATGACGCCATCAGTCGAAGACAGCAGAAGTGTGAGGATAAGTTTGCACTGATTAGAGAAATATTTGATAAATGGTCTAATTCATTAGCTGACTTTTACAACCCACATGAATGCGTTACTATAGACGAACAGTTTTAGAGGTCGAAGAAAGTTTCGTCAATACATGCCTTCAAAACCAGAAAAATATGGTATCAAGTTTTGGTTGTGCGTCTGTTCCAAGACTTGTTATGTTTGGAAAATTGAGCCATATTTGGTTAAACCAGTTGGAGCAAGCTCATGCGAACAAAATCAAGGCCAACGTGTTGTCTTGGATTTAGTACGTGGTTTAAAAGGGCACAACGTAACAATGGATAATTTTTTTTCTTCATATAGTCTCGGCCAAGAATTGTTAGCAAGAAATATCACAATGGTTGGAACTATGAGAAAAAATAAGAGATCTATTCCACCACCTCTTCTCAAATGTAAAAAATTACCGTTGTACAAACCAACATTTGTATTTACAAAAAACACAGCGCCTGTATCATATATCGGTAGAAAAAATAAATGTGCAATTTTACAAAGCACACTACATAAATCTAAAGAAATTGAAACAGGGAATAAACGGCTTCCAGCAATCATAAGCTACTATTATAAAAACCAAAGGTCTATCCGTAAAGAAGTATTTATTTGTTTTTTTTTTTATCTCGTGTTTATCAAAAAGTTTTTTTTTTCAATGCAGGTGGTGTCGACACGGTAGATAAGATGCTTTCCTACTACAGTTGCAAGAGGAAGACAAATAGATGGCCAATGGCAGTATTTGCCAATATAATTGACATATCTGCTTTGAACGCGTTAATTATCTTCAAAGAAATTAACCCCAAGCCAAGATCAAGTTCATACATCAATTTGCACGAAATGTCACATGTATCAAAAAGATCGAAAAGTGTACTATCTCCACAAACTAAAGGACGGCAAAGATGTTTGATGTGTAATGAAAGTAACGTTGCTTCAAAAAATAACATGCATACAACCATTTGTTGCTTTTGTTTAAAAGGTGCATGTAAGAACACTCATGACCTAAACGTATGTATTAAGTGTATAGAAAGTAAGCTTATTTAGGTCTGAAAATGTAAAAAAAAAGATTTTCATCAACCATATAAAAATATTTTTTTTAATGTTTTTAAAATGAGTGAATTGAATTTTCTTACTATAAACAATGAAAAGTATCGTATGCGTCGAAAACGATGCAAAGAAAGACAATGTAATTTTTTTCTAGGAGCAGATGAAGGTTAAGGAATATACTTACATTTTCAACCCTTCAAGAGGATAATTTGGAATTCAGGTTAGTCATTTGACATTTAAAATCAGTGTTTTTTTATAATACTTGAGGAACAAAGTGTGTGGACAATCGTATTTGTTTTTAACATAAACACACGCACAGAAATATATAAAAATTAAGAACGTAGAAAAGACAAGTGCGATATTGTGATTGATCGCAGTCGTTTAATTACGTACGTTTTTAGATTTTTGCCGGTTTACTACTAATTTGATCAAAGTTGCGTTTTTTTTTTACTTTTTAATTTGGAAATAATATTTAATATTTATTTTTTATTTTAATATTTGAAAATAGAGTGCCGTGGATTTTTTACGCGAGTGCTATAGAATTTGAATTTGTTATTTATTATTTTTCGGTTTTTTCGGGCAAGTGATACGTATTTTTTTTATTATTTGTGTATATAAGTTAACACGACTACAAATTAGTTAGAATTTATTTTTGTATATTTTTTAAGTGAATACCCATATTTAATATTATTTTATAATTTTGTATTTGTTTAGTCCTCATTTTACTTACCGTTTTATATTACACCTTTTATCTGTTACCTAGAAGCTCCAAACAAGTCGCAGACATGGTATCAGCATTTTTGGGTAACAGAGAAATATTATAATTTTGTTTTTTAAATAAAATAAGATTCGGCATTTTTGACTAAAGAAAACTATTGTAATTATAATTTCTTAAATAAAAAAAATTTATTCTTAACAGAGTCATAAAACATTAAACAAGTGTTTTATTAATTGGCGCCCAACGTGAGGCACGAATAAATTTTTTAAGTTAATTTTTTCAAATCCTTGTAAGGAGAAAATTGTGAAGTAGTTGATAAAGAAATAATAATTGTGTAAATAAATTTTTAAGAAAAAAAATTAATCCTGTGTAAATGGTGATTTAAAAACCTTTTGCGCAAATTTAATTGTGCAAAGGAAATTCCTTTCTGGAAATCAATAATTAAATAATAAAAACTTTATTAAAAATTACAAACTGCAATCAAATTAACTTCAAAAAACTGCTAAGAACAAAAATAACAACGAATAGAATAATTCCAAAAAATAAAACAACAGAAAAAGCTTAGTAAATCAAGCGAAAAGCAAACAAAAAACTTAATATTTTTGTTTAAACGAAGAAATTCCAAAAACAAGAAAAATTTAAATGAGCAAAAACTCAGCACCGGCTACAGGAGGACCAACGCCAACTCTTTCATAACATCAAGTTCAGCAACAACCCCTTCACCGTCAACATACCTCCTTGCCAACCAATTATGAGGAAGGTGTAAGTTTAGAAAATAATTAAGTTAAAAAAGTAACTAATGCTTCTGTGAAAAATTAGATATTAAATTATGCATTCATTAATACAAGTAATTTAGTTTAAAAAAAAAAAAAAATTTTTTTTTTTTTGAAAATCACTTTGTAATCTTAAAAATATTGAACCATTTGAGTTAAAGTAAATTTGTTGACAATTTTATCCTTGCACGAGTTGATTTAATATCTTATAGCTAAACTTTAATTTTTCGGTATTGGCAAATCTTTCGTGAATGAGGTATTCGAGAATCTAAGGCAAATAATATCGGACTAGAATATGACTATAAACGCCGACCAATTAAGTGTGTAGGTAGAAACTGTCATCTGTGCCGCCCTGAAATCACAGAGGCAAACATTTGACAAACAGATTGAGGAGCTTAATAGGAAATTTAACGACGTTGCTGTCAAGACTCCTGAGGTTGTACCGTTTAAGGACGTAGAAATAGAGCCAGGAATACAATGCGACTAATCATTGGACATAGTAAAATGGCTGCCGGAATTCGATGGAAAACGGGAGTGTTACGTTTTCTGGAGACAAGCGGCACAAACCAGTTACAAAATTTTCGAAAGTCACGTGGGTAGTTCCAAGCAATACCAAGCAGTGGCCATTATTCGGAACAAGATAAAGGGAGCAGCGGCTTCCTTCAATACTGCCTTGAACTTTAGGGCTATTATAGACCGTCTGGATTTTACCTATTCGGACAAACGACCGCCAATGGTGACGTACTGGTCTGTGAGACCGGTTGTGTTAAAAAATTCGTATAACTTTATTCTCCGTTATTGTTTTTTGTTGCGATTTCGAGTAGCTGCAACATTACATATCCCCCACCGTCAGTTCATGACGAAACTGCTTAGTGAGCACAACTTCTGTATTTTTTTTTTTCTAACCTGGTGTATGACACCATAAGTCACCGTGTATGTAAGTGAAATAATCAAGAATGAATTTTTTATTATTCGCTTATTTTATTGTAGTTTATTATAATTTTTTGCTGTTTTACTTTATTATATACATATGTATATATTCGTATTTGTCTGTTTATATGAGTGTGTATGTATGTGTTTCATACACAATTCAGGCAGCGAAGATGAATTAAGTGACCGAGAGCCTTCAGGTAACAACAACTCCTCATTTTATATTGGAAAAGACACAAGTACGAAATCGAGTAAGAAAACTTCGCGCCAATCTGTTCGTACTAAAAGTGCCAATATAGTTTCACAGTTACCAGGACCACTTTTTTGATGACTCTATTATTCATATAATTGGCAAGTATACCGACCAATATATTGCTACCGTAAAATATGCATTTTGCAGAGAAACATACGCCAAAGAGACTAATTTCAAGAAAATATATTGCCTGATAGGATTGCTCCTTTTAGCTGGTGTAAAAAAATCTAACCATCTGAACGTTAATTAGTTATTTCAAACAGATGGCGGTTCAGTCGAAATATTTCGGCTTTCAATGTCTGCCCAGAGATTTAGGTTTTTACTGCGAGTTTTGAGGTTTGATGATGGTACTACGAGGGCACCCAAGAATAAATCATTTTGCTCAGGAAAATTTACAATTGGCACAGGACGAATACCAAGCAGCTGCAGAGGTGGAGGCTTCGGAAATTGACGAAGAAGAGAGTTTTTTGGTCATTTTTGAATGAAATATATTTTTGTGCCGGGACTTTGTTAGTATGGATCGATAGAGTATAAAAATACGAACGAGAAATGCTATAAGCCATTTTCGAAAAAAAACTATAGTTTAGACTATATAGCCTAACAAACTTTTCGAATATAGAAAAAATTTTATGAATTAGTTTTTTTTTTTTGTCATTTTTAAATGAAATAGTTTTAGTGCCGGGACTTTGTTAATATGGATCGATTGAGTATAAAAATACGAATGGTAAATGATATGTTGAATGATATGACAACCTTACAACGTGAATGTTTCTCTTTTACTTTATTAGTTTTTGCGTATCACTTTTTATTTTTATTCCTTTGTTAACCTTTGAATTATAAACATCGAGTTTCAATAAAGAATAATTTCAAAGAACAACATGCTATAAACCAAGTTAACAACAGCGTTGATACTGTACATGAATGAAATTTAGTGGTGTCAGCGTAACCAATAATTTTACCAATTCCCATGAACTCTGCACGAGCATCCGGCCTGATTACGAAATAATATAAGGCTAGAATTACTACGAAAAACAGTATTGCAAGCTAAGCGTCTGCGGGTATGCAAGTGTCGATGCAACGTGATCTGCCAAGTCTTCGAAGTGAAGACCAACATGGGAAAAGTTAGTCTTTGTTGCGTGTTCGATTCGTGTAGTTTAAAATAATAATTGAAAATAAAGTAATAATTGGAATTTATTAGAAGTTGAATTTTTTTCGATATCCCCAATTGGTGAAATTTAACTACCTTTATCAGTATATAGTTTAGAAAATATCGCTTAACAAACTTTTTAAAAAGTATTAAATATAATTATGTATAGTATTTTTGTTTGTTTAAGTACAACTCAAATTTAATTTAATTTAGTTTACCTTTTCTTTAAGTGTATTTCATTACCCTTCATTTTCATCCTTGATAGAAATATAAGGTAAAATATAAAGACTTACGGTACTTAAGTACTGTTTTTGGCCTATTAGCTTTAACCGTATTTAATTAGGTTATGGCTATTATTATTTATTCAACTACTGCATATTTTACATACATATTTACATTTTATATATCACCATTTCTAAGGTAATATTTTTGAATAAAGAGATTAATCTCAATTTTATTATAAAAAAACACTTACTGTCTTTTTATTTTTCCTTTTGGGAAAACTATTATTTTTGGGTCTACGCCTTAATATTGTTTTTGTTCTTTTGTTTCTTTTCCATTGTTTTCCTCAACATGTTTTATATGATCAGGTAAGTTAACAACGTTGGCAATACTATTGCCGAATAAATTACAAATTGAGAATTACTTTTTAAACGCCGCAGTTGTTAGCGGCAAATTTCATTTTTTTTAGTGAAGCAATTCAAAATCTCTTAACTGGCATTTCTGTGTTTCACTTATATTTTGTTCATTTTATTCATTAGCGCCATGGCATGGAGAACATGGCCGTAAAAAATAAAAAACTTTATTTGAAATCTTTAAGATGGTAACAGTAAGAATATCTAAGTTTGGCCCAAATAGATGGAAATCATTAGTCAAAAAGTGGGCGAAATCAATAAGCGGGCGCGGTGCCTCCCTTATAAACAAAAAGTGAGCAGAATGGGACAAGTGTACCTTCCGTCCAAACTAACAATTGATTTCATTATATCTTGAGAACTATGTAGGATTTTTATTGACACTTAAATATTTTTAAAAACAATACAAGGTGGACGGCTCTTAATAAAGGCACTGGCCTAAGCTGGCTGAGTGATAAGTCTAGCTTAAAGAAAAAAAAGATAAATTTCTTTTTTTTTAATCGGTATAGCCGATTATACCTCAGCTTATACAATGATCTTTATTTTCAAAAATTGCGTCCTTATATACTAAATACATTAACGGTATCCTTATCAATTGTTTGTGTAAAATTAGTCCACGCATAATTACAAGTTAATTATTATTGTAATTGTAATAAACATAAATGGGTTACCATTGTACACGGGTTATCGTGGTGCAATCAGTACAACGATCAAGGCTAAATTTTCAGTATTTGGTCTGAATAAATTCATGGCCAATACAAACCATCAGGCAAAAAGTGCTCTGTATATTTTCAGAAGAATTAAATCAAAAACTTCTGAATTCAGTCTGAATGACTTAGTACTCAATACAAATCATCAGACAAACGCTGGGCGAAATTGTAAAAGTAATGAGTACTCAATACAAATCATCAGACAAAAGGTGAGTGGAATCGTAAAAGTAATGGTGGTACCTCCCATACAAACTTAATATTGTAAAGAAAAAAAGAAAAGAACATCGGCTCAACTGTTTAAGTTAAGATTGGCAAGCAAGGCAAAAAGTTCGCTATATATTTTCAGAAGAATTAAAGCAAAAACTTCTGAATTCAGTCTGAATGACTTAGTATTCAATACAAATCATCAGACAAAAGGTGAGTGGAATCGTAAAAGTAATGGTGGTACCTCCCATATAAACTTAATATTGTAAAGAAAAAAAGAAAAGAACATCGGCTCAACTGTATAAGTTAAGATTGGCAAGCCTACCATTCTCAACATTTATTTTATTATTTTTTAAGATAGTGAATTTGTCCAACTTTTGTACAGTTATTCTAACTAATAATTCATTCTTATTCTAATAGTCATAGACTTCGGTATTATGCTTTCCTCATAAGCAAGAAGAGCAAATTTTAAGAGCATTAAGTTAAACAACTCAACGGCAGGTCGAGGATGTTAGGAAGCCGCTTAGGAAGCTTTTATTTTTATACGGGGTACCAAAGAATGTGGTTATGAATAATGAACCTTAAGTGAATTCAGCTTCTAATTTGTTTATGATGAGAGAAGACCTAAAATGATAAATGGTTTTCTACCCTTTCTTATAAAATTGAGCCAAATGGGCAAATGAAACGTTTTCATTCCACATTAGCAGACAAAATGAGACGACTCAAGGAGAAAGGGATTTCGAGGAACTGTTAGAGAGATCCGTTAATGAATATAATCATTCATACCACCACTAATAGTAAACCAATGGACTTGTTTTTATGAAGAACGGTTGATTTTTCGACACAAGACTATAAGACTACAAGACTTTCAAACATTAAACGACTTAAAAAGAAACAGGAAAGAAACCTTGCTTATCATAATAAAAAAAAATTGCCTGTCAAGAAGTGCGTTCCTGGACAAGTAGTTTATGTAAAACCAAACAAGAGATTAGTCACTCAATTGTGTAACCACTTTAAAGGGGAAATGGTGAAGGAATATCGTATACTGTCGTTGAAACGGAAAGTGGTTGCGTTATCCGTTATTTTTGTGTATTTAAAATAAATTTTTCCCCATTTCTCTTCCAGACTTTTTTCGTGACTGTTATGGCGGACTTAAGCATTATTGACTATTCTAATGCCAGACATAACAATTCATACTGAAATCGTGAGGGCAGAACGGGATTTTTAAAGTTATACATTCAATCAATCTCGAACAATATAGAGACTTGGTAGACAATCTAGAGTCTTCACTGGATACAAACATCGATGTCGTCCATTTCTACACAACAAGCCCTTGACATTAAGGGTCTTATAAAACGTAATGGGACTCGAACCTAAACTTAATAGTAAAAGAATACGCAACTTTGAATATGCCATACAATGGTTAAAAGTTATTGTTATCATTTATTTTGTCAAGAACAACAGAAATTAAAATTTTAAATGATGTTTTAATGATTTATAACACACCAACATTTAGCGTAGATGAATTGTTCTCTTTTGAAAATATAAAAATTGTAACAAAAGAAAAGAAGTTTTATACATTTTAAGCATACCAGTTACACAAAATGATAATTGCGAAACTTATTTTGCAAAACCTGTAAAATTTTGAAATTTGATAGACAAAATTGAGTACTACAAAATCTTAAGTTGCGGTAATGTTCTATTTGCTATTAAAGAAAAATTTAAAAACTACAATGAATTAACAATATGTAATAAGAATAATCTAATTAATTTAAGAGATGATTACTGTGTAGCTAACCTATTTAAAAACAGAATAGAAAACTGTAATCAGGTAAACAGCAAGCACTATCAAGGAGTTTGGAAGCGATGTAATACTGCTGAATCAATACCATGGCAAGATCATAGCTAACGACGAGGAAATCGAACTGAATGGAATATATTTGTTGAAGCACTTTAATACAACTGTGAATATTGATGGACGGGAGTATTTTTCACGAGAGGTAAGCGGCAGTAAACCCCTACCAGTCTTTCTACAACCAAAGTCGACCAATGAGAAGATAGAACAGGTGCTATCGATAGATACTTTAGAAAATAAATTTGGGAAATATTAAGCAATTAGAGCTGTTGGAAACTAAAAGCCAACGAAGTGACAAAGCTGCACGAATCTCCGAGTTATTGACCATGATGAACTAAAATTTTAAACATTTGTACCAGGTGTTTTTACCAGAGGTATAAAACCTTAAGTTGGCAACACTTTTCGTACTGGCATTTCAACATGAATAGACTGACACCTGAACAACGCTTCCAAATTGTGTACATTTATTTTGAAAATCATGGTTCTGTTCTGGATGGCTTTCCAGCGCTGGTCTTGAGCAGTGCTCTTCGAAGCTTGCGCTTCCATTGATTAATCTTTTTAGTGCGTTTTATCGTGCGGGTGTTATTTCATCTTGCTGGAAGGTTGCCAATGTAACGCCAATTCTTAAAAAGGGTAAGGCTAATAACCCTGAAAACTACCGCGCAATAGCAGTTTGCTCAGCACTTATTATAAGAGTATGATTAATCACCACCTTGTGAAATATTCATAGTCCAACAATTTACTGAGCGATCGTCAATATGGTCACCGCAAGGGTCGCTCTGCTGGTGATCTGATGACGCTACTCTCATATTCTGGCACGAGACTCTCATATCCAAACCTATTGCTTTTGGTGTCGGTAGTCACTTCCTTAGATTAATATCAAGCTTTCTCAGAAATCAACGACTTAACGACTTTTTTTCTCACTTCCAATCCTATCTACTCTTGACAGCAGCATTTGTCATTCATATTCTTTTGATCGTAGGCCGATCCTTTTGAAGATTGGGGCGACAAGGCGGAATATGAAAGACACGTTTACAAGCGACCTGGCGCTAATCTCTGAGTGTGGTCGCGTTAACAGGGTCGACTTTAATGCGCGCAGGACCCAATGTTGTTTTTTGCCACGCTAAAAACATCCTTTAGAAAGCGATCTTTACTCTCCCAGTTCTATCGAAAGTAGTGGAACAGATTCTTAAGAACCAAATTCTATTATTTGTACAAAGGGATATTGCTCTTTCTCAGTATGCTTTTCGCCGTGGTCATAATACCACTTCGTTATTATTAAGATTAGTCGTTGATTAGTCTGGACTTGAATAAAGCTTTTAATTCCACTTCATACTCTATTATGATTCGTATGTTGCGGCAGCTTTTTAAATTATCTCAGTCTGATTGTAAACTTATCTATTCCTATTTGTCTGAAAAGTGTCAGTTTGTTGACATAAAGGTGTATATTATGGAAACCGACCTTTGCTTTCAGGGTCCTTCAGGGGTCAGGTTTAGGGCCGCTTATGTTTATATTATTGTATGTGAATGAACTTCCGGGATATATTGATGACAGTGTATGCAAATCTTTACTTTTTGCGGATGATGTGTTTCTTTTATTTAGTGCTTGTCAAAATATTGAAGATGTGCTTGAGGAAAATATTAATTATAGCTTGGATCGTTTTTTGCAATGGTCATCTCTGAACTATTTGCATATAAATTCTTCTAAGACTAAGACAATTCGTTTTGGGAATCCCACTAGTTCGTTCACTGGCTTAAATTATCTTATTGAGAGTGACAGAATTGAGTTTATTGACAGACTGAAATGTTTAGGTGATTATGTTAATGAGAAATTTTGTTTGATGATCATTTTGATCAGACCTATTGTAAAGATGGTGGTATTGGTGGTATTTATTCCAATAGTAATTATTTGCCGTACCTCTTGAGATATAGACTGGCTTATGCATTATTAATGCTACATATATTTTATGGACTTGAAGAATTATCTAAGTTAGCTGGAGTGACTGCTAGACTTAATCGTATCGTTAACTCTATTGCGTTTTGTTTTCAATGTTCGTAAATATATACATATACACCTAATTCTGTTTTTAAGCGATAGATTCGTTCTTTGAAAACTCGCGTAAAAGAGATAGAGTATCCAAGGAGAGTAAGGATTGGTTCCTTGTAAAAGACCCTTCGCAAAATAAGACAAATATGTAACTAAATAATGCAAATTTATACTGCTTCATGCTCTCATTAAAAAAAAAGTAATTATTGAATGGAGCATTAATTAATAAAAAAGAAAAAATAGTTCATTTTGAAAGAATGATCAAAAATCTTAATACAATAACAAAAATCAAAAAATTTTACAAATGTAATATAAATATACGTTTTTGTGATGAAAAAAAAAATATATAATTTTTAGACCGCATTATACCAAATCAAATCGCGTAAAAAGAGAGTGATGTGTTTTTTAAATCGCGTTAAATCAAATTCGCGTAAAAACAATAATAGGTGTATTTGAATATGTTAGGGAGTTTCTTGGGTGTAGCTTTAAAAACTCTATTTTACATCACAATTTGTTATTTTTCTGCCGGGACTATTTTTATTCAAATAACGCATTCCGGATCATATTGATGGCGCATTTCTCTGTCCGCAACTAGAGAAAAAATTTACTGTTTTTTTTTTATTTTATTTTTTATATATTTCCATTTATATATGTATACTGTCTACGTGTACACAGTCTGTATCGTGCATTCAAAGCGAACAGTTGTGTTGACGGAAGAATTATTTCGTAGTGTATTTTACGTGTATTTTTAAATACGGGTGAAATTGTTTGTGTTGAACGAGTGTTTGGGTTTACCTGCGCTGGTTATTGCGAGAGTACAAGAGATACCTAAGGGTTGATTCTTGTACTGAGATTGAGAGAGAGAGAGCGAGAGGAGAGAAAGAGAGAAGAAAAGGAGAGAGCTGACGTGTACTTGAGCACGTGTATATTTTATTACACTGTACGAAATTCGTAAGAATTTTGATCGAAGAGCTTACGTGTACCTGAAACACGTGGAGAATTTATTCACGGGAATTTTTCCATTGTGTATATATTTGCTGCATTGCTGCTATAGCCGTACTAATATTATTATAAATAATATTAGGGCGTAGTGGAGGATTTCATTGGCAATATGCCTGGTTAAAGGGCCAAAAAGGCCAAAGACGGAAATGGGCGCCGATTGTCGGATGCCAGTAGTACTGTTAATGGAGCAATGCCACCACCGCCTCCGCCCCCGCCTGCAGCGGGGAAGAAGAAAGTGGATGCTGGGATTGATGATGATGAAGTTACGGTGGAGTCCATGATGGATACCTCGGAGGTGCAGAAGCGGACCAAGACGGGGTCTGCGTCGGTGAGCGATGGAGATACCGAGGAAGGTTCGAGGATAAAGAAGCCTAGGAAGGAGGCGAAGAGGAAAAATGAGAGGAAGAAGGAGGTTGCCGGCGACGAAACTGAGTCAGATGGCTGCTTAGGTCATGTACGAGGTAAGTGCAAGAGTAGATTAGTTGGTGACGGTAGCTTATTTGTCTCGATGGGGGAGATTACGGATAAGTTGAGGATTTTGTTGGGCGAGATTGGAATTGGGGCGGCTGCACAGCTCAGGGCCCTGGAGATCGTGGTGCAGTTGGAGAGGTTCATGGGAAGTGTCATTGAGGACAATCGGTTAATGAAGGGTCGTTTGGATCTCATCGACGAGATGGCTCGGCGGGAAGGTAGGCCTGTTCCTGTTCGTGTTACTGGGCATGGTGCTGGTCCTGTTGTTGGGCCAACGGTTGCACCGGTGGTCTCGGCCCCTGTGGCGAGACCTGCTGCGGCTGCTATTGTGTCTGGGCCTGTGGCTACTACTCCGGTGGCTGGACCTGCTGCCATGCCGATTGGGCCGGTGGAGACCTGGTCTGTGATGGTCAGGGGGGGGAAGAATAAGCTTTCCTCGAAGCAGGTTGTCAACAAGGTAATGGATGAGGTTGCTCCCACTCTGGGCGTACGGGTCCACGAGGTGCGACCGACGAGGGATGGTGGTGCCATCATTCGGACGCCATCGGTGGCTGAGAGGAACCGGGTGGCTGGAAATGCCAAGTTCGGTGAGGTTGGATTGGAAGTTTCTATTAGGGACAAGCTTGGTCCGAGGGTAGTGGTCTGTGGGGTTAAGCCTCGGATCACCCAGGAGGAGTTTATTGAGGAGCTCTATGAGCGGAACCTCAAGGGGAATATGTCGCGTGAGGTTTTCGATCGAAGCGTGAAGCTCATCGTTGGTCAATGGAAGTCCGATCGGGGTCCGATTGACGTTGTCCTCGAGGGTACCGACAAGGTTATGTCGACCCTTCGGAAGAATGGTTGCTGTTACGTGAAGTGGTTTAGTTTCCATTTGCGGGAATACGAGCCTGTCATGATGTGTCGTAGGTGCTTGTCCTTTGACCATAGGGTCAGGCAGTGCAGTTATAAGAGTGGGGTTTGCCGCAGGTGTGGACAGGTGGGGCATCTGGCTTCGCGTTGTGGAAACGCGTTGCACTGCCGCAACTGCGAATTCAACGGCAGACCGTCGGGTCATTCGAGGGTGTCTATGTCGTGTCCGACATATGCCAGGTTGGTTGATAGGGCGAGCTTGAGGCATTAGTTGGGATGTTTAGGTGTCTCCAACTAAATTGTCAGGGTGCGTTGGCGGTGATGAGCGAATTTAGTGTCGCTCTTGGGAATATGGGGGGCTCTGTTGCCTTTGTTCAGGAGCCGTATACTGTAGGCGGTGAGGTGAAGGGAGTTCCTCGTTGGTTTAGGGTGTTTCCTGATCTGGCAGGTGACGCGGCGATTTTAGTGAGTGATTCCGGTCTTGTTTGCACTGTAATTGGCAGGAGCAGGGGTGGGGTCTGTGTTGAGGTAGAAGGAGAATTTGGTAAGGTGCGTTTTGTCAGTATTTACTGTAGGAAGAGGGAGGATTTAGGGCCATATTTGGATTTTATGGACTCTATTTTGTTGAGTGATTGTAGTACTTCCGTCGTCCTGGGCCTGGACTCGAACGCGGTGTCGTCCTTGTGGTACAGTAAGATGCCTGGCCATGCGCACAGGTATCCATCTTACTCAAGGGGGATCGTGCTCGGGGAGTGGTTGCTCGCTCGAGAGGTGAGTGTGCTGAACAGGCCCAGTGATTTGTATACGTTCGATGGTCCCAATGGGGAGAGCGACATTGATGTCACCATTGCGAATAGGTTGGCACTGGAGCATTTCGATTTCCAGTGGAAGGTGTGTGATGGATTCGGTGTGAGCGACCACAGTCTCATTGAGATTGTCTTGCGCATTGCATGCGAGTGGGGACAGAGCGTTGGTGTCGATATATCAATGGAGAAGACGGTAGTTTTGCTACTTAAGGGAAGGTTGTCGGCTGGTAGACCTCCGCTCATTTGGGCTGGTGGTGTTAGGTTGAGGTATGCGACGGAGGTGAAGTACCTCGGGATTTCTATGACCGAGGGGATGAATTTTCTTGTGCATATCCAGAGGGTTAGGGATAAGTTGACTTGTGTGATGGCGTTGCTTAAGCGTATCCTGAGGAGTGATTGGGGCCTTAGCAGACGTGCTGTTCGGACCATATACGGTGGATTATTTGTTGCATGTGCAACTTATGGTGCATCAGTGTGGTGCGGAACGGTCAGGTCTGTTTGCGGTCGGCGTGCTATACTTGCTTGTCAGCGGGTGGGCTTGCTGGCGTGTGTTCCGGTCTGTAGGACGGTGTCGAATGATGCATTGCAGGTTTTGATGGGTACGCCGCCTCTTGATTTGGAGGTGCTGCGGCGGGCGACTGCGTTCAGACTTAAGAGGGGGTTGCCGCTTCTGGAGTCTGATTGGATTACTGCTGCTGATCTTGCGGACAGGGGTGAGAGTGGTCTTTCGTCTGTCTTGGATGAGATTGTTGTCAGGGAATGGCAGGAGCGCTGGGATGCCAGCGAGAGAGGGAGGGTGACGTATGGTTTTGTGCCAGATGTTAGGTTTGTTTTGGAGCGTCCGGACTTTGGTTTCGGCTTGAGTCTGGGTTTTCTGTTGACAGGGCACGGGTCGCTTAACGCATTTTTGTATAGAAGGGGCCTTAGTTTGTCGGCTGATTGCAGTTGTGGAATGGGGCCGGAGGATTCACGGCATGTGTTTGTTGAATGTTCGCGCTATTCGCGTATACGTGATCTGGGGGCGATGGGAGTCGTTATCAGAGGGGATGTAGTGGACGTCAGTGGGACGTTGCGGTCAGATGAGACCCTGCGGAGGCTCGGCGAGTTTGCTCGTGCTGTCTTCAATAGTAGGGATGCTGTTGTAAGGGAGTAGGTTTCTTTCTTTGCGGTTTGTAGTGGGGGTGGTATTGCTGACTTTGGTCCGGTGTGTATTGCCCGGGTGGTGTGTTTGGGGTTGCTTGTGGGTGCTTGTCGCTGATTTTGGTCTGCTGCGGGCTGCTCGGGTTGTTGGTTCGGGTCTGGTATGGCCTGGTGGGTGATTTGGTTTTGTTGCTGTATTGGTGACCAGTCCGGAGTCGTCTGGGACTTACACTGGTAGTAGCCTCTGTGCTACGAGGCCTGGCCGGAGGCTTAATTCTGGTACCACGGGAGTCGGGAGCCCCAGGGACTGCGGTCCCTGCCCGGCTATGGTGAGGCCCCCTAGTGGGAGCAACGTGGTGGCTGTGCTTCGGCTCGGTGTGGAGTTACACTCTTAACCGGGTGCCGTGACCCATAGAACGGTAGGAGTTTAGATAGTCTCCGGCACTTAACCAAGGTGTGGGGTCATGTCCAGATAACATGGCTTCGAATTTGGTACTCACCGGTGATTTTCATCATAGGTGGGAGCGTTGGTTGACGCATTGTATTCACCCGTGCCTCGGGCACCGTAGGGTATGCCAACGTGGCGAGACTCACGTTAAACTGTGACATTTCTGTCTACGTGTATACATATTCAGAAATCTTTCTTCTGTGATATGCTATTATTGGTTGAGAAAGGCTTTGTATATTTCATTAACTCGTATAAATAAATAAAAAATATTTTTAAGGATAATGCCTAATATTAAAAAGTTGATTAACTCATTTTCAATAGCAGAGTACGTATGAAAAGATTTTGCATACCTTTGGACGACGCTAACATATAATAAAAGTTAAATTATTATGTAGATGCATAAAAATAAAAATAAATTTGCTTTAAAATGAGACTTTTAAAGACACTTGTGATAGATAAGTTTTTAAAATAGTTATTGGAAAAAAATAAAATAAAAATAGACTATAAAAATTGGCAACTTAGTTATAGACGTCATACATACAAAGCCAATTAATTTTTCATATATTAATCTAATCATTTTAGCTTACATACCATACACATATTTAACAGGCAATCAGGCAGCATACATTCACACATATTTAAGCCATAGTGTTATTGTACAAAATATGTAATCAAAACGTCGTAAAGTTTTTCTGGAGTAGTTCAGTCATCATAAGATTTAAATTTGTTAATAGTTTTGTATCATGTTTCATGTAGTTTTGTAGTATTTCTTTTTTAAACATCATCTAGCGGCGGCCTTTCTTAAGGTGCCGTTGGCAATTGTCAGTGATATTTTGATTTTTGAGAATTTATTTCAGCGCGAAGATTTTGAGTGAAAATTATAAATAAAATCTGTATTAAAAAAATACATATATATTTGTATTATTAAGTTTTTTATTAAAATTTCAATAAAATAATTAAATATGATTAAAGAAATAAAGAAAATAAATAAATAAAACAAAAACAAACCTGAAAGAAAATTATTATAATAGCACTTGTCGATATTATAATCAGATTTCTTTCCATCCATTCTTCGCCGGCTTGAACACAGCCTTTTTCATAAATGATTTTTGAAATTTCGAAATTCTTAAAAACAAAAATAAAATTTAAAGATGGATTAAACATATGAAAGATAACAAAAACATATAAAATTAAATCAACTCTTCTAATATGAAGCGAAATAAAATCGAGTAAAATTAAAATGAAACGATACTTCTAATTATTACCACCTTAAATGCTGACAACTAAATGAGAACTAAAATTTATTTTCCTACTTTGAAGTGTAAATTATACAAGTAGAATGAAAAACCTATTCGAAAAAAACTAAAAACAAAAATTATGCTCAATGGCAATATAATATAGTATGACAATAATATAGTATATACTATTATATATAGTAATATAGCTGGTGAGTGTGAACTAAGGAGATCGATTATTCGACTCAAAAACCGTTTTCGAATAAATCCCAGTTATTGACAAACCCGGTTTTCGGTTTAAAAAAATCCTATAACCGATTAATAGGTTATTTTATTAAAATAATATTCTTCTCAATTCTTGTTGCATTAGCAAATAAAGTTGATAAACTTGTGTTCCATGTTGTAGTTTCTATCAAGTATGCTAGGTTTTTCCAGGGCCTTAACGAACATTTCTTCCTCTATACAATAACGTCGTAATATTTCACCCAGTGATTAATTTTTTACAGCGTATTTTGTTTTATTTGCCAACGCATGGAGGCTACTTGGTAAATATATCATTAAGTTTTTCTTGCTGCACAATAACGTCAATCTTATACGTCGTAGATATGCCAAATGTACCAGTATGAAATAAGCTTTTTTTGTGAAAATAAAATGCTAATTTTTAATAGGAAAATAAAAAACTATTTATTCAAAGTATTGGCCATTTCTGGCTACACATTTTCCCATCTCTCAGCAATTTGTGGGTTCTACGCTAATAAAAGTAATCGTCTTTGGACGCAAACCAAATAGTCACTCAATTTTCGACTTCCGCGAAAACAAATAGTAGTCGGAGGCATCCAAGCCTAGTAAATATGGCGGGTGGGGCAAGAGTTCAAGCCTAATGGTTTAATTGTATAATGAACCGGTCATGTTGCAAAACTACATACAAATATTTATCTGTCTATAACTATAAAAAGGTAACAACAGTAAGTCTCTAAATTTTATCCAAATAGCTTCGTAGTCAGTACAAATCATCAGTAAATTGGAATATGAGGCATGAAACGGATAAAACGGCATGGTAAATATTCATTTTTGTATATCTTAAGAATGGTTAGAATGGAAGTGTTTGAATTTTGTTCAAACAACTTCGTGGACAATACAGAACCTCAGTCAATAAGTGGACGATATAATAAAAGTGAAGGTCCATCACTTTATATAAAATATGCAATTTTGTGGATATGGAGAATGAAAACAAGAATCTTTAGTATCTGTCCGCTTCAGCTAAAAAGCGGAAATGATTGGATAAGCAGCTATTGCAAAAGTCACATCCAAATTAATCCATTTCGAAACTCACTATTTGGTATGGATTTTTGGCTGCTAACGCCAATTCTTGGTTTCAACAGGAATAAAAAACTTCCGAGCTCATATTACCTAATTGTCCCGTTTTCCACCAAATTTTAATCTCTCACAGATTTTAAGATCGGTCTGTGTTCCAAATATCAACAAAATCGGTTCAATCGTTTACGCATAATTGAATGTCTAACAAATAAACTTACAAAGAAACTTGTAGGTAGGTATCATATAAATCGACCGCTAGATAGCAGAGTATTCACATAATGGATAACAAAAACCGTATTCGTACAGATGACAATGTCATATTTTTCTTGTTGTTAACGCAAGTTTTAAACTCTATTTTATTTGTGTGGGTCCCAGTGTTTATTGTTGCAGACTGTATTTTCATAAAATATCATAGTCAGTTGAATTATGATAAAAGTTGGGAAAATTCAACAGGGGCAGAAAATCAAGTGAGCTTTCAGATGAACAACGAAAAATAGTAATAGATCTACACATTGATGGAAAATCTTTACGGGAAGTTGCCAAAATAATGAAGCGCAGTGCTTCTACTATCTAATACGTGGTGTCGAAATATAAAAAAACGGACAATTTAAAAAATCGGAGCGAAATGTAACCCGCGCAAGTTAACAAGACAGTGCTCATTCCTACGTCGCCTGTAAGTTTTGACCAGATTTTTGAAATTCACGTTACGCTTCAAAAAGTTGGAAATTACATTAAAAGAATTGATTCAAAAGTCGATATGCTGTCAGAAAACCATTTGTTAGCATGATTAATAAGCAAAAATGGGTTGCGTATGCTAAAAAGTACCAGAATAAAGATTTCAACTTTTGGAAAAGGGTTATTCTACGGATGAGTCCAAATTTAATCAAAATTATCGAATTGACGAATTAAAATTTGGAGAGAGAAGAACACGAGCTTATTTCGCCATAACCTAATTCCCATTTTCAAGCATAGTGGAGGCTCGGTAATGGTTGCTTTTCAGCATCAGGAGAATCTACTTTTCATTGATGGAATTATGACTGCAATGGACTATATCAATAATTTAAATAAAAATACGAAGCAAAGTGCAGAAAAAATGGGCATTTCCAGGGATTTTATCTTTCAACAGGACAATGATCCCAAACATACAGCGCTGGATTGCCGACTTTGGATTCTGTACAACTGCCCCAAATACCTCAAAACGCCACCTCAAAGTCCAGATCTCAATCCTATTGAAAATTTGTGGTCAATTTTCAAGAAAAATTTTAAACATTACGACATTAGAAACGTAAACGACCTCAAAATAGCATTGAGGACGAAATGGATTAAAATATCACCACAATTAACTTCCAAACTAGTGGAATCAGTGCCAAGACGTCCATCTAGCGGTCGATTTATATGATACCTACATTTAGTCATAATAACAATAACGACACGAAATTTTCAAAAATTTGCTTATGCGTTGAATATTTTCTTATTTTTATCGGGTGTACGAATATGGGTTTTGCTTACTGTACAGTCACTCAAAAAACCGTCTCAATGTTTAGCTAGTGTTAACAAATATAAGTACAACAACAAAGCTCAAGACCCAATCATGATTTTTGATTTAATTGCTTAATGGACTTTTATTTACAACTACAATTAAATATCTTTGTTGGAAAATAAGCAAAACGTATGTTAAATTTTATAAGTTTTTTAAGACTTTTGGCAGTAAAAGCTGCCTCAATACGGTATACTTTCCACATTTTTTCTAGTTCTATTTTTGTCAATAACGAAGGCATTTAGGGCCTTATTGCTAATAATCTGATGGTAGTTGTGATATAATCGACTCCAAAAATAATTTAAACACTAATTGAAAAGTTAAAAATGAAGTAGTTTAATAAAATTATATCTACTAAAATTACAGATATTTCTAAATTGAAATAATTGCACTCTTTTTTAAATTAGTAACCTTAATTACTAAAGCCTTCGAAAATATGTTTACCTTTAGAAATAGAAAAAAACAATATGAACCAAAACTAAAATTTAAGTCAAGTTAAAATAATAACTGCGATTATATAAAAAACAAAATAAAATATATAAAACGAAATGTACAGAAAAAAACTCGCATTTGAAATGAGTTTTAATTTATAAGTGCAGTTGGGCATAATTATTATCAAGATATGATTTTTATAAAGTAATTTTCATTACAAACGTTTCCGTTTTTCATTTAAAACTCATTTCGCCACGAGAAGACTTATTTGTACTTTAATGACCTGCCAACAAATTATCAGCATTACATAAATCCAAACCGACACAATATGCGTTTCCAAATACTCTTCACCAGCTCTCAAACAACCACGTTCATAAATGTGCCGATCAACGGGCTAATATATACATATTTTTTGTTTGTTTAATATCCAGTAGCAATATTTTTCAGATATGCATTTAAAAAAATAAAGAAGATAATGCAAAAAAATAAAACGAAACGTTTATTTTTCATTTAGTAATATAAAGGATAACATTTTTGTTTGAAATATTGACGAAATTAAAGAGCAAATTACAATTATAAAAAAAAACATATAAAAGGCTTTCTAGCTTTAGGGATAACTTTATTATTAATTTTCTTTTCAATAGCTTTAAGTCAATCACTATTAAAAATCTTTCTGTACACAGTAAGCCCTGTAGAAAATTTTATTAAATTTAAACTGTCTGACGATTTAAAAAAGTGAAGCCCTTTTTATTAATGAGGCTCATTTTCTTTTAAATGTTTACGTCAACAAATAAAACTGCTAAGCGTGAAGTGAAAACAAACCAAAATAATCAAATCTGGCGCCATTCTATTTACAAACATCACCGTTTCAATATCCTCTTCAAAATGAGATTTAAACTACCGTTACAGTGAATACGTAAATGACATTCAAGGTTGTCAGATCTGGCGATGTCTTTGTGCCGGGAAAGGCATATTCTATTGAAAAATTGTCTTCAGCGACAAAGCTCATTTTGGCTAAATGGATACGTCAACATGCTGGCGACGCATGTTAAACGATGCAATTTGTAATGTACTTGGGTACCATTTAATCTCTACCGATTTTTTTTTTTCAAAAATTTACGAATTGGTGCTATATACCACACAACTCGCGTTACCAATAACATGTTGAGAGACAAGTTTGATGAGCAATTTATATATTTTCGAGTAACCCATTAGCCGCCAAAACCATGCGATTTGACCCCACTAGACAATTTTTTATAGAACCCGTGAAGTCTTTCGTGAACAGTGAGCAAGTTAGATACATTTCCAGCTCTGAAGGACAGCATTAAAACTGCTATTGGTAATATAACAATGGTAATATCAATGCTAGGCATTTACATGAAATAATCTTAAAAAATAGCAGTCATTAATTTATCGCATAAAATAAATAAATTCATTGACATTTACAAATTTTCTGTGTTTTTCAAAATCTCCCGTTAATCAAAAAGTTTCACCTAATTTATGATTCTGTTTTATAACAAATTCAATTTTGGACGCTCCCTTTCTACATACCACGTATTTGGACACATACATTATCACACCACAAACGAATAGAAAATGACTGAGGCAACTATGCCATTCCGAATGGCACTGCCGGGCTTCGGGAAAGGCAATATCATTTGCTATATTTTCAATAAATTCTTTACAGTTTTCAATTAAAAAACTTAAAAACTTAACTTGCTTAGCAACTATAAATCAAAAGCAAGAGTGGATAACTTTCTTTAATATCCTGTACCCTGTGCGTTATTTACTTTACTAACAAATGTAAGTGTCAACTATAACAAAGCATTCTATAATTTTGCATTAATCGATTATTACTTCGGTGTTCACTCACTTCACTAACATAATTAAATAATAATACTTAAATATTTTACTTTTTTGAAAACATAAATTAATGTGAAATTACTTACATAACCTTCTTTGCGTACATCGTAACCGCATTGTTTGTTTTTAATAAGTTCATGCGGTTGACGCCGACAACAAGAAAAAGGCACGCCACAGGCTTCTCGACTACCAATAGCATACGATGAACAATTAAAATAATTATTGCTATCCCAATCTTTAGGACCATCAATACCGCAACATTGTAGCCAATCTTCTTGTATCCAATCAATGAGATTTTGTTGATCGGGATCTTCGCGATAATGTATAATAAATGCTCTTAGACCTTCAGTGGCTTGATCTTTTATCTATTAAATAAATAAATAAACATAATAAATTGTTTAAATAAAAGTGTACAATACAAGTGTACTTACCCAGCCCTTATCTTTAAGTACAAGATACATAATGCCAAAACATATTTCCACTATTAATAAAATGCAAACCAATAAAATAAACTACAAATGAAATATGAAAAATAAAATATAAGATTATTTTTTGTGAACTTTGTTTAATATAAATCATCAAATATCTATACTTACAGTAGCCAAAAGACAAGTATTTTCACGTAGAGCACCAACACTCCCCGTAAAACCAATTAAAAATGCACAACTACCGATGCATATTAGAACAAATGCCGGATCTAAAACAAGCAGTGTCAGCTTATTTAAATTACTAAATGTGTCTTTTTCATTCCATGCCCAAATGCCAGCCGCCAATATGACTAAACCAGTCATCTGCAAAATTTTACAAAATAAAAGAATAAAACCCGAAAACAATCACAACATAAGAGTGAAAAAACACATATTACTCCTGCATGAGCAAAACAAAACTGAGATGTGTACATTTAGCGTTCTTTTATAAAAGTAAAGACAGAGACAAAACTATGTATAATAAGTGGTAAAAATGAATACAAAAAGGCGCGACAACTGACGAAATATTAATCTATTTTTTATTTTAAAAGAAGCAACTTTAATTTCTAAAAATATAAACAAGCAAAAGTAAATTAACTCTAACAGTTCTAGAAAATAAATAAAGAACGAGCAGCACCTCGCTCAATAGAAAATAATCTTCCTATAGCCATTGTCCACAACAGACTATTTATTTTTGGTATGTTTTAAGTTATTTGTTAAATGTCTTATTCCTTTTTCAGTTATTTTGAAGTTTAATAACGATAAAAAGTATCTTATTCGTATGTTTGAAGTAAATAATTGTAAGAAAAAATATATTTTACTACAAGATTGAACAAATTTTATTGAAATTGATATTTATACCTTTTAGTTTTCTTTTTAATCACAAATAAAATTTAGTTGTACTTATCAAAGTAATACAAAACTCATAATTGAGTAAGCATTCAACTCATCTTCAGCCTTAAAACATTGTCTGGCAAACTAACATTAATGCATTTTACAATTGTGGTAGTAATTTGAGAGCCTCTCACTCAGGCTACTTTACACTGTACTTTTCCATTTGTTTTATCCATGGTGAAATTATATAAGGTGAAGTTGTTTTTTTTTTTTTTTTTTTGTTCACATGCTGTCAAAACATTTTCTTGTCCAGCAGAAACTTACTAAAAAGAAAGATCCAAGGATATTGTTCAACTATATCTTATTGCAAAAAACATTCTTCAAAACGCATTAAAATAATATATAATATAATAATATATGTATAAATATGTCTAAATATTTAATGTTCATAATTGAAAAACGCCCAAAAAGCTAAATATTTGAAAATTTAAATTTTCAACAAAATAAAATATTTATAATTTACTGTATACAACTTTTGTCTACGTTTCTTTATATGGAAATTTTTTGACAATACAATTTTTTCTACAATACAATGTACAAAAAATATTTCCTATTGTTGAAGTTCACCTTATTTAATTTCACCATGGTTTTATCTTTACTTCTCTTTATTTTTTGTATATGCGTGTGAGTACGTACGTGTGAATACGGAAGAGAAAAACAGCTCATTGACTGAATCTGCCTTAAAGCCAAATCACATTATATTTTTTTTCTCAACATTAGCATTTTCGTACTTGCTTATTAACTTCTCTTTGCATCAAGCGTTTTAATTTACGTTCAAGAAAACAGCGGATTATAATTCTAATAAACAATTTGTAGTTATATTCTGCACAAAAAAATTCTGAACATAAAAATTGTTTTTAAGTTACTTACAAATAGAAAGCAGCCTATAAGCCACGCCACAGATATAAATTTGATTTGTATGTGTGATAAAATGACAATCGATTTTCAGAGAGTAAACACTGCAAGCATCATTATGTCTGCTTTTACAAAGTGGAAATCGAAAGACAGGCAATTGCTTATACTCTTTTGAAATTGCCTAAACCAGAGCAAATTTAACAAGGTGGACTTATTTTGAAAAGTAATACAACACTGTAAAAATACTTTAAAGTTGTGTCAAAATAATACAACACTGAAGTAAGCATATAGTACAGCAAATTAAATGTGTGCCAAATATACTTGTTGTAAAAAAAAAGTAATGGAGAATCATTTTGACATACTACTATTAAATCATACAGCGCGCTCTTTTATCATATATAATTTTTATATATACATATATATCCTTAAATTATCTAACAATACTTTAATGCTTAATCACATGTTTTTAAAGGAAATTCAATACATTATTAGGATTTGAAAAAAAATCCTTTTTGAAAAATTTTAAAATAATCTAATGGGTGTTTTTTATAGAGGTATAGAATTTTGAGTTGCAATAAAACAACGTTGGAATAGTCGATTGACATGAATTTTATTTATCCGAAAGATAATCTTGTGGCATTACATTTTAAATATGATTTCTGGCATATGACCGCCACGGCTGGCGCGGATGTAGTCCAATCTGGACGTTTAATTTTCGATGACTTTTTCCAACATTTGTGGCCGTATATCGGCAATAACACGGCGAATGTTGTCTTTCAAATGGTCAAGCGTTTGTGGCTTTACCGCATAGACCAATGACTTTGAATAGCCCCACAGAAAATAGTCTAGCGGTGTTAAATTACAAGATCTTGGAGGACAATTCACAGGTCCAAAACGTGAAATTAGGCGGCAAATGATCGTTTGGCTTCAATTCTTGCACAAGTTTGATTTTGTAAGGACGCAAACCAAGATCCTTCCGCAAAATCTTCTATAAAGTGGATGGACACAGATCCAATTCCTGTGCTCTATGGCGGATGGACTCATTCGGGTCTTCCTCAATGCTACGCTCTACAGCAGCAATAGCTTCTTCTGTACGCACCGTACAGCGTCTCTGCGGATTCGAGTTATCAATAAGAGTAAACGTGGTGAGAAAACGTTCCATGGTTAATCGAATTAACTGCTCTGATTGACGATTTTGTCGACGATAAAATGGACGTAGTGCGCGATACGTTTTCCGCACAGAACCATTATTTTCGACATAAAATTGCACTATTTGCAAGCGTTGTTCAGGCGTGAATCTATTTCGTGATGAATTGCCAAACCAAACTGAGAATAAATCACTTGACAGCTGTTAAATCGGTTGCAACCTTGAAAAGTAATGCCAACTTAAAGTTCTATACCTCTATAAAAAACACGCTATAATAAGTGCATGTAAATAAGACCACTATTAATGCATACAGGGTAAACTAAATAAAATTTAATGGTCTTTAAAACTGTGTTGTATTTCCATTATTCTTTGTAACAGCATTTTAACGCTTATTCATAGTATTTTAAAAATGGTGACACTTTCTGGGGTTATTGAAGTCCAAATTTATTTATTTATCCTTTAAACTCTTTAAAGTTGCTTGTGGTACATTACGCAGTCGTCTCTTCATTAATGCCCAGACGTTTTCAATGAAATTGAAGTCAGGACTAATTCATCAATAGGTAAGTAGGTATTGCTCTAAACTTAAAGTTCCCTCTATAAAATGCCAAGTTCACCTGGCGCAATTTTGCCTTGGCCTAAACCTTTTACAAACGAGAAATTAAATGAAAGACATAAATACATTTTTGAGATCTACTTCTTTCTCTTTCTTTCATATGGAACCAGTGTGACCATATTAGCCTTTTTAAGTTAAATTTATATTTTTAATGTTTGAATTAGCTTCAAAATTTTTTATTTAGTTTTTAACTTTGTTTTAGCTTTTTTCAAAAATTCATTCAGTTTTTTTTTAGTCTTTTCTGAAATTTTAACAAAAAGAGTAAATAGATACCGGGCATCAACTAGTGACCAATCCAGACCTGACAAAAAGCTCTCCAGGCCTAGGCGCCATTGAAAAAGCCTATGCCCAGCAATTAGAGCCTGCACTCATGCAGAGCCGGGAAATGACAGAGAATATGTTTCATAGTCTCTGGCTCCCACGCAAAGCCGCATACCTGGCAGAAGACCGGTGTGCCTGCTTCCACTATCCCCGTTCCTTGACCTCAGAGCGCAATGCCCAGTCATGAAACTTATCAGAATCCTGGGAGATTCCCTCCTCAGGTTGAAGACCCATTCCGTCCCAGAGCGATCCAGTTTAGCAGCCTTCAGTATCCTCATCCATTCTCATCTGCAGTCTCATTACCCCGCATGCCATAGTGCCCCGATATCCAGCACAGCCTAACGCTGCATACTGACTAACAAGCTACGGTAGGGTACTTCTGCACAATGTAACTAGCCTAAAACTTACATGGCGACCAGTCAGCGCTTTGATTGCCGCCTGACTGTCTACATAGAAGACCACGCTATATCCCTTAGCACCCAATTCACGAAGACGCTAACCCGCTCTAAGGACAGCAATGACCTTGGCCATATATGTTCATTTTTCATTAAAAAAAAATTATGCGAAGAAAGAGTGCTGTGTTTATGTTTAAAAATATTGCCTCTAAAAAGTCTTAGATATTTCTTAATTTTACCGGCATTTAATGTCAAAGAACAGAAGAAGTGTAACATTTTGTCGAAAAATCGGGAAAAACGGAATTGGTCGTGCAAATGATTTTTTTAACCGTCGCTCGTGTGTAAAATGTCAGAAGAAATACGCAATGTTATACATTTTGATATAAAAGAATTAAAAAAGCTGCAAAATCATGCTGAAAAGTTGCAAATTATAAGAATAGAATGCTGTGAGCGAACGTCGAGCCGAGAAGTTCAAAATTATCAAAATTTATTCGATATCAAAGAGGCACCTTGATTCTACTAGGGCAATAAACAGCAACCATATAGTAGTATGATATCATTTAGAAAAGGCTGACTATTCAAAGAAGCCGTATTAATTGATCAAAGAAATTTTATTGATCGAGTTGTCATCAGTGTAAAGCCACGAAATCGAATTTTTTTAAGTTAATCAGAATATTAAACTAAAGAAATCTTAATCAAGGATTGACCATTACAATACCAATGAAAATCTTTGATCCGCCTAAAATTTATCATATTTAGCCCGAAAGTTTCACTTCATGCACCCTTTAGGCCGGACTATACCTTTTTCATGTTCTCAGCCAATGGCTAATATAAAAACTGACCAAATAATAATAAAATTTCCTACAAATTCGTTCTAAATCTTTATTTAAAACTACCTTTGCTCATCCGGCGCTGTCCGGGAATCTATATACGTATTTTATAAATGAGATTAGCGATCCCCTTTGTCCCGATCCTATCCGTTTTTGTGCCACCTATTTGTCTTTATAAGGAAAATGCAAAGACGACGTTTAAAGTGGATGATCACCGTTAGAAATCAAAATCTTTTATTAAAAGGAAAAATAAGTGTTATTTCAGGCAAAAAAAAGCCTAATTTTAGCCTTTTTTCCTCGAAAAAATTTTTCTTAATTTTATTTGCATACTTTTAGGTTGGCCAATTTAATAAATTTACAATATTAGGCGACAACTAATGTGACTAATTTGGCCCGTTTTCCGCCAGATCTAACTTTGAAAAACAGCACTCTGTCTTGCAAATGTCAACAAAATCTGTTCAGTCGTATTCGGTAGATTGCCAAATAATCAAATTTATGATATATGTATGTATGTACATACATATTTATATGAATATGGATTTGAAAATTTCATAAAACTGAAAATTATGTACATTTATGTATTACATTTCAATTCTTATTTAAATTTTTTTGAATTATTAGTTTAACTTTGGTATTGATCAACTAGGTTTAAAAATGATATCTAACTTATTACCTAAATAGTTTTTAGCTATACATCTAAAGAAAACAATTTATATAGTGCTCTATTAAACACACGTGATATTCTATATACAAAATATACATACATACATACATACATAAAAGTTGCCATAAAATTTAAAGCGTTTTCAACTTTAATTTTACGTACAATTATTAAATTTCTGATGTGGTTTCCTTTTGTACGTAGAAGATATACACAAATAAAAAAATAACTACATTTTTCAAATAATAATTAAAATGTATGATTGAGCGATCGAAAATATTTTGATATAGTGACCGAGTTTGGGTTGGAGTTATTGTATGTTTAAAAACAAATAAAAAATTAGCTTTTTTTTAGCCGAAAACAATTTTTAGCTTTTTTGGCTTTTTTTGAACGCGATTTAGCTTTAGTTATTTTAAAATCTCTTTACACTCTATGCAACCGTGCTAAAATTACAATAAAATGACAAAAATAATATGAAGCAATAGAATGTAAATTACGAGATGAAACTTCGTCTATCATCCATTTGACAGTTTGTAAAAGAGAACTATTAGCACATGTTGATGACTAAAAATAAAACAAAGACAGTGAGTTTATAAGTGAAGAGCAATAGTAAATTTAATCACAACGCATGCCGCTGCAACAAGTAACAGTTAGAGAAGATTGGTATTACAAGTTTAACTAAACGTGACTTAACGTAACGCCATAAACATAACCATCAACAATTATTCGAAATCAAACTTAATGGCAAAGCTGTATTTGATTACGGGTGACTTGCCATAACCATAACCGCAACCCTAGTCGGGTCTAAATTAAACTAAAAAAAAAATGTTTTCGGTTTTTAATGGCATTTTAAATATTGGTTTTTCATTTTAACCTATGAAGGCATGGCTTTGAAAGATTCTATAAAACATGACTTAAAACATCGCCATAGCTATAACATAGTCAAAAGTACAATTTATGTACTTTTTTATTTATGGTGCCATAATCGCAAAATGCTATTGTTGATGGTTTTATTTGCTGTGAAATGAAAAAATAACACGAATATGTTCATTTAGCAATCAGCTGTTTAAGATTACGACAGCTGTGTATGTCTATGACGTTACGTTAATCGCTTCTAATTGAATCTTAAAGACCTTAAATTGAGAAATTATGCTTACATATTAATTTATATTTTTCTCTTCCTCTTTTCTGTTAAGCGGTCGCAAGAGTGATGCCAACTCTTTTGATATTGAATGTGTTAAGACGAAGGAATAAATGGCTAAAAAGGACTAAATTAAAAAATTACAGTTTTAGTACATTATCTTGGCAATTTGCCAAGAAAAGTGCAAAAAACTGTTAAAATACATTTTTTTAAGTAAAACACCAAAAATTTTAAAATTATTATAAAAATTATTGAGTATATCACTTTACATTCAATTGAACTAAAAGACACATGGAGTCTTAAATAGCATTTACATTGCTAAATAATGACTGACTAAATTTTACTTTTTGGTCATCCGCTTCTTCATTCCATATATCATTATCTGTTTTATATTGTGACCTTTTATACATTTCGTTGCTTGGACGAAAACGATTATTTCGTTTGAGACTATACTTGATACTTATGAATTAGACTATGCACATACTCATATCCACGAAGCTTTTTATGCTTTCTCGTTTCTGAATGTCTAATAAGGTCATTAGAGTAAATACATTTAGCTTTACATGGTTTTATCCACTTCTTAAAAGGTGGTTGTCATATTTTACGATACCTTGTGGCGTAGCACTCCATCTAAAATAATACACCATTTACTTTTAGTACGCATGCAAAAGTTAGATATGGTAATATTGCCAGGAGAACAAAAATGTAACCATATTAGAAAAAAATTGACAACGGGTAAAAATAAATACAATAATAATAACAAAAGTTGCGCGTTTTTTAGTTTAGGGCTAAAAAAAATTTATTTTTCGTTGAGGTACTTAAAAAAGTTGTAACTCTAGCCCGAAAATTGCTAAGTTGGCATCACGGGGTAGCAACATAGTGAAGGTAGAAAAGTAGAGTCAGAAAGTTTGATTTCAGGTATATTTTTAAAATTTATATTCCTTTTTTCTGGCCTCGAGGTCTCAGACCATGGTTGACGCAACCTCACCTAGACTAGCCTTCACCCATGAACAGCCAGGTAATGAGAGAGAAAATGTTCCACAGTCTCTGGCTACCCCACGTCGCCGCAAACTCGGCAGAAATTAGGAGTGCCTGCTTCCCACAGCCCCGTATTTGCCATAATAGCGGAATGTCCAGTCGAAAAACCTATCAGAGTTCTAAGAGATTCCTTCCTCATATTAAGGACTCATTCCGTCCTAGAGCAGTCGAGTTTAGGCCAAAGTAGGCGAAAAATGTAGTTACGTGAGTTAGCTGGCATCGCACATTAGGGTATTTGATACCAAAGTACGAATTAAAAAAAAAAAAAAAATCAGAAAACAGTAGAAAATTTATATCACGTTAAAGTAGATAAAATTCTGCATCACAATCCATA
Organism: Wohlfahrtia magnifica; assembly: GCA_023159175.1. Lineage (NCBI taxonomy): Eukaryota > Metazoa > Arthropoda > Insecta > Diptera > Sarcophagidae > Wohlfahrtia > Wohlfahrtia magnifica. The sequence goes on along the minus strand of JAKWBJ010000221.1, from coordinate 1,386,607 downwards.
AAAATATTTTTGGTATCACTTTCCGTTTCGCTGCTACGTTCTTTCAAAGTAAGAGTTTTTTTTTGTGTTTTTTAAATAAAAGTAAAAACACAGATTTTTTACTTTTCAAAGTGAAATTTCTATCGTTTATTTAAGGATAATGTAAAAAGTCATAATGGAACCATTAACTTCAGGCTATTATTTTTCCTTTTTTACTTTTATGTTTAGACAATGTATACATTTTTTATGTTGTTTGAAATAAAGGCTAAAAATCAGCCATTTTTAGGAAATATGTGGCCTTAAAGTAATGAGTTCACCAAAGTTATACAAAGTTTTTTTTTCTAAAAATACAAACATTCCAGCAACTACTGGTGAAAAATAATCTTGCTCATATTTGCTCCTTTTAAAAATAGATTTTTGTTTACAGATACATGAAATACATACATATGTACTAAAACTAGTTGCTGTAAAAGAGAACAGTATTTTACGGCCACACTTGTGGCCTTTTCTAAATAATTATAAAGGGTCCGCATTCTAACGTTTTTTTTCAACTAGTGCTTATTTCGTGAATGGTAACACTTAGCTCATGTCTGATTTGATCTTAGCGGGTATGTAAACAAGCAAAATTGTCGCATTTGGGGCACAGAAAACCAGCACGCGTACATTGAAAAGCCTATACACCCAAGACAAGTCAATGTTTGATGCGGATTTTGGTCCAGAGGCATAATTGGGCCATTTTTCTTCGAAAATGAGCAAGGAGTGTCCGTTACAGTCAATGGCGATCGTTATCGGGCCATGTTGAACGAATTTTTGTTCACATAAATTGAAGAGGAGGGTATTAGCAACATTTGGTTTCTACAGGAAGGCGCTACGTGCCACACAGCCGAAGCTACACTCGATGTTTTGCGCCCTGTTTTTGAAGATCGCATTATCAGCCGCAGAGCTGATGTCGTTTGGCCACCTCGGAGCTGCGATTTGACACCGTTGGACTATTATTTGTGGGGTGCCGTCAAAGATAAGTGATACGCAAACAAGCTAGAGACAATTGACGCTTTAAAGGACAATATTCGTGAAGCCATTGGTGAAATACAGCTGCACACAATCGATAATATGTTTAAAAATTGGACCGATCGTGTAGGCTACTGCATGACCAGCAGAGGCAGCCATTTGAATGAAATTATTTTCTATTATTAACCGGAAGGATTGTACTGTCAAATAAAAAAAGAAATTTAAGAAAATATTCAGTAGTTTTCTTTTATAGCATTTACAAAAAAAAATTATTTGGCGGACCCTATATTATTATTTTAAATCAGTAAAAACCCGGTGTCTTACAAATTTGTTTTAAATCGCTATCGCATAATAACTTCGAATATTTATACACAAGCAAAGCTTTGACAAAATATTTTTATTTTGAATCGGCATTTTTAACGACCAGCAACAATGTTTGTTACTCGGCGAAGTCTTTATAACATAATGACAAGTTCTTATTATGAAACTTTAAACGAAAAACTCATCTTTCTTAAGGAAAAAATGCTGAAGCGTGTTATGCCTGCTGAAGATAATATAAAAGATTTTACAAAGAAGTAACTTAGTTTTCAAATTAAGGCTCGGTAAGAATCGTGGCTAGGTCTGAAGAGGAAAAGAAAATAGTTTCAATTAACAAAGCCCGCATCCAAGAAGAGCTGAGCTTATCTAGAAAATCTTCAATATAGTGATGATGACGATGGTAATGTTGATGATGTCGACTATAATGATGATGTTAATGTTTGATATATTCTATGATTATTTTTATTATGAGAAAATTTAAAGTATGGAGAAAATAATACAAATAAAAAAGAGAAGAAACCTACAAATTTCCACAAATACTTCACTGTGCATGGTATCTCTATCAAAAGAACGTACTGATTTTATATTGCATATGCATTTGACTATAAGAAAGACCTGTTGAATGTAGGTGCCACGTTTGCTCACTGTTGACCAAAACAAGAATAAAATAATAACTAAAAAGAATAGCTCTCACTTCCACAATATTCGATTTGGCTCCCAGCGACCACTGGCTGTTAGCAGACCTAAAAAAAATAACCGCCGGTAAGAGATTTCGCACGAATGAAGTGGGTATCGCTGAAACTGAGGCCTATTTTGAGGCAAAACTTTAATCATTCTACAAAAGTGGTATTGAAATGTTAGATGTTGATGGAGATTACATTGATGAATAGAGCTAATTTTGAACAAAAAAAGTGTTATGTTTGTTTACTTTTTTGATAAAGGATATGTTTTTATTTTCGCTATAAAGCGTTTTATTTTTCAAGTTATCTACACTTAGTCCAGCACTCTTTTAAATGTAGTTTACTATTTACTCAGCCTACTATTTTAATATTAAAGCTAGAATTAGTCGCAAAGGATTAAATTTGAAAAATAAGTTGGAAGGGATGGCGATTCAAAGGTTAATTAATAAAATTCATTATAATGCAAAAGAAGTTTTTTAAATAATTTAACAAAATGGGTTAATTATAGAATTAAGAACAGAGACCAATTCTTTGAGTTTTTTTTTTTAAGTTATATCAATGCTAACAACGTTTGAAAAAAAACGTTTAGAATTAAAAAAATTATGGTAAGAATCAAACATAATACAGTTTCTCTCCGACAAATATTATAAAAATTATAAACCTAGATAAAAACCTACCTTCTAACCCTCTGTAATTTGGTCGACACCAATGCCAACAATTACATACATTTCAATGTACAGTCGAAAACTAACAGATCAAATATGGGACAACCTAGTTTTCTAAGCGTTACCAATTACCGTTAAATGAATCACGTAGGGGAACTGGCAATTTAAAGCTGGTATCTTATTGTTTTCATAATTACTTAAAATTATAGGGTTTAAATCTGATGATTGAAGAGGGAGGTCTGTAAAGCTATAAGGGAGCATAGAAGAGCAATAATTCTTTCACAGAGTGTTCGGTACGATCATTGTCCTGTTATAAGATCCAATGAGATCTGAAATCCCATATGTTGAGAGAAGAAAATAGAGATAAAATTCCCAACACCAGCTGTACCAATGGCTGTAAATTTGTAGCACCTTTTTACATTAATAAAATATAATTAAACTTTAAATTTGTTTTATTATCACTTAATATAATTTTAACGTATGTGGACGCTCACTTCTTTTCCTTTGTAGTTCTATAGACAAATTGACGAAAACTTTTCAGATTTTTATTTACGTACCACTCGCATTGTAGGATAAGACTATTTTTAGTTTTGGAGTTATTGGAGATGTGCTGAGTAGTTTTAACACTTCTAACTGAATATTTTCCCCTAAAATCAACTTAGTTTGCAGTAACTTAGTTAACAGTAACAAAAAACAAATATTTTCGAATAAATCTTTATCCCAACAGAATGTGTGAATCTAGCTTTAGATGACCAAACTAAGTTGAGACTTATTTACGGAAGTCTATATATATTAAAGAAATTTTTTTAAGTGGTCAAGTTTGTTGTTTTTGTTGTTGTAACAGCAGGAACATTCACTATTTTGTATGTACGTATGTCTTAATCTAACAGTTGTGCTTGAATGTCGAAGCTAAGAAGTAGAGCTACTTCAACTGAATGAGTTTACAAATTCACAGGACTTAGTAGAGTAGGGTTGGCTGAGCAATTAAATGTGCGATGGACGGTCTTCTAATACAACGTTCATGCGGTAACCTTTAATCGTAATATCACTATATATGACTTTCAAAGCTGTCGTGTATAAGTTACGCATGCCTCGGACGAGATTCCAACTTCTTGATGTTATAGTTTGGATGGCTCCTTCGATGACACTCAAAAGGAATTTCATAAGCATGATATTGTGTTCCGAGCCCGACAAAACCTCAATCTTCTCTGGAAGATGGTGTGCTAAGGTAATTTATAGGCAATAGGCAACCTGTTGCGGTCCTTAGGTCATTTTGGCAACATTGAATTTTTCCGCTGTGTTTCACTCAACAAAAGGAGACCAAACGGAAGGAGCATATTTAATGACTGACCAGCCAATCGTCTTGTCCATACCCCAGGTACTGCCGGCTAGTGTCTTCAGAACTTTATTCCCAAATCACGCTCTGTGGGCAACTGCAGCGGCATGCGCTGATGAGTTAAAGAGGTTATCGAATTTCTAATATCCTCGAGTGGTTAATAGTCGGAATTTGAACTCAGTTGACTTCGATGGCTTGATATAGACCAACATATTATGTCCTGGTGGTAAATAGTGTTGCCGAGGACTTTGTTGGTTGCAACTGCTGATCAAGTTTAAGTGAGGCAGTTTGAGGCAATTTTGCTCTAGATTTTTGTACGGCTGTAGCCTCAAAACATTAAATTTTAATTCGTTTGTAGAGCCGTTTACCAAAATTCCACGACTTTACCTTTACATCTACATAACATACTATTTACAAACTAAAATCTAAGCCGCCTATGATTATCACTTTATGCACTTTGTCTATAGCCGTTTTCCCTTTAGCTCTTTGCATTGTTTTTGGATGAACAAGCTTATCAAGATTATAATTTTTGTTACGCTTAATTTATGGCTTTTGAAAACATCTCCCGCATTTTTCTTTTATTTTGATTTTTTAATACCTTCCATACAATCAATTGCTTTTACATTTTCCTATAATATTCTGAACACTAGAAAAGGGAGCATTTAATAATATTCCACTTTTTCGATACGATTTTCCATCTTTGATGTATAAATTATTAGTCTTTATGCTGAAATCTATTTTTTTGCCTTTGATCATATGTGTTCATTTCAACTGACAGGAACGTAGCAAGAGTGCAATACGTTCCATGTTCCCACCAAGAGCTTTATGAATTGCTAACAGTCAGGATCGAAATTACACATAAAATTCTGTTTAAAAAACGGGTATTTTAAAATTGTGAGGGTATATGAAGCATAAAAGCACTCCAACTAGTAATCGGAAGAGTTTTTCGCATACGTCCTTCACACACGGGTATTATTGTGCTGGCACAAAATGACAGCTTGTAGGCAAAAAAAGGCGAGAATTGTTTTTTTTTCAACCAACTTCAACCCCGCATTAGCTGCATAAAACCAGTACATAAACAACACTAAACAAAATACAAATGACAAATAAAAAAAAACTGATACAGACGACGCAGAGTACATGTATACAATTTTACGCCAGATGTAATATTCTCGTGTGACGGAAAGAAAAAAAAAATTGTGTGGCTTAAAAAATAGTCTCGCGTGTAATCGGTCATAAAAAAATCCTCTCCAGATAAGAATATAATAAATATATAAATTTTTCGGGGTATTATTTATACATCAAATATGAGCCTTTATGAGTAATAGGAAAACCATAATTATTTCCAACAATAACTGTAGGTTTCGGCAGAAACACAAAAATAATTCATTTTTTAATCTCAACACTTAATTATTAATAGTTTACATACCCTTTGCTATCTAAAACAGACAGTAAGCGCATTAGAATTGATTTTAATAAATTTTGGTATGCTTCCGGCTCTATGAAGTTCATTTCTTTCTTTAAACGATGTTTGCTTGTGATTGTTGTCTTGGTAGAGTGGGAAATTGCTTGCAATACCCCTTTTTTAAACACTTTGCTTCATATTTTCTTTTCGAATATTGAAATTTGATCACTTTACAGAAAAAAAAGATGTGAATTGTCGTCACCAACATTCAAGATATAGTCACAAACCATTGGTGAAAACTAACTAATGATCACTGTTTTACCATTTAAAACAATTTGATGGATGCTGCTGCATAGTGTAAGAATATGTAGGAGCCCCTAATTTAAATATATACAAAATGGAACTAATACGATATGCCAATGAGACTATTTTTTTGTAAACACACTCATACATGGAAAAATTACACATCTCATACAGGCACACTTACCCACAGTAATGTATTGCAAACAAACAATACATATTTCATGCAACAATTTACTTCTCTAGTTTGATGGCGATATTTCCTGACTGGCATATTTTTAATGTATTTTCTTATTGTTTCACTAATAACTATAAACGTTTTACTTATTTGTACTGAGATTCTTTAACACATTAACCAAATGAAAACCTTGAAAAATTTATTTTTGTTTCGTTTGTAATGAATAAAATTATAAAAAAAATAAATATTGAAGTGGAGAAAATAAAGAAACTTTTTCAACTGATTACAGTGACGTTTATTTGTAGAGTGCTGCCACATGGGCACTTTGCTTGACAATAAATTAGTGATGGTGCTTGTTATCGCGTAGAAAAATATCGATATCAAATGAAACGTTCGTATGCAAATTCACACGAGAATTCGAATTACATTTTTCGCTGTTTGTATTATTTAAAGGTATTACAGTGTGTCATTCAGAGTGGGCATATATATTTATTCGAGAATTTAAAATATTTATTCGAGAATTTATTTTCTAATAATTAATTTAGTGAATAAAACTACTTGCCTTCGGATTCGGGGTAACATGGGGGCTACACGATCAACTTTTGCCATTCAATTTTTAATACACTCACAAATTTTTACCCATACACCCAGAATTTCAAAAACTAATACCAATTTGATAATCAAATTTGCTTTTATTTGAGTGTTTGAAGTTGCTTTCAAGAAAACAGCTGATCATAATTAATATGAACAATTTTTAGTTTCAGTAAAATTGAGTAAACACATGGCTGCATATAATACAATACTTAGACGCCTTTTGCACGTTCAAAGTACTTTCAAAAGTTTTGAGTTTGTAAGGGAGAAGAGATGAACGAGAAGGAATGAGTACACGCTTTAATGTACTCGCAAAATTGCTTTGTGCAACTGCGCGATCAAATTTTGCGTTGACAAATTTTGTTTCCTTTTATCGGGTCGTTCTGTTTATTATACAACAAACTTCACTGTGCGAAATAAAAAAAGAAAAGAAAATGTCAAATAAAACATGTAAACAAATACAACTATATATATATATATATATCACTGTGCGAAATAAAAAAAAGAAAAGAAAATGTCAAATAAAATATGTAAACAAATACAACTATATATATATATATATATATATATAAAATAAAAAAAAATATGTCAAATAAAACATGTAAACAAATTCAACTATATATATATACAGTTGTATTTGTTTACATGTTTTATTTGACATTTTCTTTTTTTATATATATATATATATATATATATATATATATATATATATATATATATAAAATATATAAAATATATAAAATATGTCAAATAAAACATGTAAACAAATACAGCTATATATATATACAGTTGTATTTTCTTTATATATATATATATATATATATATATATATATATATATATATATATAAAGAAAATGTCAAATAAAACATGTAAACAAATACAACTATATATATATACAGCTACATATTTTTTTTTTTTTTTATTTCGCACAGTGAAGTTTGTTGTATAATAAACAGAACGACCCGATAAAAGAAAACAAAATTTGTCAAAGCAAAATTTGATCGCGCAGAATCGAAACAAAGTTTAAAAGAAAATGTAAAATAATTTGTCAAAGTACTTTGCAAAGTGCTCTGAACGTGCAAAGGGGGTTTTATAACTAAAACGGGTGTTAACGGTAACTTAGGACTATGGTAATCATCATAAGTATACTTTTTAGATGGTTTTAACTGTTTCTCTTTTTCTTGTTCTTTTTGTTAATTGTTAAATTGTGCGTCAATTCTTATTGTTACTGTTATAGCAATTTGTAAAATAATTATTTTTTATTAGCAAATAAGAAAACAGATAGATGCAGTTCAGCATGGCCCTTGTCTATTTGTTCTTTGCCTTTTTATGCTCGACAGCTGATCTGGTCTGGCCAATCCATCGCCATTTCGCGATTCATATCTTTCGCTTAATTGATATTTCACCAGTTTGTATCATAAATATTCGTTGCTTATGACACTCGGTCAAGAGATGCGCAGAATTTTTGTACACAGCGGTTAAAGAATAAAATTAACTTTTTTCAAGCCAGAACGCGTTGTGTTCCACGATTCGCAGCCATATTGTTATTTACACAGCTGCTGAATATGCGATTTTTGTGTGTTTAGATATGTGCATGGAGTACCACATTTTGTATTTATTTTGTGTTCATATTTTGCTGTTTTATTTGCAAAATCGCATAGTTTGAATGGCATATCCTCGAATCTATGGCGTATACATACACTGGAGTGACCCTTCCGATCCATGTTGTTATATATCTATAAAATGTATTATCCATTAGAAAAATATAAAGGAATGCATTAAAATTGATTATTTGTATTGGCTATCAAGTCATATAAACCAAGTTCAGAAAGTGCCGCTCTAACCGCTCTCTACATACAAAAAAATCAGTATTTACTTTGTATGGGAGGTGCTATTTTTACTTATCCAATTACGCTCACTGTTTAACCATAAAGATATTTGGGCCAAATTTATACTTTTACTGTTACCGTTTTAAAGATATTAACATGTTTATAAAAATTTTGAACCAAAACCATCTCTGTGTCTGATTAACCTCTGTGTTATGCCGTTAATTAATTTGTATAGTATTGGGGATAGAGGACAGCTTTACGGTGCATTTGTGCGAAATTTTGCACTTTGGATTTTTGTATAAGACTTATATAATCTATGTAAGAATATGTACTTTCCAAAAGGACACCATTCGAAGGAATGAACCGATTGTAATCTAGTTTTCAAGTATATTTGTGTATTTTTCTTAAACAAATGTGCAACGTTTCTACAACAAAATGTTGAACCCATTACAACTTCTAAAGTCATTGACAGTTGAACATTTTTCGATAAAAAATAATAAGCTTTGTCCTTAAAGTCTGTTTTGTAATTTATAATTTTTAAAGCTTTGAACGCCTTAAAATATTATTTGCAGCGTTAACACGTATTATGTACTTTCATCTACATTTGTTATAATCACCTAATCGTGTATGTGAGAAACGTACTCTTGCTGCGATGCACTTAGCGTAATATAACATCTCTGTATTGTGATGAACCAATCTGGCATCACCAGTACATTTTGACAACTAAAGAAAATTCTAACTTTTTTGTTTGTGCGAAAATAGGTTCAGTCGGAAAATTTTTTGGGTAAAATATCAAAAATAATATAAAATTTTGTGTATTTTATAAGGAAAACGGATTATAAAACACGAATCAGATATGTCGGATAATGATGATGATTTCATGTGTGAAGATGATGAGGATTATGGTCTGGTAAGTTCTGCGATATTAAATTGTTAGTCGAATTCTATATGCCGGCTTTGGCCAGGAAATTTTTCATATGTTATTGGATTCTCTACACATCTGCAATTGTTGAAGTCATTTCGGTTCGTATATAGTACTCGGAAATAAATTTCCTAACTTCCAGTTTATTTCCCAAACAGTTGTTTCAGGGTAGGTATTCCATTTTACCATCTTGGAGAGGCCTGAGCCAGATGTTTGTTAAAAGTTTGTTCGTTTTAATATGAGGAATATTTACTCAAGGCACATTTAAATATTCAAATATGTTCTTGTTGGTTGGTATACTAGGCAGTATGAGGCAACAATTATCGTTCACAACGCGTAGATGTTGTATTGTATCGGCTACAATATATAAAAACAAATGTAAATGATAGTCAAAATATATAGAATTTCAGACAAGTGTCGTAATTCGTAATAGCAATTTTAAGTATACAATACAACATCAAAATAACAAGTGTTGTAAACGATAACCGTTGTATAAATTTCATTACACCATAAAAGTTTGAAAATCAATATATAGATCAAAAGAGTACGGCTGGTTAGGACAAACATTACGTGTAGATTCGGAAGTATACTACACGTGGCACTATCATGAAACCGTAACTTACCATGGAAATGAGGTCCCTCAAAATAAGGTGGACGAAAACTATCCCAATACAAAGCATCTAAATTGTTTAACAAATTGAGATACATTGCTTGCAATATAAATTTATTGGATATCATATTCAGCAAATGATAAGCCCATAAAGAAGAAGAAAATACAAAAATATGATAAAAACGAAATATTTATTGCTAATGATTTTGGTATGTTTTTTGTTTGTTTACTTCATAAACTATAAGCATTCAAAAATTGTAAAACAGCAGCTTAGAGAGTCTCTAAAATAATTGTTTTGCAGTTTGTTTTTATATATTAATTTATAAATAATTTAATTTATAAATAATTTAAATAAATCAACGCCCTTTTATTTTTTTTCTATCGATTACATGCTATCTAGTGCTGGTCTAGTTCCTGCAGAACTGCTAGTAAAGTATTAGTTTACGAAAAAGCAGCTACAACATTTGCTTTATTTTTCATATGACAAGCTAACATATTTTAAGTTACAGTGTCGTTTTGTGTTTAATTTTACAAGTAAAGGCAAAGTTAGATCTAAATATTTATAAAACTTTAGTTGGATTCTACATCTGCTACAAATTATATATCGTGTAAAGCTTAAATTTCAACGGACTGTCTAAACAGTTAATCATGCGTTGGCTTTACATAATTAGTAATGTATATTAATACATGCTTTCTTTTCTATTTAGGAATACTCTGAGGACAGTAATTCGGAACCAGATGTTGATTTAGAAAATCAATACTATAACAGTAAATCACTGAAGGAAGATGATCCGAAAGCGGCATTGGCTTCATTCCAAAAGGTTTTAGATTTAGAGAATGGCGAAAAGGGTGAATGGGGCTTTAAGGCTCTCAAGCAAATGATTAAAATTAATTTTAAATTGGTATGATATATCAACTTGAAAATGCGAGCATGGAAAATTATATAATTAATCTTTTATGTTGCTCTTTTAGAACAATTATGAGGAAATGATGGTGAGATATAAACAATTGTTGACCTACATTAAGAGTGCTGTGACACGCAATCACTCGGAAAAGTCAATTAATTCAATATTAGATTATATATCGACTTCTAAAAATGTGAGTTTATGAAAATGAAAATATGATATATGTATTAAATTTTTAGATAATATTTTTACATTTTAAATGCAAAACAAAAAAAGATGGAACTATTGCAGAATTTCTATGAAACCACACTGGAAGCCTTAAAGGATGCAAAAAACGACCGCCTATGGTTTAAGACCAATACCAAATTAGGCAAACTATATTTCGATCGCAGCGAATTTGGCAAATTACAAAAAATTCTTAAACAACTTCACTCATCGTGTCAAACCGATGATGGTGAAGATGATTTAAAGAAGGGCACACAACTCTTGGAAATCTATGCCTTGGAAATTCAAATGTACACAGTGCAAAAGAATAATAAAAAGCTTAAAGCATTATATGAACAATCTTTACACATTAAATCAGCCATACCGCATCCTTTGATTATGGGCGTAATTAGAGAATGCGGAGGCAAAATGCATCTGCGTGAAGGTGAATTTGAAAAGGCTCATACAGATTTCTTTGAGGCATTTAAAAATTATGATGAGTCCGGTTCGCCAAGGCGTACGACATGTTTGAAATATTTGGTATTGGCAAATATGTAAGTAGTAATTCTGTAATACTTATAAGTACATTATTAAATATTCATTTAATTATTGCAACGAATTACTACGATAATAGGGGCATATGTTTGGTCGATAATTTAAATAAAAAGCTAGACTATAAAATGCTTTTATAATCGGGGTTGGCTAAATTTTAGTCGGGTGGTGCGGTATAAAGAGCACATCTTCGATTTTTGTTGTGTTATATTTTCGACTTAGTTAAAATACAGATATGTTTGATGTCATGTTCAAGGCCTTTTTACATTTATTTTCATCTGTGAATTTATATTTCAAATTCTGTTACTCGATTTTAAGAGGAAATAATTTGTAATCACGACATATTTGTCATGAAATATTATATTTGTTTAATTGTTGATAACAAAAACTTGACCTCATTGTCCATAGGTTCTACTAATGATTCAACATATGGATGAAGCTGTATCAAGCCTGAAAACTAGTTTCTATTTATTTCTTAAAAATATAAGTACACCCAATTCTGTTTTTACATGGTAGATACGTTGCAGGAAAATAAGTACATACCAAAGAAGGGGATTGGTTTCATATCTTTTACCTTTATAAAATATTTGGTTTGTTTTATGAAAACAAAAGGCAATTCAAATCTAAAAGTAATATAAATTAGAATTTGTCTCAGTTCAGAAAATGAAAACTCGTACAAGAAAAAAATAATATTAATGCGCTTAAGGCTTATAAGCCAATTTATAAAGCAAATTAAAAATAATCAAAAATTTATAAACAAAATTTTAAAAACCAGCAAGTTGAGTAGGTGTTAATCAAAATATATATATATATTTTTTTAAATTTTATTCAAATCGGAATCAAAATATTTTTCTAGACCATGTTATTACAAAACCGTGTAAAAACAGAATTAGGCTTATTTCAAAATATTCAATATTTTTTATGACTTTATTCCAGTTAGGCACGTGGAGCATCTATAACAATATTCTAAATTATCAATACATTTCCTCATAGGTTTTGTTTATTTCCTCCACCGGTCTGCATCAAGTCATCTTCGGTGGTCCTGAGCGTTTGCTTCTCTGGTGATTCTATTGAACCGCCATCCTTGCCTTACTCTAGTCTTTGTTTCGAAGAGTGTGCCAATTCTACCTCATTTCTCTCTTTCTCATGTCACTCTATCTAGATTTGAAGGGGCTTATTTTGTAAATCACTTAGGTGATGCGTTGCGTTATTTCTATACAATCCGTTTTTGTTATAGAAACAATTTTAATATTAACAACGCAACGCATCATAATGGGATATACAAAATAAGCACCCCAATTTTGTCTGGTCAGAATATTCCACCTGATTTTCCCAAGCATTTAAGCAAAGTAAAATTTCACTTCCAAACAACAGTGTACGAATATTTGTGTTCTTCGATATTTATGATGAAGGCCATGCATGTTGCAGACATCTTTCTCCACTCCATATTTTCACTGATATGCAATTAAGGTAACCAAAGCTATTCACGTATTGTAAGCGTTTATTATCTATTAGCAATTGGTTGTTGTAACAGCTGGATGATATGAATGTATTGTTTGATGAATGGGTGTATAGTTGGATGAACGTTTGGAAGGACAGATGGATGAATGGATGAGTGTATAATTGGATGGATGGCTGAATGCGTGGATGATTGCATAAAGTATAATGGTGTGTAAAATAGTATAAAATAATATCAAACGGCGGAAACTAGAAGGAAAAAACTGCCTCTAATGGTGGTGGGTGTCACGTTAATTCGCCTCTCTCGACAATCGAATAGATGTGACGTGTCGTGAGGACCTTGATAACACTCTGAGCATAAATTCATTGACCCTGGAATAATTTTGGCCCGTTAGTTGTTGAGTATCCCACTGAATACTGACCTAAATTTGGCCAGAATTGATCTAGTATGTCTAGGGAGCTGACTTTCGTCCTCAGCAATAGGGGTAACTATCTCTTAATTGTCCATATAATTGTTAATGCACATTGCTTCGATTTTTGCTATGTATATTTCTAGCTCTTCTTGCCAGTGCAACTAAATCAGTTAGCTTGTCTCGCATATCATGAAAATTGTGTGATATTGAAGCACATCATCTGCAAAATTCAAATTTTTCATTTTTTTGTATTAAAAGTTCACATTATCCCTTCTTTCTTCTTAACTAATTTCTCTATCACAGCAATTAATAGTGACAAAAGTGGGCATCCTTTTTTAACATCCGCATTTGTGCTAAATGGTTCGCTAACTATACCCTTATACACTACTTGCATCGTTGTATATGCGTAATCTTTAATAGCTTTTCGGAAAGCAGTTTCTTCTCAGTGCGGTCCCTATAGGAATTGGCTCCAGTCTAATTTATTAATAATAAAGATCTTAATGATTATAATCTTGTAAATAGTATTGAGAAGAGTTATTTGTCTGACATTTTCGCTTAACGTCAAGCAATTTTTCTTTGGCTGTTATGTTATTATTATGCCTTTAGTCCATAAGACTGGGAGGCATTCGTTGATCGTGTTTACATCTGTGAATAAGAAATTTCAGCTAGCGGTTTGTCTGGAGAAATTATTTTATTGCTTTATTCCTTTTTAGTTTTATTATTATTTTTAGCTTTCTGATCAAGCACTTTTGCAGGACACTGCGGCCCATGGGACCTATTGTACACAGGGTTGGCAACCCAAAAAAACCTGGGTGGGTTATTTTATTTAAAGGTTTTCGAAGTTTATTTACAACAACAAAAATATAATTTACGTACTGGGATTACAAATTAATTTTTTCCGTTTTTGAGCTCAAAAAGATAATGAAATAACAAATTTATCAAATCACTGCTTATATCTTTTCTCCACTTCTGAATCAAAAACCGTCTCAAAAAAACTTCTCGTCTTTTAAGGCGCTACTACTTTGAAGTCGATTTCTTCAAAGGAAGTGATTCGGTCACATGTTAAAACTTATACCTCTTTATACGGCCTAGATAGTTTCTGAAAAATGTAGGCCATAATTCGAAATGTCTTTAATCGAGATGAATATGTGTCGCGTTTGCATCCCTTTCACTTTCTGTTAAAAAACGGAGAATCTAAGGTTTACCGTAGAACGAGGTAATTTGCGCTTAAAGTGAATGTAATCCACAAAATAGAGTCAATGTAAAGAAAGCCCGTATTTTTTTTTGTAAAATTACCTAAATTACTCTTAGTTTGCCTAAATTACTTTTAAGCGTTCCAGTGTTCCAAACGTCCGACAATTTCCCTATTCACGATAGGATTCCGAACCAATGTAGGGTGTCAAGGAGCCTTTTATAGACAATGCATCCGCTGTTTCGTTGCCACTTATCCTAAAGTGTCCAGGTATACAAAACAACTGGAAAAAATTTCTAAGCGCCAGCCTTTGCAATGTATCCCAGACTTGATATCATATGATTTGAGCCGAGTGCGCTTGGCTGTCAGAGAATATATTAATGATCTTAGACTTAAGCAAGGTTAATCTCTGCACATAGCGCTATCGACGAATCTCGGTTGGATCCATGAACATCAGCGCCGGTTTTAAGAATATATTTATTGGATGATAGGAACTTTGATTGATATTGCTTTGACGTTTTTCTATCGACATTTTCCGTTGATAAGAACGCTTCTGTCTCGGTCTATTAACTGATAAAGTTTCCTCTTATTACTAAAGTCTGTTACAGCCTAGCATCCATAACAACATTTCGAAGTATTGTCTTTAGTCCTTCCTGGCTGAGGTTTTGACGGTTTTCACGATGTTTTTGTACTGTTCTGATAATAATGAGTTGTTTTGTTTATTTCCATTAAGTAGTTTATTTTTCATATTTTCCGCTTCTCATTCTTTTTATATGCGATTTCCTCTTTTGTTATTTCCTTAGGAGTTATGTAGGTATCATCCCACAGTCTGAAGTGACGTTTTCTTTGAAAAGTTATCCGTCTTGCGGCGTTTGCTTCATTTCCATTGTTTTTTCAGTATTCAATATTAAATTAATATGTATTTTTTAGGTTAATGAAATCTGGTATCAATCCCTTCGATTCACAAGAAGCTAAACCATACAAAAATGATCCGGAAATATTGGCCATGACTAATTTGGTAGTTTCATATCAAAACAATGACATCAACGAATTTGAATCAATTTTAAGACACAATCGTAGCAATATTATGGCCGATCCTTTTATACGAGAACATATTGAGGATTTGTTACGCAATATTCGCACACAAGTCTTGATAAAATTAATACGTCCCTATAAGAATATTGCTATACCATTTATAGCGAATGCTCTTAACATTGAACCGGCTGAGGTGGAAAGCTTATTAGTATCCTGTATTTTAGACAAGTAAGTTGAGAAATATTCAGGGGTGTTACAGAATCCAAGACAGAATTGCTATCAGAATTGATTTGGTGTAATAAAAGCGTCTTACTTTTCACTTGTTTCGAACATAAACAAAATCAATATTCGAAACAGCTGTTAAAGATTTTATTTACATTTGGTTGGTTTGTATTTTTTTTTTTTGGTTATGTTTACATTTTGTTGGTTTTGTTTATTTGGCGTATAAATTTTAATTTTTTTAACATTTCTAAGTTTAATTTTAATAACTTAGTGGTAAATAAATTTTGGTGCAAACTTTCTTTAGAAAAATTATGGTAAAGGCTGTGGCAACATTGTTATTAATTTAGATGTAGAGTGTTGTGAAAAAAATTAAAAGAATATTTTTAATTTTTCATTTAATTTATTTATGTATTCTATTTTAACTTAAATTTATTGTAATTACTTTTTCTTTAAATTCTCTTTTACGCCAATAATAAACAGCTGCCAGCTAATCGGATTATTGCTAACAAAAATCAATAAAAACATATTCTATAACATAATTTTTTGATAGCAATTCTGATTCGAACATGATTCTGTGACACCAAAACCCTTTTTTTTTTGTCGATTTCAATGCTGATTTTGACAACAATCCGATACTGTAACACCTCTGATTTAATATTTTTAAATAGTACAACTAATTTTTTTTAATCTTTTAAGCACCA
This sequence comes from Wohlfahrtia magnifica, assembly GCA_023159175.1. Taxonomy (NCBI): domain Eukaryota; kingdom Metazoa; phylum Arthropoda; class Insecta; order Diptera; family Sarcophagidae; genus Wohlfahrtia; species Wohlfahrtia magnifica. The sequence goes on along the minus strand of JAKWBJ010000221.1, from coordinate 1,370,102 downwards.
TACAAGGTCGTATTGATCAAGTCAATCAGGTTTTGCAATTGGATAAGGAGAATAATACAGGTTATCGCTATAATGCTATTGATAGATGGTCCAACCAAATACAATCTTTACAAATGGCTGTCATCAATAAAATGGCTTGAAAGTTGCCCATTAAACGTAAACAGTCGTATATTTTTAATTAAAATGAGTGAAAAAAATAACAAAACCTTAATATTGCTTGCATTACGATAAAAACTTATAAAATTAAAAAAATATATATAATAATTTATTTAATTTGTTTAACTTTTAACATTAAAGTGTATTTGTTAATAAGTAAGTACTCGATGGTGGGTTTATGCTTTTGTTATCGTTAATTTTGAGTTTTGTGTTTTATGATAAATAGCACATCTCAGCTTGTACAAGGAAAACAACAGGAAACAAAATAGTAGCACTAGTACTAAACAGCCAAAGATTACCAAAGTGGCGAAACCAGGCTTAGACCAATCCAAAATTTCATATATATAACGATTTCCATGTCTGCAAATATTGGTGAAAAATATGTTTAAAAATCCATTCGTTTGTTTAAGTTATACTCACACATCATCTCCCCCGGCATGATAATAAATAAGGGAAAATATACCGTAAGTTAGACCTAATGTTAAGGGATAAACAAAATGTAAAATACGTGTTGGAAATGCTACCAGCATATGATCCAATAACATTAATATCGAATTAAATCCATGTGCCCACAAATTGTACAAATCTGAAGCCTTAGAGTTATCGGCTGAAACGAAAAGAAAAAACAAGAATTGAAAATAACCTTAACATTACAAATTAAAGTTTCTTTAAATATAAAGAAGGGAGTAAGACATGCCGGAGAAAGGCATCAACAAATGTGAGATTTTATCGTTACATTGATATTTTTAGCAATTTTTATTATTTAATAAGCTTTTTCTGGATCTTGGTGTTATGCATGATGCCAAACTTAGCTTTATCTACATTGAAGGTGATCAATAAAAGTAGATGCCTTCTTATCTTTATTAAGGATTTGATATCCTGTATGAAGCATTTACATCGATTGAATTGAATCCATACAGAAACAGTTTCTCTTACTCTGACTGTGAAGCTGCCGTTGGAATCAAACAATTAAACCTATCTTTCTATCTTCATAGATTAGCTCTTATTAAATTACATACAAAACTGAAATAGCAAACATGCTACTTTCATTCTCTTGCTATTACATAGTTTTGAACCAACTATGCTAATGCAGACTCACTGTACTTTTTATACTTTTTCCATTTTTCTATAAAATTAATTTGTGGACTATTATTAAATAAATAAAAATTGTGAAATAATTTGTCTAATTTCATACAACTAGCCTGAAAGGGGATAACATCAACTACAATCATCACAGGAAGATCAGGCGACGCTACCTCCGAGAAAAAGATAGAATTCAATGATAAGCAAGGTTTGCCACCACTACACTAAAACACGTAGGGAGTTATTTCTAGTCAACTGCAGATTGAAACAGCCTAATGCTTGGATTTGCTACATACACTGAAACAAGGAAAGTAATTCAGATGCTTTGTGGAAGCTAAATGCTCCTAAGGGGTACTGAAGTCGGTCTTAGTTCGTCTAATACTCGTATATATACTATTAATCAGATAAAACCGAATTTCGAATCTCATGGGAAAATTATGAATATCAACCGAACTCTGTGTTACTCTTTGCCTAAAATTAAATTACGTATGGAAATTGCCAATTAGGTTAGATTAAGTTCGGTGGTGGACCCACGTTAAAGAATGTGGGTTCAAGCATAGGAGCTAACCTAGGATCAAATAGTCTTCATATTAAACCATTTTGACTTGAAAATAAATCTCGTTGTTACGATAATCTTTATTTTGAAGAGTTCAGTCAAAGATGACAAGAAATAGGAGGCCAAGTATCTCTGTTATTTAATGGCAAGGGCGCTGTCACATGAGGTAAAATACAGTCTCTGCATTCTCATCAGAACCACAGCTCCTGTAAAAATTATACGAGGGAATGTTGAGTTTATAGATATGCAATAGTGCTATAGATTGCCATGCGTTTCAAATAAAGAGAACAGTCCTCTTATTATTCAGGTTATGCCAACGAAATCTAACCTCCTTATATCAGGTGCTTTTTTGGCAACTTTCTTTTGGCTGTTTTCGCGTAACATGTTACTGCCAAACGTGTTCAGTTTGGTCTAAAATTTAACCATGGATCGACTTACAAACAAACAATGATTGTAGATTGTTGAATTTTATTATCAAAATTCATGCTCAAAATTTTTGCTTTTTTATTGGAAAGTTCTGTTCAGCGACAAAGTTTATTTCTGATTGAATGGGTACGTGAACAAGTAAAATTGCCGTATTTGGTGTGAATAGCAGCTAGCAGTATGGCATGAACTGCCAATTCATCCGGAAAAGTGCACAGTTTGTTGTGGATTATGGGCCGGTGGCATCAATATTATTATTACGATTATCCCTGACCAGGCACTATTCCAGACACTGCGACCCATAGGATCTATGTGTCCATTCTGGTGTATAGCTTGTCCAGCAGATCCTAATGAACATCAACAGATCTGAGACCATAATGGTGGATATGTCACCCAGTGAGACTCTGTGTCCACTTAAATAAACATCCCCACTTAAACCTATCAAGGACTCCACATTCACAAAATATGTGTTCCACAGTCTCTGATGCTTGTAAACACAATCTATAAGCATCCAATCTATGACCGCCATCTTCTTCAGATACGCTCTTAGTCCACAGTGGCCTGTAAAAAACTCTGTAAGGAGTTTGAAGACTGGTCAGCCATACTTAAGAACCTCAGAGTGACGCTCAAATCGCGAAACAATCGCCTCCTTAGAGTGAGGAAGTCGCCTTTGAGCGTTCCAGTACTCCAAGCATCTGGCAATTTCCCAATCCCTAACTAGATTGAGGATGGTAGTAAGTGACGCCTCACTGCAAAATTCTGGACCGATATAGGGTCTCCTGGAACCTTTTCTGGGCAATGCATCCGATATTTTATTACCATCTACCCCACAGTGTCCAGGTACCGAAAACAACTGGACCTTATTCCCAAGCGAAAGCTTTTGCAACGTATCGTAGCAATAGTTGCCCATTCATATCAAATTCGAAAGCTTAAAAAATCATCCGATACATCCACTGGAAAATATATGTTCGAAAATTTTGAGCTCCGTACCTGTCCTAGCAGATTCACAATCTCACACAATCTCTGACGATATCTCTGTATACCGGAAGCCATATGAGAGTTAACCTCGAATTATCCGAGATGATCTATGGATAAAGATAGACGTCGACTTGACGCGCGTAAGGGACTTTGTTGCAGCCTGGCTATCTGAGACACTCAGAAGATTTTCGGAAACAATCCCGTCACTTAACGAGCACTGTACAGCCTTCAGTATAGCCTTGACCTCCACCTAAAAAATTATTCTAAAGTCAGAACCCCAGGTATGTATATGGGCATGTTCGTAAATGCTTTACAGCAAAATTAAATTTTTTTATGCAAATAAAAGGTAGTGCTGCCGCAAATTTATATGCATTAATGCATCATTTTATTATCTGTAGTAAAAGTTCGCGTCGTGATGCAGCGCAGTAATGCATTTACGAACAGGCCATATGCTACAACTATTGTAACTAACAATGTATTTCAGTGACTGTATAGACAACTATAGATTTATGGGTGCCACTCAACTGAAGTCCAGTTGTCATACGCAATCGATACATTAGAGTAAGTATTACCACAAGTGCATTGTGTTTGCCTCATTTGTATGTATTTTTAATTTTCCTTTGGTAGCCAAAAAGTACCAATCCATGAAATTTGCAGGCTGAAACAGTGGACTGTGTAAAGGCTATTTTTTATGATTAAGTAAAAGTCAAGGTTATAAGAATTATTTTAATAGCTTGTTTGATCTTTCAAGATATATAACTGCTATATATTAACCTCTTAATCGTAATATGTTTCTACATTCCTTCAGATATGCTGCCATACTGTTTCTCTCTGACGAATTTATAGAGCAGACTACTTCATTTAACTCTTATGTTGGGTTAAGTTAATATGCCAATAAAAATCAACTATGATTTAAACAGAATAGTGATATACTATCTTGATAGTTCCCATCGTTCCGATTTGATAATATTTTTTTGTTGTCAAGTTGCTACATCTGTTGTTGATATTACCACTAAATCTTATCGTCATAGCTTGACTTTTGCATTTTTACATTCTGTTTTCGGTATGTCCATCAGTACTTCCTGCGATTTTCCCATTATTTCCTCTTGGCTGTTGAAACGCGTTTCCCGTAATGGTTTTCTAACTTGATTGAACAGAAGGAAGTAACAGAAAGCCCAATTAGGTGAATTCGGTGGCTGTTGGATGGTATTTGTTGGATTTTTCCTAAATTTTTTTAGAAAAATGATGGCACTGTGCGACGGTGCGTTATCATGGTGCAAAATACACGAGTTTTCTGCCCACAATTCTGGTCTCTTTCGGTGAATTGCTTCACGCAACCGTCTCACATACTCTTTCTTTAGTGTCTGGTCTTCTGCTAAAAATTCATGATGCACTTCACCGTTGTAATTCATGAAAACTGTGAGCATTGCCTTCTTTTTTGACTGAAAATGGTCTCGGCTCATTGGATGAACGCCATTCACTTGCTTGACGTCTGGCTTGAGTGTCGTACTCATAAACCAACGTCTCGTCTCCAGTAGTGATTCTTTTGATGAATGTGGGATCGGACTCAGCCTCGCAAATCATGTCTTTTGCGAGTCAACGCGGTAAAAATTCGCCTACACCCATAGAGATAGATATACTCTTGGCTACGTAGCTTTTGATAATGTCAAACTATGACGCTAAGATTTAGCTGTAATATCAACAACATATGTACCAATTTAACAAAAAAAAAAAAAAAAAAACTTAAATCGGAACGATGTGACCATACGATGGGCCCATACGATGGTTATTCCGGCAACTTTTTGATCAAGGTAGTACCTGCCATACATCACACGAAGGCATCGAATTATTGGGACGTTAGAATGGCAGTTTCTGAACTTGGGCTAAAAATATTGGTAGTCAATACAAATCAGCAGTTGCAAAATGGGCGAAATTAGATAAGCGGGCATGTATATGTATTTCATAAACGGCTAGATTGGCAGCTTTTGAACTAGGTCTAAACGACTTTAATATTGGATTTTGTTTATCTTGAGAACGGTAAAATTAGTTTCTGAATTTGGTATAAATGACTTAGTAATTGATAAAAATCATCAGCCAAAAAGCGGGCATGGTACCTCCCATACGAAATAAATAAATGTTTGTATAGTTTAAGAACGGTAAAAGAAGTTCTGAATTCATCAGTTTTAAAGTTGGCGGAGTTGGAAAAGTTGGCGTGACATCTTTCATACTACATAATTACTATTAATTTTTGTATGTCTTGCGAGTAGTATTAGTAAAAGTATCTACATTTGGTTTAAACAATTTCTTGAACAGGACACATCATTAGTCAATAAGTGGCAGCTGCCATTAATACTAAATATGGAATTTTGCATGTGTTGAAAACGGCATCAGTTAGATCTTCGTTATCTATCCACATTAGTCAAAAAGCTGGAGAGACTGGATAAGCGGATATTGCACAAGGTATACTAAGTGAAAGCATATTATATGTATTCTAATCTCACCAAATAGATAACATTATTTCATTTGCAGATGATATTATAATATACCATCATGACGATAAAATCGAAAAAATTAACAATAATTTACAGATATCCTACAACAAGTTAGAACAATACTCAATTGATTGGAACATGAAAATAAATGCACAAAAATGTGAAACTGTACTGTTTAGACCACCAGTGAATAAATGCAATTGTGACATAAGGAAAAATTGGAAAAATTTTCAAATAAAATCTAATTTACATAATTGCAACATACCAGTAAAAGAAGTAGTAAAATATTTGGGGGTTTTTCTTGATACATTTTTATATTTCAATCTTCATATTAAAGAAATTTTATCCAAAGCAAGGAAAACCTATTTTTCTATTTGACTCGAAATACATTAAAAATAAACTCAAAATAATAGTGTATCAATCCCTAATTAGACCTATACTCACATACGCATGTCCCATTTGGTTCAATATTTCAACCTCGTATATGGAAAAACTTAGAGTATTTGAGAGGAAATGCATAAGATCATGCACTTCACTTTATAGGTCTGCAAATAGTAACTTCACTAAATATATATCTAACAAAATTCTATACAGTAATGCAAATATAATTCGTATTGATAATTTTGTAATATACCTGATAAGAAATTACGTTTTACGATGTTGCAAATGTACAGATAATAGTTATATAATGGCTCCTTATTACACAAACATTGAATATATAACTAACTCCCTAGAAAGTGGATTTTTTCCACCAGAAGCTTTTGTGTACCTGGACAGTAAAGGTTTTGTCCAAAACGATAATGGTGTTCCCATCTTAACAAAAACAGTTAATTTAAATCAATTTGATATGAGATACAGTACAAGCATATCAGAAAAGGATCTAAAATTAGCGCAAAAATCCAATGCCAAAATGTTTTGGTGGCTACCAAACTAGAGTTTTCCGTTTCTTTTTATCCCTCTGACCTTACTTTTTTCCCTTTCCTGATATAGAAATAATGTTTTTTGTAATTTTTCGTTGTACTATATAATATAATAAAAATTATATTCACTTTTGTAAATATGTAAATATTGATATTTTTTTGTAAAAAGCAAATTATTATTAGGTTACATTATATTACTAGAGCGCTCGATTTAAAGACATTGTATATATGAATTTATTTTTGTTAACTAGTGCTTATAATAGTTTAAACTTAATTATTTGAATAAACAAATAAACAATAAAAAAAATGTTTTCTAATCTCTATATATAATATAAAAATAAGTTGTGCTTTTCTGATGATGTGTTTTTCGCACATTTTATAGTGTGCATTGCTTTAAGTTTTTCTTATGAAAAATACATTTTATAAGTATGTATACAACACAAAGGCTCCTAGCAATGCCTGAAGGGTTACTCTAGTAATTTATATAATATATAGTAATACTCACTTGGATATATAAAAAGCCAATACATGAATGTTATCACTGTAGCCACCACCAAAGTACACCAGTGTGAAAGCCAATAAAATTTTATAACACAACTGTTGGCAACTAAAAAGAAGTATTTTTTCAATATAATTTTAAGGCAAACATTTTATTAAGATTTTAAAAACCTACCGAAATTTTCAGGTTTCACATGATATATAGACACTAGCACAGCACCATATACGCTGGTAAACATGCATAGGAAAAAACCCCAATCGGTTAAAAAAATAAACCAACGACCCTGGGCCCACTGTTGCACTAAACTACCAAAGACACCGATACAAAAGCAAATTGCTAAACCCCAACGATAAAGAAGCCATAAATAAGATTTTTGTGAAGTTTGCCACTAAAGAAATGAAGTAGAATTCAGAAATATTATTTGTTTGTATTTACGAGTAAATATTTTATTTTTATTTTTAAGAACTTACTTGAGATTTTAGAAAATCATCGACTGGTTGATGAGATAATCCGAATTTATCTGTTTGGAACTCTTTGCCTAATGGATGGAATGTACGATAGAAGCAACCGTTTTCATTTTTGAACATCTTAAAATAAAACAACACGACGAAAGTTCAATAGATTAAGGTTTTGATGACTACAACGTATTTAAATTTAAAGGATCTACAACATTTAAATGAAATAATTATCATATCTTATTACCCACCATGTCGGCCAACTGAAATCGATAGATAGATGATATTATCCGAGTGGAATTACTGAACGAATAAATTGCTATACGGAAGGATTTAAGTTGAGAAGGAAAACGTAACGGGAGTTTATACTTTTGTTCAGGCCCAATTTATACGTTTTCTTACGCTCTTGCTTTTAGTTGCAATGAAACAGCTACGAGTGAACAGACGTACGGCTTATTTTTTCCGATAATACCTGTTTTAGAGGGTGGGAACTTGATTAGACAAGAGTGCTATTGAATATTATGTTGCTTTTTGGTCGAATCAAACAGTGCCCTTGTCTAGGCGTAAAAAAAGTGCGTATTTTAATGGACCACTTTGAGTTGAGAGTATGGATGGGCTGTGTGCGTGTAATGAATGTGGGTAATGCTAGAGGGATGATGAGACCTTCGAATACTTTATTTGTACATGCACAACTTTTGTTGGAATTAAGCAGCGCACTTCGAGAGCTAGAGAGGTTCAGGAGGCAGATAAAAGGCAGGACCACAAGGAATCCGTTGAAAATAAAAACATTGCAGGCATGCTTTGATTGAGTTGGTCATAGTTTAGAAGAATAAGACGTATTTTAACACGATTCTCTGAATTGAGAATACAGATATGCTGTGTGAGTCTGATGAATGTAGGGCATGATGGAAGTAACTGATGCCACCAGTTTCACAATGATGGGCGATGATGGTAGACCGTTTTTTCACTTTTTGGTTTTGTACATGATACGTGGGCTAAGGTGCACGGCTTTTTCGCTTTAGACAGCGTAGATGGATCTTCTTATTGACCTCAACTAACCTAGCTTACCCTGTTTAAATATTCGAATATTTGAAGCGGAAATTAGCTTTGTAAATTCACTTCTAAATGAAAAATAACTTACGCCTTAGTCCTTATTGGGTTCCTATGGCAATACATATTTCGAAGAGATACAAATTAATATTAAAATTTGATGTGCTATCATATAAGTTAAACTGCTTACCTCAATTTTTTTCGGTTTCACTCTAAAAAATATGAACTACTTAAATTTTACACCATGTGACAGAAAAGAACGCAGTTTAAATACCTGATATGTGACACTTTTTAATAGGGGCTAATGGAAACAACAAGAATCTGTTACTAAAATTCGAAGCACCTCCAAAATCTTGGGTTATGAGTAAAAAAAATTGGTTTTTTGTGTCTTCATGAATTTACAAGCTAATCAGTGGTGTTACAGAATTGAAAATTTATTCTGATATGAGTTGGTGTCATGAATTCGATTTAGTTTTGCCTTGTTGCGAACATAAACAAAACCAATATTCAAAACAGCTGTTAGGGTTTTGTTTACATTTTGTTTATAATTAAAAGGTTTATAAATTTTAGTTGTGCCGGCATTTTTAAGTTAAATTATAATATGTAATTTGTTAGTAAATAAATTTTGGTGCAAATATTTTAAAAAAATTAAAATGCTTAAGGTGTGACAATATTTCTATTAATGTGTAGTGACGTGAAAAAATCGGAAAATAAAATTTGAGGGATTACAGCAATCCTTTACTAGGGTCAGTGTAAGTAGACGTAATATAAGCAAAAAACTTATTTTAAATTTTGATGTAATGGTCTGCAGATTGGTCGGACGTTACACATACATATGTATGTATGTGCATACTTATGTACTTACTATACTTTTTAACAAATTTATTAATTTTATTTTAACTTAAGTATATTCGTTTTAATTACCTTTACTTTGACTTGCCTATTGTGCGCCAATATAACCCGCCTAAATGAAAAATCAAAATAAACAATGCAAATCTGGCAGTTGCCAGCTGATCGGTTTATTTCAGACAAAAAAAAAGGAAGATTCTGTGAGACCATTTTTTGACAACAATCCTGATTCGAATATGTTAACGCCCTTCGAATAATTTCTCTGCAGTTACTAGAAGACCTTAGTTAACGACAACATTGTACACAATTGGCTATTTATATCAAACTGTGCCTTGATAATGATAATGATGCTCGGCTTTGCAGAGTGGCACACAGTTAAAAGGATCCAGGCTAACTTTTTACTAAAATTTTTAATATTAAATAAAAGGCAAATCTGATTGGCAAAAGTATTTAATCTTTTATATAATTAATCTCAAAGCTTAAAGAAACATTAATATTATTGCATATAAATTATCTACTTAATATTAAAAAAAAAAAATAAATAAAAAAGTATTGAAATGCACTTCACAGTGAAAGTGAGCCACTAACAGTAAATATATTGTATACTTAATATTATCGATTTCGAAAAATTTTGGTATACGTGGATGTCTCTGCGACCCACTTTGAACGTAGAGCATCGAGAAGGTGTTTTTGTGACTTAATCATATGTTTTCTGATATTTTGGTCGAGATGGGTTCATTAATTTTCAATAATATTTAAGTTCAGAGGTTGTAATAGAACTGGGAAGTTGACTGTTAAATGGTTTTGGTTATTGCCTGGTTGAAAGTGACATCTTCTAAAAAGATAGGATCAAATGCATATGTGACGAATCAAATTTTAATAAAAACTCAAATGTCAACCATAGCAGCCCATGTTCAACGCCAAACCATGTCTAAACTGCTTACAACACCTTTTCTGTTGGTCTATAGTATTTTTTCCGTTTTAATTGAATTGCTTTCTTCTCGTTAATTGTTGACAGTAGAGCTCATAATGAAAAATTCCCTTCCAATGCCACCAGACACACAGCATTATCTTTCTTGGTGTCAATTCTGGTTTTAACACCGTCTGCGAAGTTTAATCTTCTTTCTTTCTCAGAAATTATTTTCGTACATGATCTACTTTTCATTGCCGTTAATCATTTGCTTCAGAAATGGTTAGATTTCGTTTTAGCAAATGGAAATTCGGTCCATTTTAATTTAAATTTTCTCCTGTTGATTGGTCTTTCCCAATGTTATTAACATTATTTCATCGAGTGATTTGTCGACATAGCGCGGTGCATTTTCAATACGAAAATTATCAGATCGAAAATCACTTTGCTGCTGATTTTCTAGCATTGTGTTCCTAAATTTGAAAAATTTTTTCAGCAGGATGCTACGTATTCTTACCTTTTCTATAAAGGAAAAACAATATATGACAGTTATGTTACGAATTTTTATTCATTCTTAAACATCGGTAATTTTTCGTAGAATAATGCGATTTAAATAAAGTCCCCTAACAAAGTGAAGCTTAAAATGTCACCTTTCACACAAGCTATAGGTTGCCTGATGCAATAAATATTACCAGAGATTTTACAAATTTAGAGCCATCTACCGACAATTTGTAAACAAAGTTTTTCGAACACCCTGCGCACTTTGTCAATTCTGTCTGCCATATTCTCATTAAAGCCACTACCTGCCGTAAGTTTCAAGTAACAAAATGACTGCATATCTTCAATGTACACATATCTCAGATAAAGTTCACTGGTGTCGGTTGCGTTAATTCTCATTAGTTTTGTTTTCCTGGTATTGATTCATAGTTTGGCTTTAAGGGTGTTACGGTGCAGAGTCTGCTATCGATGTCCTTAAAGCTGTGATAGTTCGTTTTTGTAAAAAGGGATTCCTTTGTAGACCATTAGCAGCTTAAGTGTTCTTCGCACTAATTTCTTTGTCCAGTAGCAGCAGAAATAGAAGCGGCAACAGTATGCATCATTGTCTGATATGCAGTTCAAAATTGAAAGTACCTCAACCATTTTGAAATTAAAAAAACCTAAAACCTCATAAAAATAAAATTTTTTTAACTCTGCTGTTAGATTTGGGCTATTTGGTCCAACATTTTTTTATTCTCCATAAGTTTTAAACAGTTTTATATATTTATTACTTTGAGTTTTCGGCTCACGGGTTATAATTTTGAAACATAATTATATGTAATACTAGCTTAACCCATCCGGTGTTGCTCAGAAATCTATGTATATGTATGTAATGCAATACCCGCTTATCTAATCTCCAAACATTCTTTATTATCTTCATATTAAGTATGAATGTGAGCTGTCACTTACTACTACTTATTTAATCTCGCCCAGTTATTGATTGATGATCTGTCATATTCGAGAGGCTAGTTAAACCAAATTTAGAAACTTACTATTATCTTTCTCAAGATATACAAAAATCAATATTTGCTTTGTGTGCAAGGTACCATGCGCACTTATCTAATCTCGTTCATACATAAAAAAATGACCACTTACAGCGCCACCTGTTGAATTATTTCGACTTTTATTTATTCCTAAACTGTCGCGTAGCAATTACGAACAAAATCGCGGAAGGAAGTTTTCAATTTGGTTCTATCGTTTACAAGTTCTAGGCATCCGAACAAATCACAATTCACTTTATATATATATAGATTTCAAGTGCCTGACATGAAGCTGTGCTAAGAAAAATTAAAAATATATTAATCTAAGATTTCGAACGCTAAAAGTGTTGAAAGTGTTTTTTTTTCACTAAATTCTAGCCAAAAAGTTTTAGATTGCTTTGCAAATAAATCTACTGCAAGTGGAGCATATAATGTCAGAATTAGATTTACCGCAACTACTAATTCTCTGACTGATTTAGAAGCAGCATTACTTGAAACATTTCTAAATTTTTTTTCTTCGTCAATTCTCTTGGGAGCATATTGGCTTTCTACAAAGCATCTACTCTACAAAGTATATATTGCTTTGTTTCAGTTTCATTAATCAATCTGATCTTTCAAACTAAGTAGATGATTAAGTGGTAAATACCCTTCCTAATTGGTGGTGATCTTTACTAAAGCATTGTAATTTTTTCCAAGTAGATGGCGGTTTTTTTTATCATTCGTCTGATGTTTTGTCATCATCGCCGGAGGTAAGCTGGATGGTAAGGGGCTTCTGTAGGGGTATCTGTCTGGAGGGAGCTTAATTCTCTTTATTAGACACTCGAAACCGCAATTACATTTTTCTTGTCGTCATGTCTTCTGTTGGTATTCCTACCTGGAAAGTTTGTGTTGTATATCTTCGCTCTAATCACTACACCACACCACCCCCACTCGACAAACTTATGATGATTAATTATTATGATGATTAGGTAAGGGGTTTTACTGGGAGCGGCATTTTATATCTAATATATTAATTTTTTTATAAAAATATTGTTACGAAAATAAAAATGCCTAAAAAGAAGAATACACCACATCAGCGTCTTTAAAACTGTATTGTGGGATTTTGGTGTCACCTTCTCAATGCCGTACTTATTGTGTATTTGGCAGCACTGCCAATTTGACCATCTTTGTGCGTTACATTTGAATTAACGGAAATAATTCGAGTGTTGTAGAAAGCAATTTAAATTGTATATAAAATGTGGCGCCTTGTGCATAGTTGGATGGTTATTGTTTTGCTGTCATTCAATAAACGCGTAAAAAAAATGTTAATAGACGAATTTTGAGTGCAAGAAAAATAAGTTACTGTATAAAGATAAACTGTATAAAGATAAAGTGAAGAAATAAAAACTGCAAAACAACAACAACGTGATTTTGTTTTACTTTGGCGCAATTAAAAAGAACTCAAATGTTTTAAAAAAAGTTAAAACGTAACAATATGTTTTTTTAATGGTTTTTAAAGGTTCGTAGGTTTGTACCGATTTTGACAGATTTTTTCAATGGTATCACTGGTTGTCGCTGAAACAGTGACTAGTGCACATGTGCAGCGGGTGTTTGTTGATTTTTTTTAAATTTTCTTAAAACATCAACTTAACTCTCTATGAGAGAGTAATTTCGATGTTCTCATTAACACAACTACATTATTACTTTTGCACATCACTGTTTTAGATCAAAACGGCTTACGTGGTTTCTTTTTGACAGTTTTTTTTAAACAGCGATGTTTTCAACTAAATTGTTCTTCACGCATACCAACAATTTTTAGCTTTAGGACTTCAAAAACCGTTGTTATAAATGCTTGTAAATCTACTTCTGACATTTTCGGCTTGTAAACGACTTGGTTGATAGCGGCAAAAAAATTTTCATAGAATATCAACATTTTTAAATTTTATTCATCTTCGTAAATAATTTATTTTTTTTTAATTATGTTTTTTTTTCAATATTTTTTTAAGGGCATATTTTTATTATAATCGTAGCTTCTAAATAGTATGTGATTATTGTATTTGAAATATTTCACTGATTTTTTTCTTATCATATTTACAAAGATACACACGAGTATAGAGGCACTTGTTAAAAACTATTGGCAATTAATATTGTTTAGCACAAATGAAGTGTACCTTTATAATTTCCCAGGCCGTTCCCCACAATATACCGCAGTTTACACGTAGTCTGCTGCCGGTTAACTGATACAAAATTCTACGGACTATAACTTCCATTCTCGATTAAAGAACAGCATAAAAATCTTATCAAATCTAAAAAATTCGTTTTTCTATTATTTTTTTCTATATTTTTTGTGTTTATTTTTTTATGTTCAATTATAAAACTCAATTATTAGTTTTTGTTTTGGCCAGATAATAGCTGTGATACTTGACGAGTGTGTTTATATTGTCGATATGATTATAATATTTTACAAGATACTCGTAAACGTTTGATATCGTTTTCCATCGTCAATAATCCATTCATTTATTCCATGCATGGATTCATTCATTGATTCATGCAGTCACTTCCTTAAAGGGAAAGAGGCAAATGTGTGTTTGAATATCAATTTTTGTTTTAATTTTTCTCTCCTTTTCTATTTCATTCTATTCTCTATTGCTTTCACAAAAAATAAGAAAAATCAATAAATTTCGTTCAATGTTTAGGTGGAATTTTAAAATTTCCGTTATAATTTTCTTTATTTTTTCGTTACAAGATGTTTTAGTTCCCAGCCAATAACAACAAAATCAATCAAATATTCAAAGAAAATAATATTGAAAACTAATAACGGTCAGATGTTTTCTTAACCTTCAAAAACGAAATTTAATAAAAAGTTTTTGTTAAACATTTTTTGGTGACAAGAGTGAGTGTTCTTTTTTAATATTTGATTTTTTTTTTAATTGTTCACAATTAACATCTGTAATTATGAAAATTAATTCATATTCCATTTCATTACTTAAAACAAATATTAAAAATAAAAATTTGGTCACACTAAACTCTGAATAAAAACAAGGCAAAAAGTCTAATTGAAATGGTCCATTATTATTTGGCAATTACATAGTTTTAGAAAAAATGTACTACCTTTATCAAAAAGTTCTGAGTAACCCCCGTATGGCGGTCCCATCGTCCCGATTTGAGTTTTTTTTTGTTAAGTTGGTACATCTGTTGTTGATGTTCCCGCTAAATCTTAGTTTATAGCTTAACATTTGCAAAACCTACGTAGTGAAGAGTATATCTATCTCTATGTGTGTTGGCGATATTTTACAATTTTAGAAATGGATTTAAATTTGCAACAACGAACTTGTATTAAATTTTGCGTAAAAAGCGGATTTAATGGTGCGCGAACGTTGGAAATGTTGGAAAAGTATTTCGGCAACGATTCATTAAAGAAAACGGTCCTTTATTAGTGGTACGAGCGGTTAAATCGAAGATGATGTACGCAGTGGCAGACCATCAACATCGAAAACCGACGAAAACATTGATTAAGTAAAAGAAATGTTGGTCAATAACCGCAAATTAATCATTAGAGATATAGCGGAGGATTTTAACATTGTCTGTGGATCCGTCCACGACATTTTAGTTTATGATTTGAGTTTTCGTCGTGTAGCAGCAAAGTTGTGGCTAAAAGACATCAATTTTGTGCAAAAAAGAGACCGTGTTGAGGTCGCTAAATACATGATTTACGAGGCTAAATCCGATCCCACATTCATCAAAAGGAAACGAGACGTTGGTTTATGAGTACGACACGCAATCCAGACATCAGGCAAGTGAATGGCCATCATTATTCAAAATTTTTTGACGAAAAATGCAACAAATACCACCAACAGCAACCGAATTCACCTGATTTGGCTATCTGTGACTTCTTTCTGTTCGACCGAGCTAAAAAACGATTACAGGAAACGGGTTTCAACAGCCGAGAGAAAATATTGGAAAAATCGCAGGAAGCACTGATGGACATACCGAAAACCGAATATAAAAAATTCTTCGTAGAATGGATCAAGTGCTGGTATAAGTGTGTCGCAGTCGATGGGGATGACTTTGAAGGGGAAAATATAGATTTAGATGAATAAACTTGTATTTTTAATTTTCTGAATAATTTTCGGGAACTTTTTGATTAAGGTTTGTAACCGTTGGGTTTAAAAAATTGAAAAACACAAAAATTGAAAACACAGATAATTTTCAAACGTATGTAAATGAAATATATCGTTGGGCAATAAATTAATGTCTACTACTGCCATTCCATAGATTACTAGTTAAAACACGGCGTGCTTCGCTACCCTTACTTATCGTTGATTTCTACCTTTCTCCAAGAGGTGGTGCTAGGTCGACAAATTACGCGTCAGGGAAATTTCTCATGCCATAACTGAATTGTTTGGTTGGCTGTCTTGGTTGTGGCGCAGTCCTGCTGAAACCAAAGGTCACAGATGTCAACATTAGCCAATTGTGGGCACAAAAAATTAGTTATCATGACGACGGCGTTTCTTTGCTCATTTTCGAAAAAATACGGGCCGATGATATCTTGTATACTTTTCTTGACAAGTAAAAAATAGAGTCACTTTCGTTTTTGTCGTTTAACTTTCGTTCTTGTAAGAATGTTGTTGTTGTTTTAAATATTAACGGCCAGATGCAAAAAAATCTGAAAGTAGACTTGTAGAGCACGTTAGTTACTACATACTTTAAGCTTAACAAACATTTGTTAAAAAAACGTATGCAAAAGCCCTACATTAGCTAATGCTTGCTTTACTTAATTTTAAGTTTTCATGCTGGCAGTACCATGATTTTTTTTGTATCAGCGATACATAAAAACGAATGCTACACATACGAATAATCGAACAAAAAAAAAAAAAAAAAAAAAAATTGTTTCTATTAATTTAATACAAAATCATATTGTTTTTAATAAATCTGTTTCAGTTGTCATTACCTTTTTATATTGTAATAAATGCTATACATATTATTGCAAAAATTCTTCATTCTTCTTCTTCTTCATAGCCGAATAACGAGCTTTGTGTAGTTGTTTTGATTTTATGTACATCACTAAAAGAAAAATGTTTTTATTGTGGTTAAATGAAGAAATTTATCATAAAAAATTAGTTTTAAAAGAAAAAGGTTCGAAAATTGGGCCGAGGATGATAAAGTGGGTGTATAAATTTATATACATACAGTGGGGTGCAAAATCAAGTTTATGTTTTGAAGTTGAACAGAAAAGTTCCTATAAAAACTTAAATACTCAACGAAATGAAACAAAACTTCACACATATATATTCATTCTTATCTTAAAAAAAAAACCTTAACATGATATTCAAATACTGGAGAAAAGCAATGATACAAAAAAATCTGCATGCACTTAGTTTTGCACTTTTCGCTTAACTTGAGAGGAACTTATATTTTTTAGCACTATTAGAACTCTTTCTTTTGCGTTTTTAAAGAATTTAGACGCACTCTCTACAATATTACCCAAAAACTAAAAGAAATCTGGTCTCATTCATATTATATTCATTGCCATAGCTTCAACATGTTCCCCACGAAGTCCAATTATATTTTTCCAGGCTTTTTTTTACAATTATTCATAAATTCTCTATTGGATTGAAACGAGGGCATTAAGGTGATCACTAATTTACCTAAAATTTCTGTTGCAACAGCTAATCTTTGACAATTTTAGTGGTCTGGCTTGGATCACCATCTCACTAAAGGATGACTTTCCCTTTTGGGTAAGGTTTTATGTCTCCAAAAAATTTTCTTTGATACTAAATCATGCTATTTTTCTTTTTTTTATTAAATATTCAGCTTCCTACTTTAAAATTTTTAAAGTTAACGTAGGTTTAACAAAGTTATTTTAAGCTAATAATCGTTTTTGCTTACAACATTGAGAATTTTACTTAACAAAGGTTTAACAAGCTTTGCTAATTTTTTTTGCATATGGCCGTATATATATAATTGTAATAAGACACTGTAACTACAGTTCCTAAGTCATTTCGCAAAAAAATACATATCGCTCATTTATTGCAACAGTAAATTTACAGTTAAGTATTTTAAAATATGCGGAACACTGTGATGTACACACATGGTGTGAAAAATTCTTTGCGATTCGTATAAAATTATGAGCACGGGAACAAAGTGTTTATTCCCATTTCAATGTCAAGTAAAGGGAATTTGAAATTTAAAACAGCTCTCCTGAAAAATTTTACTTTTTTGAGTTATGACACTGTTGCAATGAATGAGCGATATGTATGTATAGTGCACGAATGGTGCCGTGTCTACACCTGTCTTTCTAACAATCTACACCAAATCCATAAATTGTTTATGCAGTTGTTTCTCATTAAAATGTTTAAGTAAAAGTTATTTCCTGGAGAGTCGCCTATATACAGCGGAGGATATTGGGTTAGCACATTTAATGTATACTACATTGAAAAGCAAATATTTTTCTAGGCATACAAATTGAGTAAAGTATCTACCTAAGTGTGTTCTTTATGGTGTGCTCAGTATGCACCATAACTTCATTTTATATTCATTCGCTGTTGTAATTTTTATGTTGAATTTATTTAAAAAAAAATATGCAATTTAGCACATGTTACAAATTTTGATATTTTTCGCTAATTTTTAAAATCTTAAATTGATAAATTTTGTGAATGTATAATTTCAAAAGTTTTAATAAAAACCATAAAACAATAAATAGAAATGAGTCAAGCAAAATGATGCACAAAGCCACGCTATGCCTTTATTTACCAAAAAAGCTCGAGAGGAATCATTGTTTGTGGCATTGTTTCCCTATTAAATTGCTACAATAAGATGGTGGTCCATACAAAAGTATTTCAAAGTTTGCTAGACCTAGAAAAACAACTTGTAAAGTGGGATCCTTTATTTACAGAACCTCAGTCGCAGGCCCGTTTAAATCCTCAACTGAAACACAAAAGGAGTTTTTAACCAAATATGACATCTTCTAGTGAACAATTAGAAAAAGGAAAAAGTGAATTATACAATATAAGGCACACGTATCAAAGAAGAACTTAAAGTCCTGATTTTTTTTGCTGTGAGCATTCTGAGAAGATACCGGTCTTTTGGAAAAATGCCCTCTGGAGTGATGAGACCAAACTTTCTCGATTTAAATCTGATGGAAGATGTTGAGTATGGTACTATAATCAAAATAGATACGCAAGTGGATCAGTACGCCTATTAGAAAATACTTTTGAACATAATGACTCCATTTGCAGATTAAAAGGCGCCATGCGTGATAATTATCCAAAACACATGACACGTACAGTGAAGTGTTACGTAGAGCAAAATAGAATCGACATTTTTAATTGCCCAGCTCAATTACCAGATCTCAGCGCTGCACAGTAGTAATTTATTGACAAAAAATCAATTTTATTGCTTTTTAAAAATCTATTGATGCTGTTCTATAGAGAAGTGTTTCATTAAGTGAAATTCATAATTTGTTTTATTAAAGAGAAATATTTTGTCTAAGTCTATTGAAGTTACTTAAGAATAGTAGTACAGCGCCTCCTTTTGAATTTCTTTTTTTTATATGAAGAAAAAGTTATTAAGTTTGCTTATGTAGTTTAGTAGATATGAGCAAATTAAAATGGACTTAAGAGATTTAGCATTTGCAGTTTTCATTTTCATTGCTCCGCCATCTTCTAGAACCCTAATATTCGTAATTATTCGTAATAAATTTTGTTGCATACTTTCAGAATTTAGCTTTTTGGAATAAAAGTTCCGTTATATATTATAACAGTGTGTCGCTGTGGTTTGGTGGGTAAGATACCCGCCTACCAACCAGAAAGTTCTCGGTTCAATACCATGCCAGACCATCTGAACAAAAATAGCCATCCGAATAGCTAACAACTGGTTATGAGTATTGCTACTATTAAAAACTTGTCCAAATGCATTTGACGGCCGGAGCCGGCATTAAGCTGTAGGTCCCTTTCACTGAGTCTAAAAATAGAATTGAGTGCAGCCCATTGACTGAGAGAAGTCCCCGTGCTCCTTCATGGAATGTTATGGGAATTATATATTATATATTATATATATGTTTATATATATATTATAACAACAATTTTTTAATAATTGAATGTCAGTAATTTTAAAAAAGTGAACAACGAAATAAGTTAAACAGCCGGCTCGGCTGACTGGTTTTTTCTATGTAATGCAGTGATTCTTCACTGTCAATAGTTTTATTTATTTTACATCTTATCCACATTTTGCATGATTTTTTGCACGGTATTGTTCGGAACGTAAGTAAAATGTACAAATAGGCTCAGTTGTATTTTATTATTAATGTCAAACGATTTATTATTTTACACCTAATTCGCTATTTACGCCATTCTTTGCACGATATCGTTTGGAATTTTTCTAGAATGTAAGAATAGGATTAGATGTATTTTATTTTAAATATAATTTATATTAATTCTTTTGACATTCAAAAGTCACAAAAAAGCAACAAATATGTGTTGTTTTTGTTAAAAAGTTAGTTGTTGTACAAGCAACACTACCTTGTTCAATATGCCTTGAACAAAACCATATGATTTAAGTAATACAACAATTTGAATTGAAAAAATTTGAGAAATTAAAAGTTATAATAATACTGCTAAACATAATTATTAAAATGAAGAATATTTTCTGTATCATATAGTGAATTGTGTAAGGAAATTATTAATGGCGGTAATAATGTTGATTTATTAAACGATTTTATAAAAACATATAACTCGGTTCTTAAGAGTAATGAAACTGAAATAGTGCGAAAGGCAATTCATAAGCAATTTTTTAGTCACTTTAACAAACGTTGGGGAGAATCGCACAAAAAAATTGTATATCTTTAAGAAAAATTATAATTGGCTAATAAGTATGTCTAAAACAAAAATCGCTTATTGTGAATTTTAAATAACAACATATTTTTTGGATATATTTGAAGTATCACTAGCTGATGATAAACCTAGTTGTTCAAGTAAACAGGGAAGGCCAGTTAAGCAGTTCGATGATTGCAAAGATTGCATTAAAAGGTACAAAGCTGCTCGTTTATTGTCACAGCACACTCAACAAGAATTACAATGGCAGGTGCAGTTGCGGGCGCGAAAATTAAATCAAATTTATATAAGGGGTGTGTTTTAGAACTTTAAGTTGTAATAAAACAACGATGGATTATTCGATTGACATGAATTTTATTTATCCGAAAGATAATCTTGTGGCATTACATTTAAAATATGATTTTTGACATATGACCGCCACGGCTGGCGCGAATGTAGTCCAATCTGGACGTCCAATTTTCGATGACTTTTTCCAACATTTGTGGCCGTATATCGGCAATAACACGGCGAATATTGTCTTCCAAATGTTCAAGCGTTTGTGGCTTTACCGCATAGACTAATGACTTTACATAGCTCCACAGAAAGTAGTCTAGCGGTGTTAAATCACAAGATCTTGGAGGCCAATTCACAGGTCCAAAACGTGAAATTAGGTGGTCACCAAACGTGTCTTTCAATAAATCTATTGTGGCAGGAGCTGTGTGACATGTTGCGCCGTCTTGTTGAAACCACATCTCCTGGACATCATGGTTATTCAATGAAAAAGTTAGTAATCATGGCTCTATACCGATCACCATTGAATGTAACGTTCTGGCCACCATCGTTTTTGAAAAAGTACGGACCAATGATTCCACCAGCCCATAAAGCGCACCAAACAGTCAGTTTTTCTGGATGTAACGGTGTTTTCACATACACTTGAGGATTACCTTCACTCCAAATGCGGCAGTTTTGTTTGTTGACGTAGCCATTCAACCAGAAGTGCGCTTCATCGCTAAACAAAATTCGCTTATGAAAATCGGGAATACCGGTAATCTCGTTTTGGGCCCATTCGACGAATCTACGCCGGGATAAATAAATAATCATAATAAATAAATAAATAAATAAATCATTTGACAGCTGTTAAATTGGTCGCCATCTTGAAAAGTAATGCCAACTTAAAGTTCTATACCTCCATATAAAACACGCTATACTTATTCCCTCATCAACTACACTAGCTTTAACGCTGAATGCTGAGTTAACAAAGCATCAGTACAAAACGATAAAATCTGTTTTGCGGAGAGAGGATATGATATATTACCATCGTATATAAATGTACTAGATAAAAAGAAAAAATGTTATCTCAATGAAGTCCGAGTATCAGAAAAGGAAGCATCTGTAAGCTTGCAAGAATTGATGAATTTCATCACAAAACGTCTTTTTGAGAGTTCTTCTTACGAAAATACAAATGCTATGACAAATTTGAATTGCACTTTCATATCGAAATATGGTTTTGATGGCTCTACTCGTCATGCAGAGTACAGTCAGAGCTAGCCAAATAATGTAAGTGACAGGAGTCTATTATTAGCATCGGTGGTGCATTTAAGTTTACAATTAAACATTGAAGAGGAATACTGGTTCAATAAAAATCCATCATCAACAAGGTACTGTCGCAACAGCGCGCTACAATGACCCTATGGAGTGATGTAGAGCAACCAATACATTACAGTTGTTAAACGTAAAAATTTTAATGACATGGACAGAAGTTTAAAACAAATTGTAAGCAATAAAGGTGCGTTAATAGTATACAAAGGAGATGTGCAGCTGTTATTAAGAAAAGAGTTATCCTACCAAGTACTTAGTTTTAAATATTTTTTTCTTACTGAAAATATATTTTTTTTAATTTGTGTTAATTTACTGTCCAGTCATTTTTTTGAAGTTTGCTCTATTTTAACACAAAATAAACTTTTTGGTTCCAAAAAGTACATATATATAGGTAATGTGCTATAATAATGTCCACCACTGTACATATATGCTCTTGTGTATTGCATAAAATTTAAATACAATTTTTATTCTTTAAAAGAAATCCAAAAAATCTGTCCCTCAGTCTGTTTAAAATTGTAATAAACGAAATCATCACTCAATTAAGCAATTCAATTTTGTAATAAGAAAATTTGCATACTTTGTTGCTGTTCACAAACCTTTTTTCTCCTCAGCTTTTGTTTGTCATATTTCAATATGTAATAAAAGTCATAAATGTCATCATAATTGACAGCTTAGTAATGAATGACGCTTTTCGAAAATGACAAAGTAATAAATCGTTTAAAGCGTCATCAATAATTGCTTTACTGTATTCTTCACAGTATTCGCATTTTGAAAGAAGAAAATATCTGAATTTAGTTAAGCGTATAAGAGAGATAGACAACCCCTCAGTTAAGTATTTGTAAATTTATGATATTGATGACTTGAATTATGTTAATTTTAATAGAAAATAAAAAGAAAAGTAAAGAAATTTTAATTGATTGATAATATTGATGAAACCAATATTATTAATATTGATAATAAATTACAAATTCTCTCTTCTTTGTCTTCTTTTCGTAGAGAATTAAAAAAAATCGCTCAATGACCTTTCGTTTGTCTTTTTTATGAGAAAGGGGTCATTGTGGTCAAATAATTTCACAGTGGTTTGACTAGGGTCCAAAACAGACAATGTCTACATACAAACGCAGATGTTTTGTTTTTTAAATTCATATTCTAAACAAAATCTGAATAAAATTTTATGTTTTTCGTTATAAAATCCTATCTTCTTAGAATTTAATTTGTTCTATTTTATTTACAGTGGAGCAAAATTAATTAAAAGTTGAACAGTGTCTGGCATAAAGTGTACTCTAGAGAAAGATTAAATTAAATAAAATTATGGGGATTATTTTTTTGTTAGTGTAGTTTACAAGGGACTATAAATCTGACTCGAGGCCGGAACAAGTAGCATTTTCACCCCACAAATCGAGTAAGCTATCGAATCGAGCTTTAAGTAGCAAGATAAAAGTGGAAATTAGAGTTCGGCGAGGTTGTGTACTGTCTCCTCTTCTATTTAACACAATGCTAGACACAATGAGAGAAATGCATAATGACAGAAGGATAACTTGGGAATTATAGCGTCTAAAAAATTTACACTTCGGATAATATATTTATGTCTTAGGGCACATATTTTCTTAGTTTGTAGTATAAAAAATATTCAGAGAATGCAAGTGTTGTTAATCGGTGTTTCCGAAGAATTCTGCGAATTTTCTGGCGAAAGTTAATTTCACTTTCAGCAGAGTACAAAATTACATCACTTGAAATGCTATAAAATGTATGATTTCAGGCAATCGAAAAAAGAGAAGGCCAGAACAGGCTTGAAAAAAGTAAAATTGGAAAGGAAATAAAAACAATTAACAAATCCTATGGAAATGTGAAGACAATGGCACAGGATATCGTATTGTATAGTACACAAACTAGCTCATTTTAGTTTAATAGGTCACTTTTGAAGAATTTAAAAATTAACTCCCTAGTTCTGAAAGAACTAGTTGAAAAAGAGCTGCAGTATTTTGGACAAACGAACGAGATAAAAATGAAATAGTTATTTAAGCGAACGAAGTCTCTTCAAATGTCTCAAAATTATTCTGACCAGGTGCTCTTGCAGAACACTGCGACCCTATTGTACTCCTTTCATCTGTAGGGTCCATCTGTGGGCCATTTATTTGGAACCTCATGATGGATACTCTGTTGAGGCAGCTCGGGCTGACATTAAAACTGTGTGCGTAAGCGGATGACTTGCTCATTCTGATCGAAGGCCAGTCTCGCGCTAAGCTGGAGAGAAGGGGTGTTTAAGTCATCCGTATCGCTGGGGTGCGGCAGTTGGTGTTGATGTTGCAGTGGATCAGACGGTGATGATATTGCTCCAGAGCGTATTGCCACTCGGCGATCGAAACTCATTAGAATTGGTGAAAACAGCATTAGCTATGTGACTCAGGTCAGGTACCACGGAATGGTTATGGGAGAGCGTATGAGTTTCCACGTTGATCTTGATCATATTAAGAATAAGCTGACGGCTGTTGTTGGAAAGGTTAGGCGCATATTGAGAAGTGATTAGGGACTCCGTCCGTACCATAGATAATGAACTCTTTGTTGTTTGTGAAGCGTATGGCGCATCTGTATGGTATAAGACGATCATATCTATTGTTGGACAGCGCAAGATTCTGACGTGTCAGAGATATGCACTCTTGGCATGTGTTCCGGTAAGTTTTTACCAATGCTTTGCAAGTCTTTATTGCTTTACCACCGCTTGACTTAAAGGTAGTACGTCGTAGCATTGCTTTCAGGGTCAAGAGGGGACTGACACTTGCAACGAACGATTGGCTTTCTATTTCATAGCTCGAGAATGGCAGAGATAGGTATAAGGCCCTTTTGTAGAGGAGCGTCGTAGATATGCTGCAGACAAGATGGACGAACAGCGACAAGGGAAGGATGACATTTAAATTTATTTCGGACGTTACGTTCGTACAGGTACACCTAGGCTTTGGCTTGAGCTTGGGGTTCATACTGACGTGACTCGGCTCTTGCAATGAATTTTAGCCTCATACTGTGGGTGTGGGATTTCTGTAGGGTCTTGTTGGACGATCGTACGTATGGAAGGTTGGGCGCTTTTGCCCTGTAGGTGTTTAGGCCTAGAAGGACAGCACTGTTAGCGGAGGTTGCACCCACACTGCTATCTTAGCGTTCTCCTGGCCTGCTTTTATAGCTCGAATGTCGTTGGTCTGCTGATGGGTGCTATTTGCGGTTACCTGTTTGCTGTTACCGACTATGGTGTTGTATGGTGACTGGTCAACCCTTGACACATGATGTTTTGTTCCTATGTATTGTGTCCGTGTCGCATGATGTCACTTTGAGCTCTCCCGCGAAGTGGCGCTCCGTTAATTGTTGTGTTTTATGTTTGTTGGTTTCATCATGGCCACCAGTCCGGAGTCATTTGGAACTTACACTGGTAGTAGTAGCATTCTGATCCTGACCGGAGGCTTAATTCTAGTACCACGGGTGTTGGAAGCCCCGGGGACTTTGGTCCCTGTCCGACTACGGTGAAGCCGTCTTGCGGGAGCAACGTGGTGATTGTGGTTTAAATTCAAATCGCGGGAAGAGCTATGCTAGGCAGGTGAAGAGTAACCGGGTGCCGTGACTAATAGATCGGTAGGAGTTTAGATAGTCTCCGATTCCTCACCAAGGTGGAGGTCATGGCCTAATAACATGGTGATTTAATAATAGGTGGGGGCATTGGGGGACGCATGCTTTGTCACCGGGAGGTAAAGCCCTAGGGCAGGTACTCACGTAAGGCAATTAACTTTATGCAGTGTGATACATAGATACTTAACCTCCTTAGAAAAGTTGATGGTGGTAACCATAAAAAAATACGGTCACAAGATAACTTGTATCTCCTCGTAAAAGGTACAACAAGAGTTTTTGATTTAGGATTCACCAAGATATCTCAACTGATTAAAATATGAATGTTGACCGCAATGACCGGTAAATAAATCTGTAAGTACTCTGAGTTCGCTTTCAATAGTCAAAAACTTTTGTAATCGAGATCGAATAGTGAAGCAAACCTTTTCGCTTGTCTCTGTTCAAAGGCACTCTCCTTAAATCGCGTGAATTTCTAAAAAATGCTTCAGATCTAATGACAAATTGTGCAGCTCCTCTGTCAAAATTACAGGAACGAAGTTTACATAAAGACGGTTGCACTTTTCATGATTATTTAATAAAATAAGGAAGATTCTTAACTTATAGATCGAAAGTCAAAGCTAACTAATTTGGATCCTTACATATAAACAAAAAAAAAATTTTTTTTTCTTAAATTGTGATATATGTTTATAAATTTTGAATTACTAAGAATTTCTTCAGGAATATCCTGTCTTAGTCCGATCCTTTTCAACGTCATAGTGGACGCCATCATCGGGAAGGTAAAAAAGACAGCTCCTAATGCGGAATTTAAAAGCAGATTAAGCAGATTAAGATTAAGATTTCTATACCGATTTGGAAAGGTAGCAGAATCGTTTAACATTCATATTTCTGTTGAAGAAACCAAATGTTTAGCCATATCAAAGGAACCAAAAAGATATAAGTTAACAGTCAACAACAAATCGATCGAGCAAGTCTTGGGATTCAAATATTTGGCCGAGATGTCAAAAAAGAAACCAAAATGCAATTTCTATGCCGAAACAAATAGTATATAAGCGAAGACTGCAAGATGAGAGTGTATAAAGCATGCATCCGATCAGTTGTAACATGTGTATACAAAACTCGTATGGACACCACTGCTACACAGCAAATATATACAATTGTGAGATGAATACTCTAAGATCTATAGCCGGATACACTAAGCTTGAATGAAAATCAAACGGAGAGACGAGCCTGTAAGATAGAAAATGTGTCCAAGCTGATTCGAAGAAGAAGAAGAGAACGAAGAAGAAGAGAAAGAAATCACTTAAGAAGAATGTCTGAAAAACATCCCGCTAAAGCAGCATTTGAAGCAAAAATCTACAACATCCGACCTCAAGGCCGTCTCCTAAAAAAATTGCATTAATGTTGGACATCGACCTCGGTTGAGAATTAGTTTTATGATTTAACGAAAAGAAGAACTTGCTCCAGTATATTGCAGTTATATTGATATGAATTACAAATTTTAGCATTATATGAACAGGACTTAATCCTCAATAAAGAAGAAGAAGAAATACTAAAACTCGGAGCGTAATCAAAGTTATATGAAGAAAACAACTTTGCAAGAAATGAAGCACTCCTATATCAAGCTATAATTTAAACTTAAATTAATCAAGTCAAATTGGACAGCTGTCTTATAGTTTATTTCAAAACTAACTTATTTTTTTTGAAATTTACGACTACAGCAAATGGTATAAAAATTCTTTATCCAACATAGTTTATCAGTCGGTACGCCTGAAATGAATTTATTATTAGCAATTCAAATTTCAGGTAACAAAAAAGTAATTTTCTCTCCCTTAGCCACTGTGCATATTATCAGCATAGTGCTGAAGTTGTAAAAATAAGGGTTTCCTTTTTCAAAAATTTCTCACAACAAAAAAAAAAAAATAGAAAAAAAGTTAGATATTTAGTAACGATCTAAGTCGACTTTATGATAACCTACAGCGGCATGTAAGCTTTCAAATAAAAGTTGTCTTGTATAATTGCTAGTTGTCAGTTTTTAATTAATATCGGGCTTAAGAATCTGTTCGCAATAAACCAGCGGATATTCTTCCATACCGTAGTTGTATCGATCAGATCAATATCCTGCGAATAATAATCAATCAGTGGTGTGGTAGTTGTTCTTATATCTGCTGTTTGTAGATTTCAGAAAGCCTTTAGAGACGTTCAATACAAGCGTAATATGGATTGTTTTTATAGGTAAAGATGTTTCAACGAAATTACTAAACCTTATAAAGGCCATGTATGACAATACAGGAAGAATAGCGAAACATTCACTCTGTGCAAATGTACAGATTTTCACTGCAATCTGCGGTAGTTTTATACAAGGTTATGTCAAAAATTCGCGACAGAACAAAAGCAATTATCCGGATTTCCCGAATATTATTTATCTTATATCTCAGAGTTAGGAGAACATATTGCTTTGGCAGTAAATATTCAAACGGCAAAAGCTGCATACGTATAGGTATTTATTTATACCTCCATTCGTAACATATTATATGTTGATAACTTCGAAATCGGAAACACGCAGAACTTTTTCTATTTGGGATGTATCGTGGCAACATCCGAAAGATGCGTGCTATAAATTGGGCAAAACTAAACAAGATTACGAATATTTAACGCTCTTAATACTAAATCGCATGACGCAATACTTAGCAACCTCAATAGCTCGCTATACTTGCTGTTCGTCAACTTCGAATGTGCCTCTGACATTGTTTTAAGAGACGCTGCAATACATATACGCCGATCGCTCCTCTGGTATTTGTTGGAACTTATCCAAGCTACTGAATAATATTGTTTACGGGGATGATATTTGCCTCATTGTACACTGCCACGGTGATATACCGGGTAAGCTCAAGTAACGCTGCCAAACTAAGCCAATCAGCTTGAAAATACTTTAAACGCTTACCAACTGATGTTTGAGTCAGATTCTCCATATATTTTGACCATATTTGGTCACTAACAATCGACTGCTTAATTTGGAAAATTTCAATGTCATCGAGAGTGAAAAAACTCAAATGGACCTGAATAGAAAAGCTCACATTTATATTCCTGCTACGTCGTGTGTGAAACTAGGGGGACTTCTCTCAATCAACGAGCTGCACTCGATTCTATCGGATGGGTCACCTATCGGCTTAAATTTGAATCTTATGTCATTCTATTCTGTCACAAAATTCAGTTTATTATCTCCATTGAATGAAATTATTCGATTTACGCTTGAGCAACGTTGGGATTTATTGAAAAATTATTTCCAAAACAAAGGCAATTGGTCGAAAATTTAAAAAAAAGCAATAAAATTGCAAATCATCCTTTCAGATGAAGCTTTTTTCATCTTAGTGGGTACGTTAATAATTACCGTATTTGGGGCTCAGAAAAATGAAAAGCAGCGTTACAGAAGCCAATGCACCCATTTTGAGTGACTGTTTGGTGCGGCTGGTGGAGCGTAGGCATCATTCACCCATATTTCTTTGAAAATGAGGACGGCGCACCATGATAACCGATTTTTTTGTACCCGCTTTTCATGGTATTGATGTGAACGATGTTTGGTTTCAGCAGGATGGTGCAACTTGCCACACATCTCATGCCACAATCGGTTTATTGCATCAAAAGTTTGATGGGCGCTTAATTAGCCGAAATGATGATGTCAGTTGGCCGCCAAGAAGCTGAGATTTAACACCGTTGGTCTATTTTCTGTGGGGCGCAGTAAAAGAAAAATGTTATGCCGACAAACCAGAGACGATTGAGCATTTGAAGGCGAACATTCGAGATGCCATTGCCGAGATACGATCGCATACACTCAAAAATGTTCTTTAAAATTGGTTCGGTCGAATAGGGTACTGTGAGGCTGGCCGCGGCAGCCATATGAACGAAATAATATGCCATTTCTATGCGGGACAATTGTACTTCACAAATAAATTTGACAAAATTTTAAACCGTTTTTGTTTTATTGCATTTTTAAACTTAAACTTATAAATGGTCCACCCAATTTTTTTAAACTAATTGAAAGGGACCTTCAATTTAACGTCGTCTCAGAATGGCAGATGCATTAGTTCGAGAAGTTTTTCATAGCGTAAATACTCAGAACCAGTCGATAGCAATATCGATGTTGAAAATTGTTAGATGGTCTGGCATGGGATTAAACCGGGTACCTATTGGTCGTATCACAGCAGCACGACAAAAAATCATCGGCAAAAATTTTCCCTTCTGTCTTAGAATGGAATATGTAGTAGCAAAAAAAAAATTAGGCCGCCCCCGTTTTAAATGGATTAGAGGAACAAAGAGAGAATATAAGGAATTTGGAATGACATGGCACCAAGTCAAACCTTAGCAAATCATCGTGGTAAAAGGAGAGAATTCATTAACTCGCCAAGTTCACACTGAACATTTTATTTGAATTGCTTATTTAAGCAAATTGATCAAAATAAGGGAACAAAATACATGGGCCAGAACAGCGTTACTTTAGGAAAGCGAGACATGGTTCACATAGGTTCCAATAATCGGAAAATTTTAAACCAAAATTTAACACGATAATCGATACCAATCTATGGAGTTCAAACGAAATACTTAATTTAGCAAAAGTTATAAGAAGGAAGTGAAAATGTGTAAGACATACTCTTCGCAAAACCTCGGAAAACATCAGAAAATATGACTTAGAATAGAAGCCTTATACCTGTCGAAAGAGGACACCCGAAGCATACATCTTGGTGCTGAATTATGATATTGGAAATTGACAAACTCAACATAAAGAAAAGGTTTGTTGGTGTTGTATTTCAAGTTGAGTGACTTGTCTCTTTACATGTAAAACACAAACAAAGCACTCAATTTTTGTTAGTGTTTGAAATTCGCCTTATTGGTTTGACTAAACCGATGTACAAAGAAAGTACTGATTATTGTTTCACTTTTTAAATTTATGTTTTATAGTATGAAGTATAGGCAGGTTTGAAAAAAATTTTGGTAAAATTTGTTAAGGTATATGCAAACGAAAGTCCTCTGAATTAAATTATGCATTAAAATAGGTTTTCCTTCTGTGGATTAGTATGCAGGGTAATTAAAAATAGAGACTGAGCAAAAAATTGGTGTCTAAGACCATATGAAGGCAATTTGTAAAGTCAAATGAAGTTATTTCTAAACAGCAATTGATACTTTAATTATAATGTTTACGCAAAAAGAAATATCGGTTTGCTTAATAGCGCGTCTTGTTACAAACAGCAGCACAAGTCATCTTTGATTGCATAGGGTATACAAGTCGAATCGTATTTCTCTATTTCAACCACACAAAGCGTGTGGTTAAAAACGTGTAGTGCATAAGCAAAAGAAATTGGCCTGACGTCGAACTTGCTGCTGAACATCACACTTGATTCAAACCAAAAAAAAAAACAACAAAAACAACAAAAATATTAATAAAACACCACGACTTTGTTTAAAAATGTCTTTTTAATTAAATTAGACTAAATGATGATATTTGACACTATTTTTGTTGTATTGTCGACGATTGTATACAACACAGGAAGGAAGGGTGGGACCGAAAGACGGTATCAACAAACACAGGCCAGACGTACAGATGGCCAGACGACGATATTATGGACGGATGATTGAAACGATCAATTACATATAAATAATGTCAATTTCAAATAAAATGAAATTCATTTCAAAAAAGGCTAGCGTATCTTAAAAACGTATCGAACGGTTAATGGTATTTAGAACGGTTATTTTAGCTGGTAACTGTTCCTTTACACTAAAGTTACGGTTAAAAAACAAAGTAAAGTTAACAATTTTATAAAATGATAAGTTAAAAAATTTGTTGATTTTAAATAAAATTAATTAATTATTATATAATAAAGGAACAGTAATAATAAAAAAACAAAAACAAAAATGCAATTAAATAGCAATAATCGCTGCAGTATTTTATGCAGTGAATTTAAACAAAAAAACTTCGGTTTCAATCACGATCAACAAGAACAATTTTATCGATCACAGGTAAAAATCATAAATTTCTTTGCAAAAAAAAAAAAAAAAATTAATTCGAAAAATGTTTAAGAAACAAAACTAATTTCAAGTAATTTTAAAATGAAATAACTTATTACATATTACAATACAAAAAATAATTATTAATAAAAAACTATACAAAACAACATAAACCAAAACATCGAATAGCAAACAACCTAAACATACATATTACAGTGCCTACCTCTTAAACAACAAGCGACAAGGAAGAGGTCGTTCGGAAGAAAATGGAGAGAAAAAATTATTTCAGTAAATTTTTCCTGTTGTTTGTTCCCAGAGATTGTATTCCACCCAGTATTTACCCGTACTTTAGGTAAATACCAGATAAATACCGGATATATTCCTTTTTGGGAACTTATTTGGGTATTTATAAAAAAATATTTGTAATGCAGCAACTGGCAACCTCTGTTTGTCAATCAGCAAAAACATTAGTTCCATACATTTGGCTTTTTGTTTTCTTGATCCTAATAGTCTTAAATTCATCCGATTACCTACTTACGATGCAGTTTATTTATGATGTGGGTACCAATTTCAATACAAATGTAATAGTTGACTGCCAAACTATAAAGCTAAAGAATTTGAGGGCTACAAAATTTGTGTGGAGCTGCATATAAGCAATATCTCCTTCTACATGGTGGAAAAGTATTTGCATGTCTACAGAATTGAGCAGGATAGTGGTTCTTATATTAACTACTCCATGAACTTTAACAGCCACTGAAAGTTCATTCAGCACTCAATGTTTCATCAACTCAACAAAACGAAACAAATTAAGGAAGGAAAAGTATGTTCTGCACCACATAATAGGAATTTCTTCCAGAAAGACGTACGGCAAAACGATGCTTCCAAAAAAATTGTAACGACTGAGTATACTATCACTCATTCTACCTCAATCTTGTTTAATTATTTTCGGTGTGGAACTGACAATGACAGTGATTGTGATTTCGATTTCGATTAATGTAATGTAATTTTGTAAAAATATGTCTATTTAATATTGTTATTATCTGAAGTTGTTATTTTCCTACTCTGCTATAAAATTTATTATAAAATGCACTAAATTTTGCTGCAGAATTTGTTTGTTCGCGAAATTTTCTACACATAGTTGATTACCCACTTTTTAGGTAAATACCTGGGTATTTAACTTTTGCCCAATTTACCCACTTCACCGGGTATTTACCAATTAAGTATTTACTATTACGTATAACATCCTGTCTGTTTTTTTCTCCGTTATTTCAATTGGGAACATATAGCAATACATTTAATGTGGTTTACCGTCCATGTTAGATTGTTCTGCTTAGTTCCTGGATAATTGAGCGTCTTCAGGTGTATCTTGGTCGACCACGATTTCTTCAGCCTTGTGGATTCCACTCGGGTGACATTCTGGTGTTACTTTCAAGTTGGCCATCTATCGGTTTAAATTTGAACCAGCTGTTATTCCGAATCTGGCAATACTTATGTCATTCTATTCTGTCACAAAATTCAGTATATTATCTCCACTGAACGAAATGAATTGATTTACGCTTGAGTAACGTTGGAATTTATTGTAATTTTATCATCATTTAAAATTATCTTTTCGGATGAAGTTCATTTTCATCTTGGCCGAAATGGTGATGTCAGTTAGCCGCCAAGAAGCTGCGATTTGACACCATTGAACTACTTTCTGTGTGGCGCCGTTAAAGACAAGTATTATGCCGACAAACCAAAGACAATTGAGCATTTATTGGCCAACATTCGTGATGCCATTGCCGAAATTGAAAACAGCCCCATATACTCGAAAAAGTTCTGGGTACTGTGGGGCCAGCCGTGGCAGCTATATGAATCAAATAATATTTCATTTATAACCAGAACAATTGTATTTCACGACAAAAAAATAAATTTGCAAAATTTCAAACCATTCTTGTTTTATTGCATTTTTAAATTTGAACTTTTAAATGGCCCACTCGATACTTCTTTCACGAAATAGAATTGTTTGTTAATTATTTTTTTAAGTCTATGTATTGGTACCGTGAATTTATCATTTTTTAATTGAATAAGTAGTTATCGTAACTCGTGACAATAATGAAAGAAGAGCAGACAGTTTTTTTTTTTTTTAAAAAAGGGTAAAAATAGTTTTTGTTTATTAGGACAATTATGTTGTTTTAGAATTTAGCACTCTTGCTCGGATCAAGGCGGCAATGTGTACTATAAGCT
The DNA here is from genome assembly GCA_023159175.1 of Wohlfahrtia magnifica. Classification (NCBI taxonomy): domain Eukaryota; kingdom Metazoa; phylum Arthropoda; class Insecta; order Diptera; family Sarcophagidae; genus Wohlfahrtia; species Wohlfahrtia magnifica. Next base: position 1,335,997 of record JAKWBJ010000221.1, on the reverse strand, counting down.
GCTAAAACACGGTGATAGATGTAGACTGCAATTACTTCGTTTGAACCGTGCATTATGAGAAAAACGATCGGAATACAAAAACATACATGATTAGGTTGTTCTACTGCATGACAACGTTAGGACTCACGTTACCAAACAATTGTTAGAACTGAATAAATGATCGTACCGTCGTATTCGTGGAACATTGTTCCTCTTGACTATTGGTTGTTTCGACGGATGAAATATCTTTTGGTACCGAAAGTTGGAAAGTTGGATCGTCACAAAAGGCGAGAAGTTTTTCTGAGACTGGATTATGAACTTGGCTCAGAGGTGGGGATAATATGTAATTTGATAAATTATTATTTTAACAAATTTCTTAATTCAGTATTTTTAGACCTGGTAATCTTCTGACAACGACCAGACAATTGAGAAATTGCCAACACAATGTATATTGTCAGTTCACACGATTGCAAGACTTTTGTCAGAAAATCTGGCAATCCAATTATACAAATGTTTTTTCTGACAATGATGTCGTTGTAAGATGATAAAAATTCGGGTATCTGCCAATCTGACAATGCTTTCTCTGACATTGTTGACAAACAAAAATTGTAAGTTCACACGGTTGTAAGAAATTTTCTGTACATTTTTGTGATAATATATTTAAACACAGCTTGAGATGTACATACGTTGAACCCATAAGTTGTTGATGTTTATCTCATGGATTTTGTCGAGACAAAAAGCATATGATCATATGACCATAATGCGCACCATTCACTATTGCTTATATCTCATCTCCTGGAAAATATAAGGTAATGATACCTTTCGCTAGCAATCCACATAAAATAGTCCAAATTAATTAATGTAATGATATCTCATTTATTGTTTTCACTTCATATTCTGGTGCGAATGGTATATTAACACTTGTCTAATGCAATGCTTTTCGGCGTTTGCGCAATCATTAGCTAACCTTTACATTGTGCCAAGTTGTACTGGAATTTTTGCTAATATAACACCAACATCTAAAAAGTGTGAAGTTAGTAACCTCCAAAACATCCGTTCAATATAGTATCGGGTTAATCACAACCACCAGGTATTTAGAGTACTTGCTGATCTGTTGTACTAATGAGCTGACGGCGTTATTCTCTGAGGAGTGGAATAGATCGATTTATGTAATTGGCGAGAACAAAGTTTTACCTCTGGATATCTACAAGGTCTTTGCTTTTGCTTATCGTAGTTACTTCTATTGATTTATTCGAGCTATTACATAAGCTTTCATCCGATCAGACGATCAATCTAAAGCTCTAGCTTTCCTACTGGGTTTTTAAATTGTAACAGCCATCTAAATGGGGAATACCTAATCTTCAGCAAAATATGTTGGTCATATAGGTATTTGTGGCAATATTTTATGTATTCCTATACAGCTAATAGCTCGCTTCGGGTCACACAATAGTTCCCCTGAAACTTTGATAGAAATGCCTTAACTTCCGACTCACATGAATAGTACAGCTTAGATTTTTTGGTCGTCTTATGTAAACTTACTGTCACAATCGCAAAGTTAGGGCCAAAGAGTCTGTAAGATTGTATGGACAAGGCCAGTCCTTTACTGCTCGTATTTTATTTTCATCCCTAAAAATGCCATCTGCTGAAACAAGATGCTCCAAATACTTCACTTGATTTTGGAATAGTGCACATTTCGTAGCGTTCCAACCGTTAATATTTGTTGTAGAACTTCTATCACGTTTTTAAGATGTTCATTATTATTACGTATGTCATCGAAGTGTACCAAACAAGTCGATCAATGTAGATTCTTTCAACTTACTCCATAAGGCGCTTAAATAAAGCTGGTGCATTACATAGCCCAAATAGCATATCTTTGAAGAGAACCAGCTAGCGTATCTAGTGCGTTATCAATTTTTGGTAGCGGGTATGGAGAATCTAGTTCTGTCATCTTTTTTTAACTAAGACTGCATGTCAGCTCTATGGACTGGGTGATAGAAGTTTCATATTGATTTTTTTTTAAATGTAGAGATAATTATTTACTCCTGTTCTTAAACAAACGCTCTTATGAAAATCATTGTAAAACTAACTTGTTCAGTAACAAACGTTCCAATTTAATAATAATAAAAAAAAAATAATAATAATGCGAAACTGAACTGCAATACTAAGTACAGTACGGTGCTCGTTATATAGATGGACTAATTTTTTTTAAGTTTGGGTCGTAATTCACCCCCTGAAATGTTTTCTGCAGCAAAAAAAAATACATAATGGAAAATTATGAAAGAGAGAGGCGTGCCGCACCTGCCCACAATAGGGTGTGCCTTATGTGTATAGACAATTTTTTTTTTTTTTTTTGTAGAGTTTGGGTCGTAACTTTCCCCAGAAATTTCTGTATGAAACAGATACATTGTGAAAAATTGTAGGCAGATATCATTAGAGAAAGGCGTGCCGCATTCGCCCACTAGCATTTTTTGGCAACGGAGAACAAATTTCGGAGAATTACAATATTGCAATAAGGCATTTTTAAAAGTTAGGATCACCCTGAATAACAGGCGACATATTTTGATTCTGTGATCGCTCCGTTCGGAATTTATGGCTTGGTTTGAATTGAAATTCAATTTTGTTAAGAGCTAATAACGTTTTCTTTTCTGAGAAAATGTGTTGCACTTTGTTGACCTTATTTTTGTGTGTTTCTTTTCTAAAGAACTTAATACAAGAAACAGATACAGTGTTTATCTCTTGCTGCTATGTTGCCTTTAAATATCTTTGATATTTTTTATTTTTTATGACGTTGTATGGCAAAGAACAAAGGCAGTGCAATATTTTTCTTTTTTCAGAAAAGAAAAGGCCATAAGTCATAGATAAATAAAAAAAAAAATTAAATAAAATTTGCCAAACGGTAATATTTCTATGCAAATTGAGGTGTACCGTTCACATGCATACCCCGCGAAATAAATATAGCCTACAGATTATATAGAATGGCCCAAATATTTTTTATGGATTTTAAATCAGGACTACTAGCCGACCATTGCATTACATTAGTGTTTTTATCTAAAAAAGAATTTTAATTGCCTTAGAATTGTGAACTAATGAGTTAATCTTTTGGAAAATGGAGGAATTTTTATGAAACTTTTCCCCATACTCAACTAAAACATATAAAAACCCATAAACATTTTTGGACTATTCTGTCACAGGGCTTTTGTGCTAGCGACCGCCAGATTAAGACTCTCTTGGTTTGAGAATGTACATTCTTGAAAAATGGCAAATATACCGCTCTGAACATTACGAAATCTAGTCAAATTTATGTCAATGCGGTGAAATGATTTCATTATATTCTATTTTGGTACAATTAAATATTAGGTTATAATCCCGCTTAAAAAATTGTAATATTCGTTTGTATGCTATACTTTTTTCGTTTGAAAAAAATGTGGTTTCTTAATTATGGTATTATAAGATAAAATTATTCAATACATAAGTTCTATATCTACACTGACTTCTTCTCTAAAGAGGTTTTGAATTGTTAAAAAAATATCTGAAATAAAACCATTTGGTTAAAAAGAAAAAAACGTAATAAATGTTGTACGGTATGTTTATTTCGCGGCGTGTTTTCACTTATGCTCCCCATTGTATATACATATGTACAGTGTGTCAAGACTGAGTTTACACATTAAAAATAATTAAGTACTTACGACTTTATCAACCATAAAATGACACTTTTTGCTTCTTAACACAAATTTTTTGATTTATTATAATAATACACATATCTCGTAAATTTTTGAGCAAAAAATAGGACAAATTCAGTTCAAAACAAATAAGAAAATTACAAAAAAAGAAATTGCTTCACGTTTGGTATTGTCAAATAACTCTTTACACAAAAATTTCGATATGTGTTTGCATTATGTTTAGGGGCTAATAAAAACATTTTTTAAACTTTTAATATTTGATATGACCTCCTTTTGCATCTATTACACATTTTAGTAGCATTTTCATATAATTAGCCAGCTTTTTAGGGCATAATCTGTTGGTATTATTTGCCACTCTTCCAGTATTGCAGTTTAAGTGCTGTAATGTCCCTTGATTTTCTGCTTGCTGTAATGTCCCAAATTTTTAATAGGGTTCAAGGCAGGACTTTGTGCAAGAGTATCTGTAGGTTTTCTGCAGTTATAAAGAAGCCACATCCTCGCTATATGTTTAGAATCATAATGCTGTGCCTTCATTGTTTATTCTATAGAAGCCAAATCTTCTACGCCTTCGCTAAAGATACACCCACAAAGCAATGCAAACATATCTTTCATGCTTAACAGTTTGTATGCATATTTTTTCCAGCGATATTGATGGTTTTCTCCATACACTTGTAGGCCCAGCATAGTAATATTACACTGTTACTTTCGTTTCAGCACAAAATATGATGTTGTACCAATGGTCAGACGGTTGTTATATGTTCATAATGCGAAGGAAAACGCTTTTCTATAGTATGTTTAGTGCAGATATTAATTATTTGTGTTTATATTTTAAAACTGCCTACCGAACCGTTTAATAACAATAACAACATTACCCTCCTCTTCAAGCTCTCTCGCCGGGGTTCCTGTGGAAATTTGGGAGATAATAACTAAGTCTAAACATAACGGCAAGGCACATTGGCCTTCAAACAAATGCAAAACTGTATAGAAGACGATAAATGTATAAAGAGTTGCTTTTTACTAATAATTTACAAAAAAAAAAATGGAATATTTTCGGTGTTCACCCTTTGAAGGAACTGCATAAATTATGTACAACAAACAATATTATATTGCCAATGAACTTAAAAAATGCTTATTAATTTTATGTGTGTTAACTCATTCTTGACATACTGTATATATGTCTATACAACACAAGCCTTTAAGGCTTAAAACTTAAAACAATCAATCAATCAATTGTCAATCATATGAATCAAGTTTCATAAAAAATCAGATCATTTAAGCCTTTAAACAGCTATGGCTTAATATAAATGTATGTATGTATGTATGCATGTTCATGCATGTGTATAAATCTATAGATCACATTCACGCACAATATGTATCATCCGTTTGGGTAAATTTTCACTTAGAGTACATTAGAATGTTTGTAAGAGAACATACATACATATGTATGTATTTATCCGAATATGATCTTAAAATAATCATAAATATTTCGTATAAAAAAATATGTATTATCAAATGGTCAACTTCAAGTAAATAAATAGTAAATAATTGGATATGATGACAAATATTTATTATACATAATTGATATACAAAATACATTTATTATTTATTGTTTTTGTGGAAATTTAACGCCTGCCTCAGTAGATCGTAATAAAACCAATTTATTGCGATAGAACAGGCTTTATAATAAAGTTGGGTTAGTGGTAAAAGTCCACACAATGTGAAAAAAATACACTGAAAGTATTTAAATGTTAACAGTAACCCTTGATATGACCAAGCAATATATAATTTTGCTTTAATTTTTAAAATATTTGGTTATGTCAAGCAATTGAAATATCGAAATGTGTATCCACAAAAAAATAATTATAAAATTATTTAAAAATAATTATAAAATTATAAAAATAATTATAAAACTAATTTTTTGGCTAAGAACAAAAAAATGAGAATAAAAATATCGCACACCAAATTTTGAACAGTTACAACTCAAAATTGAACAAATGTTTTTTTTTTTTCATTAATCAATTCATAGATCGAACCACTAACGGCCATAAAAATTTCGTTGGCATATCTCTATTCTTTAACTATGTTCAGTTATTAAGGTTCAGTTATTATCATTATCATTATATCGACTAGTCATTATTGCAGGACACTGCGGCCCATTGTGCCCCTTCCGGTCTATAGTCTGTTCAGCAGATCTGCTAATTCTAATAAACTCCAGCATATCTGAGAACATAATGTTGGGAATGTTACCCAGTGAGACCCTAATTCTACCTAAACAATGTGTATTCCGCTGTCTCTGATGCCTGTGAGCACAGTCTAAAAACCAACCACATCTGTGACCGCTATCTTAGTCTATTGTGGCCCAAGGAGTTTCAAGTCCGGCCTGCCAAACTTAAGAACCTCAGAGCGACGCTCAAACTGCGGACTGATCGCCGCCCTAGAGTGGCAAAGTCCCCATTGAGCTTTCCAAGGTTCCAAGCATCCCAATCTTTGGTTAGATTGATGATGGTAGTAAGTGGAGCTGTACGGCAATCACGTACAGAATATTCTGTCCTAAATAACACAGAACTGACCAATTACGAAGCCATACTAAAGCAAATAAGAAAGAGAAACTGAAGGTGAATCGGTCACACCATTCGAAAAAGTCCCGATAGTATCACCAGAATGCCACTGGAGTAGAATCCTCAATGCACAACAAATCATGGTCGAGCAAGAAACATCTGCAGATGTACGATTATATAGAAATCAGCGGTAAACGGTGTAAGATGTAAATGCATTGTGGAAGCCATATGGTCCTAGGAGGAGTAATGTTTTGTGTTTAAAAAGTGGGTTATTCTGATCTCTTCAAAGTTGTGCAAGGATGCCCCAAGAACCTAATCTCTAAATCGCTTCGTATGTTCGATATGAATGTGATGAGAGATGCAATGATGTCGTACCATCTGTGACAAGAATGTGAATAATAGGGAAGTAAACTATTTCGATGTTCTGAACACAAAAATCAAAGGAAATGTTCGTAGAAAAGGTTATAAAAGAAAATTACGAAAGCTTCGTGGGATATAACACACATATTGTCCCAGAGATTCTGAAAGGGTTAGGTTTTGACTTAATTAATGTACGGTAACTACTCTTGCAGTTGTATGTATATTTAATCAAAATCGATTAATAATTTTTCTTAATGTTCAATGTTTAATGATTAATGTTTTTTGCAAATTATCTTTTCAATTCAACTGACGGTAGGGTGAATATAAATGACTAAGTCAAAGCTATAACCAAATAAGGAATAAAAAGCGCGCAAAAATATTAAAATCCATTAAAGGTCACAACAAATTATTAAATTACTTGTCATCCCAATACTATTCCTATTTCTAATAATTAAACAAAATTAAAAAAGAAAATATTATTTACTATTAAAACACATATTTATAGTTATTGTTGTTTTTGCTTTTAAAATGTAATAAAATTAATTAATTACATTACATTGTTGTTTCTTACTCATGTCATTCTATTTTTTATTTTTTTTATTTTTATTTTTAGTGGCAAAAAGGGGAACGAAGTTGGTTATTTTTAATTTATCGATGGACATGGGCAATAATTTTTATTTCTGTTTTCATATCATGTTTGGTTTTACAATTCGCTGATGGGAAATATTTTATTTTTCTAACAAATTGGGGCATCATCCTGTGCACGTTAACACAATTATTGGCTGCCATTTTAGTAACACGTTGGCATTTTGATTTGGGTTTCCTGAGATCGGAACAGTGCGAGAAAAACAGTCGACAACAAAAGTCACCGACTATGGTGAAAATTTATTGGCTATTGTATGGCGTTACATTGCCTTTGGCTTTGGTAATAACAACAATCTATTGGACATTTTTACATGGCAAAATGAGTAAGTTTGTAATTTTAGAATAATTTTAATTATGATAGTTTTTTATCGGTAATTTTGAGTTTTCGTTTAAATTGCAAATTTAATATTGACCAGCGACATACCGAAGGTTCGGACTGCACTTATATATATAAGTTGAAGTGAGGAGATATACAATACAGTTTCAAGTTCGCAGACATGCACTTAGACTAGAGTTCGATTGTTTGTGTGCTTACTACACAATCTATTAGAGAGAAAAACAAACCTAACAGTTCAGTTTCTGATGACCTAAGTATGTCGTTCATATCCAAACTTGTAGCTTTAAGTGTCAGTAGTCAGAAATTTTTTGTCACGTTTAATTAGAGAGTATTTAAGAAGCATTCATGAGGGTCACACCAAATACTAAACCATGTTCCATCTAAGTTTTTTCTAAGACTGCTGACAATACACGAAATAACCAGTGACTTGAATTTAATTACTTTTATAAATATTTAAAAACATGAACACATAATTTTATTTAAATAAAGAAGTATTTTTAGAACAATTGTGCATTTAAATCTTTTTGATGTAAGCCTTAGTTTTGATGCTGTAGGCGTTCAAAGTTATATTTTGAAAGCGCACGAAATAAGCCGTAAGCCACTGTATATCGTGCTTTTTCAGAAATCGCACTTTAAGGTGGGATCTCTTCCGAAAGTTCTAGATTAATTCCGCAAGGCTCTGTTCTTTTCCCACTATCTGCTCTTTCCCAGATGGCAGCAACATTTTGTCTTGTCTGAGGCCCTTGAAGATTTGGGCGAAAAGGCGGAATATGAACGACACACTCATAAATGACATGTCGAAAATCTCTGAGTGGAGTCGTGCATCGTAAGAACCAATGTTGTTTTTTGACACACAGACATGGTGGTGTGGTGTCATCTGTGTCATGGCTAATGTAGATATTGCTCTTGATGTTTTGGGCATAAAAATTCATTGTAACGTTCGTTGGAATGATTGCATATTTCGAATGTCGAAAGAAGCATTCAAGTGTCTCGGTTTCTTAAGACGGTGCAGGAAATATTTCATTCCATCTGAATTCCTCAATATTCACAAGACCTATATCCAACCTAAGTTGGAATAGAACTCTCAGGCAGGAGCAGGCAGTCTATTTTGGAGCTTCTCGACTGCGTACAGGAGAGGGTGAAGGTGCTTATTAATGACGGTAGGGTAGCCAATTCTATCGATTCGTTAGAGCACTGACGCAATGTGACATGGGTTTCATTTTTCAATCGTTACTATAACGGAATGTGTTCGCATGAAATGAAGGAAATAATTCCTAATAATCACATATCCTTACGCAGTACCTGTATCTGTCGTAGTGCACATCCCATTGTAGTTGATTGTCCAGCGAATCGTACAACGCATTATAGGGAAAACTCGTACTTAAGTCTGTCGCAATGTGACATGCGTTTCATTTCTCAACTGGTACTATAACGGAATGTGTTCGCACGAAATGAGGGGATTAATTCCTAAAAATCACATATTCCTACGCAGTACCCCTATCTCTCGTAGTGCACATTCCATTGTAGTTGATTGTCCAGCGAATCCCACAACGCATTATAGGGAAAACACGTACTTTAGTCGCACTGTTCGTTTGTGAAACAAAAGTCTCCGCTGTCAAGTAAATCCAAGTCGAACGTCCATAAATACCTTGCAATGGCGAGACAGTGATAGAAAGTGTGCGGGGTTTTTAGCATTCTCTGCACGAGTCACACAAAACTGCTTTCTACCAAACTCATAAGCTCAGTGTTCTATTAGGATACCCAAAAAGCCATTTAGATATCTCTGGCTCAGCGTCAGTTACCTTCTAGTCCTGTCCCAGTTGAGATCCTTTAAAGTTTCTTCGTAGCTCTTTTCACTGTTTCCCTATTCTAAAATAAGTTATGGACATTTAAAGCTGACCTTTTCAAAACGGATTTTATTGCCTCTAAGGCAAGTTAGTGCTTCCCTCACATAATTCGATCCATTCCCTCATCCATTCGATCTTTGTTACACTACGAGCACATTGTGTTTTAGCAACGTTAATCTAGATTTGTAAGACCGTCTACATTTTAGTATGTTGTTGCTCTTTTAATAGATCCAAATGTTCGTTCAACAAAATGAACTCTATTTGTTGTCAAACGATATTGTGTTGACAATCTCGGAAAGATTTCCAGTTGGTAGGTAGACAAAGGAAGATATTACAAGTTTTGAAATTTTCTTTCTGGCAAAACTGAATTAAGCGTGGTCCCCTCTAATTCTTTATTCCCAATCTGAAATTAATAGCAAAACAAATAGGTTCATTGATTGTGTTGCTTTGTTATTTGCTTGGACTGTTCCTAGCCCTCTGGACAAATGACTTAGCCACCATATATGCTCCAACTTAACGATTCCGAGATATAATGTTAAGAAAGATGCAAGAAAAAAATTCATATTAAGCTGGTAGCGTAGGTGGAAGAACTCACCAAAGGGAAGATAGGCATTCGAGTTAATTTCTTTGATAGATAAGTGGGTACGGAGAAAGCGTGGTAAGATAACCATAATCCCAACCAATATCTAACAGGCCATGGAGGTTATAGGAAATGTTTACGCTGATGTTGACACGATGGCTCTCCAAGACGTCCAGTCTCTGAAGAAGACTAAAGCGCGGAATACGTCATATTCCGTTGCTCACGTTTTTCCACTTTGGTGGTTGAAAGTGTAACCGGTCAAATATCGTCGACATAATGCTAAAGTCCAAGGAAAAGAGTTGCACCGAAACTGAATCAAATATTAGGTGGGGCCGAAGTACATCGTCTCTACGAAGTAATACCGTGGGGGTCTAGAGACGTGTAGTGAAGTGTTTTAGTACGTAATTACGAGTATCTTAGTAAGATTTCACAACTCCTGCGTATCAATACAGTGTACTCCGAAGCTGTAACACGAATGTCTCGTATAGTAGAGGCTAAATCTAGCGGATAAGATGCATGACGAAGGATTTTCAAATTTAATGAATTTAGCCATCGCAATATGTGAGCTCTGTCTTAATCAAGCAACAGTCTCATTTTCGCCATAACTTTTTCCATTTTGAAGATAAACAATTTTGAAGATTAAAAAATCCCACGTGTATCCCAAAAAACAGACGCAATGACTTTCTCTACAAACGCAACTTTCTACGCCTTCTTTGGAAACTAATCAAGTTCATTGCTTTGACTGTCCCTTGTCTTAGGTATAAAGTGGTGATCGATTCGTAGGCGTTATCCATGGGTACGAATATATACAAATATATAATATCAATTTCAATGTACAAACTCGGTTTCATGGTGGAAAATATCGCCAAACTTTCGGTCCATGAATTTTTGTTAAGTTTGCAATTTTATTGAACTACAATTATGCCAATTACTATTGTGCTAATTAAATATGGGCTTAATTTGATATTGTTCTCGCTCTTTTTCGTATCAGGTCTGCGGTGTCTCTTCTTCTCAATCGGATGTGGCCAGCTTCATTCAAGATTGTCAGAGCTATTGGATTTGGATGGACCTTTAGCTTCTTCAAGTATGTCTTAGTATACCTCTCGATTTCTTCCCTACCTATGATCAGGTTCAGATATTTATGGAGGTTCAAATTACGTATAAGCCATGGAGTATTTGTTATCAGTTGTAATATTTTCTTTTGGTGCATTGGATCCATTTCATTTTTGAAGCTGCGGCAATGCCCTATTACTATACCACGTAGCACCAGATTTGTATCAAGTCGTGTCAAGTGAAGCTAAAGGTCAAGTTTGTATTAATAAGCCAATTTGTTTGAACCGTCTTTAGTATAATTTGGATTAACTTAACATTTATTTAACTTTTTCATGTTTGCCGGCGATTAAGATGTATTCCCAAATATTTAACTTCAGAGCTCTGGTGGATAATTTGGTTGTTTTTTTCTAACAGGTATATACCAAATATATCAAATATAGTCCCAATATACTTCCTTTGAGTACTTCGGTCTCAATAGACTGAATTTCACTAAAGCAATCGCTCTCCTTAACCTTAAACTCTCGTTTATTTATATACTCGCATAATGGGTTGCAAACTTTTTTTTGTTTCCCTCAAAACTCTTGCTTTGCTGTTCTTGCTTCTAAATTCAATTTAATGGTCTTCATCAGTACTGGATGTAACTTTTTAATTAGTGCTTTCTCGAAGTGACTGCATATATTAGACAACAGCCTTATTGGCCTATACGACTCCACCTTTGTGTGGTCCTTTACTGATTTCGGGATCATTGAGATTAGCGAAACTTTCCATGTTCATGGGCGCGAAACAGCATTAAATATGAAGAGAATTAACCTTTTCTTCAACAGGGGCATCTCCTTGATCATTTTATTGTTGATTTGTTCAACTCTAGGTACTCTCTTAAGATTAAGAATGCTGATAATGCTTTTAATGTCACGCAATTCAAATCTCTCAAATCTGTACTAAGCGTGCTAATTCTGCGACGCCATTTGTGATATTCGGAGTGAAAACTTGACTCAAATATTTTGCAAATAACTTTTCCTTTTCAAAATCATTTCTCGCCTAGTTTTCATTCGGCTTTCGCAACGGAGGTCTGCTAATAACTGGTCTTTTAAGGTAAACAATAATCTGAATCTGCGACTATGTCCTGATTTTCAGAAGAGAATTGCTTAAAGAAGCAGTCTTCTCAACTCGTAGGTTTGTGATAGTCCTTTAACTCGGTTTTAAGCCATGGTGATCTAAATTGTTGCTACGCTTGTCGTATTCTTTTATATTCAGATCTGCAGATTGTATTCTATTAACTCGAATATGGCGGGGAGCCAAAGTAGCGTGTTTGGCAGATATCTTGATATTTTCTTCGAGATGTTTTTCTAAGCTTCAGCCAATTTATCAGTTTGCTTGTCTGCTCAGAGTAACCAATTGGGAACACAAATTGGTCAGAGCTTCAATACGGTACTAGTAGTAGGAGTGTGGTCCAATTACTAATCCAATGAAGATTCGGCATGAATCCAGAAACACCTTTCTTAACATCACTTAGAAAGTCGAACAAATCGGGATTCTTTTGCCGTTCAGCGGGCCAATAGGTAGATTGACTGCTTGAAATAACATTCGGTCCAAAGTGAGATATTGCATCAAATAAAATATATCCTTTTAGACTTATTAGATGAGACCCACTATTTTTAAATGCCTGTCATTTCAACTAGCTCATGCACCTTCAGCCAACTATAATCCAATACCTCTTTTTGTTTTGTTTTTTCGTTGTTTCCTGCTACCCAATATTTTATAATGCGACAAAGTAGAATCCTGCTCCACTTTAATATTGGTTGGCCGGAAGATTTTTGTAGTATTAATCTATGCAGTATTGACCACTAGCATCGTTTATTTTTGATAGCGCAAACACATCAACCTGGCGTTCTGGAACTAAAAATATTTGTCTCATAAGGCTGCCATTTTTCATCAACTTTTGTTGGCATCTATACATCAGGTTATAAAATTTTGTGACGCCCCTCGTATAATAACTAATGGTATAATCTTTAATTCAAATGGAATGGCCACTGATATCCTTAATTTCTTAAATGAAAGGCAATTTTAAATGGCTAGAGCTCAAAAGCTTTGGCATATCCAAGCTTTGGTTTCAACAAGATTTGATTCTTTAAAAACGTTGACTGCTTAAGGCACCGTCAAGTAAACTGAAGCGGTCATATGAGTAAAAGTAAAAGTAGTCGATTTAAAATCTCACACAATTGTTGTTGTTCTTCTTTAATTTCCATTTCCTATCTTATGCTGTTATTTAGGCTGCGAAAATAGCCAGTAATTCTATAAGGTGAGAGAAGAATTATTCATTTAGGAATCATTACAGCATCCCCCAAAAACATAATTCTCTGGGCTGTAATAGCTGGACACTCGCAAAGTACGTGCTCAGATGTCTCAGCAAAAGTCGTGCAAAAACTACACCGATCATCCTCAACATTTTCCAAGATACATTAATGATATCTAAGGCCACAATGCCGGGTAAATAGACCCGTTAGTAACTCTGAGCTCGGTCTTATTCAGCAGCGATAGTATTCTGGATCCACCGAGAACTTTTCTTCCCTTTTGTATCCCACAGGGACAACGAAAATGGCACAGGCCCAATAAAAACCAGAGCAGCTCCCTGTTCGCTATACAATAGATCTTTTGTTTCTAGGATGACCCTCTTGACCAGGAATCCCACATAGAGCAACCCTGTTGTGAACGTCAAGTTTATTGAGAGATATCATGTAGTCTATAACAAGCCTCCACCTACTCTCACAAGATAACAAAACTCCAAAGCCACCTGAATAGCTAACATCGCTTTTGATTTTCTACTGAAACATTCCCAAACGTAAATATAAATGGCGTAAACCTCCACTTTGCACATAGGTAAAGCCCTTTGGAAATCGGGACCAATCACACTGACTCCAATCTCACCGTCAATTGGTTTTGATCCATCGTTTGACTAAAACTGGTCAGCGATATAGCTCCAGCACAATGTGTCCAAACATAAATTACTTTCTAGAATAAAGACCTAAGACATAAATTACTTTCTAGATCATCTACTTAGCTTGAAACCAACTGGTTGATGAAATTGAAACAGGGCCATAGATGCTTCATGGAAGATTATATGTTTAACATCAAAGTGGGCTACATATCAATTGTCGCAACAGTGGTTCGCCATCAAATAGGCACGATATCCTTATGTGCCAAATCATATTATTAGACTTTAAATCGGAGCACATTTACATGCTTCCTCCCTCACCAAATTTTGCAGTATGGCGTCAAAGACAAGTGTGTGACAGGTACTAATCGAACCCGTGAACGAAATACAAGTAACGCGATAGATCTTTCCCAGTAGATCAAGCGCATTGTCCTCCTCCGTTATATGCCAACACGCTAAGACAGTAAAGATCGCTATTGGTCTCATTATCGTAACGAAGGATCAGGAGGCTTTAGACCCTACGGTTTATAATAGATATTTCACTTCATTCGAGGATTAAATAGTCTCAGATTTCCACATCTAGTGCAAGGTACAATAATCATATTCTCAGGGTTTATAGTTAATCCTCTCCATCTATACAAACCGGTATCTTTATTATAAAAAAAATAAATAAACGAGAAATACTTTTCATTCCCAAAATTGAAAATTTAATTGGATTTCTTCTTCTTCTTCTTTCCCCCATATATACAGATAAGCCTACACGATTTCCCGTCATAAGTTTCATAACACATTGCCTTAATTCAGTATTTATGGTGGTTGATTTTTTGTTGGTTGCATTTCCGGTCCGGCTGCTGCACACCATCTATGCAATGCTATTGCCCATCATTTTCTGTTTCTTTACGGTCGTCTATTATTTCTGTGGTGGCACTGATGAGTAAGTAGAAAACAACAAATTTGTGATTTTTTTCTTTTCTAAATATACTATATTCTAATAATGATAATTATTTTTAATTTTTGTGTTGTTGTCGTTCTTTTCAAGGTATGGAAATCATTTCGTATATCCCCTATTGGATTGGAAAATACCCATACGTGGCATAGTGACATTCGCCGGTGTTTTTCTTTTGTACTGCATTTATCCGATTTTATTGTTTGTGATTTACAAATTCAAACGTTTATTGCATCGTTGGTTGTGTGCTGTCTGGTCACCTCATTGTGTTGGTTTAATTTAATGATAATTATGATCATGTTCAGCATTATTATGTTCATTCTTTTATTATTAAGAGTAACCACTATTACATATTCTCAGCATAATTATTGCATTTATTAAACAAATAAAAAAATGAATATTATTATTGTCATAATAAATAAGATTTTTACAGGCATAAACAGAGAAGAGAAAAAAAATTATTATTTTTTTGTAATGCCTTTCAAACTCAATTGCAATAAACTACACCATTTCTTAAATAAGTTAAGCAAACAATTTTAAATAAAATGAGGGGAATGGTTTTTTTTAAACAAATTGCATGTTAATAATTATTATTTTGCATTTTAGTTTTAATCGTTAAAACAATATTCATTTTCATTGTATACAGATGTACGACTATGATTGTATGTATGTATGTACGTACATATGTAATTAAGTATTAAGTAATATCAGTTGTATTAATATTACAACGACATGATCATATATTGTTCCTTAAATTACAAAATTCAATTGATACAAAATAAACTAAAAATTTTTTAACTATGATAACATTGAACGTTGAGCTTTATATTTTTATTATTATATATACGAGTAGTTATTCCCGTCGTTCCTATGTGGGACATAAGGCCATAACAAATAATTTCCAATCATGTCTAGGGATGCAAGATAGTTCATAAAGACATATTTAGATTTTGAAAAACATCGTTAATAACAGCGATACATCGATGTTTTTCCGATGTTTTATCTTCTATTGTTTAATAAATAAATATGAAATTAGAACCGTGTAATGCACTTTGAAGTAGGATTGCACCATTTTTGGAACCAATTAAACAACGAGTTTAGGTGTAAGATATTGGTATCATTGGAAAGGTCGTGGTTTTGGTACTAACGGTGCGACAAAAAAAAATACCTGGCAAATGATACTATTTTTCTTATAGACGCTGCCGAACAGAACAAGGATCTGTTTTAGAAATTTTTGACACACCTTCAAAATCTCGAGATACGAGTAAAAAACCGGGTTTTCTCACCTTCATGCACTTATAAGCTAATAACTTAGTTGAATATCACTCGATTTTAAGTTTCGGATTTGGAAAGAACTTCTAAAAGTAGGTCTGAAATTTCCAAAAAAATATTCTGGTGATAAGTCTTCATTGTCCGTAATGATTGCGAAATATGAAATATGGACCAATGATGCCTCCGCTCCACAAGCCGCAGCAAACAGTCACTCGTAGTGGGTGCATTGACTTCTCCAAGATCACATTTGGTTTTCTGATACCCAAATACGGCAATTTTGCTTTTTAACGTAACCACCAAGACGAAAATGAGCTGCATCCGGAAAGATGATTTTAAATGATGATAAACTTCCAATAAATCCCAATGTTGCTGAAGCGTAAATCGATTTATTTCGTTCAGTGAAGATAATATACTGACAGAATAGAATGACATAAGTATTGCCCGATTCGAAATAACGGCTGGTTCAAATTTAAGCCGATAGATGGCCCACCCGATATATACATACAGTTTGTAAAAAATAAATGTTTCCAAAGTAGAAGAACAATCAAAATCTTATTTTCATTTGAGAATTCCAACAACAAATTCTTAACATGTTTTTTTTACACATCCCGTTACTGTACCTCCTAAGGACTTCGAGACGTCATAACTTTTAAAATAGATTCACACATCACAACGCTTACAACGCTTACAACGCTTTGCTGTAAATTAAATGTTTTCAAAAATAAGAAATTATTGAATTTTTTTTTTTTTAAAGTTGGGTTTTTTATTAATGTTATCGTATATGTATACAACACACAGGCTCCCAGCAACGCGAAAAAGGTTACTATAGTTCACTATAAATTGCAGAGCAAAAGACTTATTTTCAGTAGTTTAAGAAACGTGTTAGTGGAGTTTTAAAATTCGCTCACAAAAAAAAAAAAACAATGGTGATAACAGAAGCATTAACTGCCTCTTCCGAGCTATCAGATTCATAACCGCAATATAGCATTATATTCTTTCTCATTTTGTTCTCCATCACCCCAACTTGGTTTAATTGCTTTGCTGCATTTTCACTTTATTTAATTTTTGTTCGATGGGTATATCGTATCATCGGGATTAATATACACTTTTGACTATTTCTTTTTGTTATTCCTTTTTTCTTACACATTTTCCAGTTGTTATTGTTTAGCTAGAATCACCAGTTTCTATTCATCCGCCTTGCTGAAGAAAACTAAACATTTCGACTCTTTTGCGCAAAATTATCGTATGTTACAAGAACTAAATTTTACAGGCTGTTTACATCAATAACAAATTTTAAATGTGGTACAATAATCGACATATTAACATAAATTGGAAACTTCTTTTATGGAAAAGCTTGTATACTCAGAAATATTCACGTTTTTGGCACATACGATATTTTTGCCCACAAAGTTTTATTGGTGTTTTTGTTAAGTGAGATACTTAAAATAATTTAAAAACAACTGAAATACTACCTTAAATTGAAAACGAGTGACGCTACTGTCATCGTAGAATGGCCCGGAAGTAAAAAAGTGACCTAAATTTTATTGAAAAATTTGGAAGAGATTAAAAAGTATGCAAACATATTTATTACAGCCTTGTTGTGGTTCTGACCGATACAACTGTCACAGTAAGAACTAAGTTTATTAGCTGTTATTTACGATCTATGATTATCAATTACTTTAGAAGCAATTAACTATCTCTTGTGTCATTTTCATAACACTTAGGTCATAATACGAGAGTGACAAAACAAGGTTAAATTTTGCACATAAAAAGATTGCTTTTTTCTGCCTTCTGCTTGATGTTTCAAAAATAGGGTTTTGCTCCCATCTTTGTCCTTAATGTGCATTTTGTATGGAACATGCGATAATTTCGTACACAGGAAAAACAACAATGCCACATCGATGTATAGCGAATATCGATATAATACATTTGCATCAAAATATCAATTTCGTGAAAAGTGTAACATTAATTATGAATTTTCCTGTTTCATCTTTTATTTTCCCAATTCTTTTGCATAGCAATTGCTTTGCAGGAGTTTGTTCTTCTTTCGTATCATTTTTATTAAATTTTATCCTTTAACCGTGATAATTACTTAATTGCTTGAATTTTTCAAAAAATTGTTGACATCTTTTGTATAAACATTTCATTTTTGAATAAAAATTCAAAAAATTTACTTATTTTTGTTAATATTCAATATTATTTTTGTTAATATTGAATGAAAATTTCATGGGAACAAATATCTCCCATGTTATTTACAATAGGTGTGAACGTCATAGTGAACCATCGTGACAAACGCTGACAATGATAAATTATTATTGATACATGATAAATTTTTGTTGTTGTCATTCATGACTTTTTAAACTACATACTTATTTGTCCAAATTTTTATAGATGATAAAGGTTGGCTTTATCATTAGTGAGTACTAACCAGTGTTGTCATATTGTAAGATTTATATTATTTTGGAGAGATGTAGATCAAATTTTAAGTTTCCTTTATAAAAGAAGTGTATGTACGTCGTATATACATACATCCATAGAATTAATAGGCAAACACGCTTTTGTAATTTCTTTTACAGCCGTACTACTCGTATTTCACCGATTTTGGATAGATGCGTATGTTTATATAGGGTTTAAAGATTTTTCTACACAGATGTGCACCATCTCAAGTTTATTTTAGTCGGTCCAGTACTTTGAGAGTAATATGGAATTATTATAAAATGTTTACTAACACCAATAAACAAAACACTTGTGGGCAAGCAATTAAGTCAATTAAGTGCTGTCTTTTGGCATATTTTGACGTCGAATATAGGGTCAGCCGTCATTTCCGATTATATTAGACGTTGATTCATAGCTCCAACCTAAGAGCTTTCAAAAATTTGGATCCTTACTGAGGTTGGTTTTCGCAAACCGCAAGCGTTGCTGAACATTTTTCTTCGACACATTTGGCTTTTTGCCGAGAATACGAACATCAAGATTATTTTCTGTCAGACGTCGTCTTACGGTCTGAGCTGATATTTCAACATTGTGTTCTGATTCCATATTCGATCTTATCTGCGTAGATGTGAGAAAAAAATCAGTATGACTCATTCTAACCCACTGGGTAACCAATTAAACCCTCCCGGGCATTATGGGGTATTATATTTAAAAAACCTGCGTGGGTTTTTTTTATTTAAAGGTTTTCGTAGCTTATTTACAACAAAAATAAATATAATTAACGTATTGGGACTAAAAATTAAATCGGTTCGTTTTCTAGCTCAAATTTATCAAGTCACTGCTTACCTCATTATGCGGCCTAGATAGGTTCTGAAAATGTAGGCGATAAATCGAAATGACGTGAGGCCGGTCGTTGTCATGCAAAAGAAAAACTTAATCATGTCTGTCTTCTATATTCCGGCAGTTTTTTTCATGACGCATGGTTCAAATGAAGTACTATAATTGCAGTCTGCTCCGATCATCGATAGTACATAATGCCGCCTTGATCCCACCAAGAATGTAAAATTGCATTATAGTAGTAAAACAACGTAATTGTAATGACAAAAAAATGTATTGTATTAACAAAAAATATTGACGACTTGAACAACATAAATTTGAAATCAGTTATAAAACCCAAAAAACCCAATAAAACCCGATGTTTTGGGACGTTTGCGTTGTCCATTTCTTTTTAAATTATAAAAAGTGTAAGATTATTTTGTAATACTTTATAGCGTTAACCACCTTAGCAACTGATCTAACAGTTTGGAAGCAATTAGAAGTGATCTCTCTTTCAGAGGGAGTGCAGCTCTTATTCTTACCCACAACTGTATAATGTCTAGTTTATTAACTATAAAAGGTAACCTAAACAATTTTATATAAAATTTTAAATTTTTTTGGTTACCAAAAGGAATTTTATTGAAATATTTACTGGTTTTACTATAAATAACTTAATTATTGGTCCTCCTATCTTTCGATGTGCACGAACAAATGACAAATGATTAAAAAAGTTTCACATTGAAATGCTGATTTTTTACTATATTTTTAGAAACTTATAACGGTACTAGATATTTATAAAAAAGCAAAACTAAATATACGTTTAACGGTAAGTGTGACCTTTCGCCTTCCGTTGGGGTACTTATATTGAAATATTATCCCAATAGGTTACTATATGTCTCCCTGATGAGACGGAGTTCCGGCTATTGCTGAAGGAGGATAAAATTACAGGGCACATTTTGTGCGATTGTTTTACTTTGACTAAGAAATTTTCAACCGAAGTCAACTGGATCCGGCAGAGGTCAGATTTTCTATCAGAGATGAACTGGAGGGCGTTCGTTTTATATGTTTTCCTATAATTCTGGCGATTGTGTCGACCGTTGGCTAGTGAATTTATTTATTTGTTTCAAATAAAAACGTAATTCCGAAATCTTCAAAAGTTAATTTTATTTATAACACAGAGTGACAAATAAAAATATCAGGAAAGTGATGATTTTTGAAATTTTTGAAGCACCTGCAAAATCTTGAGTTACGTGAAGTAATTCGCTTTATTTTAATGCACTTATAAGCTAATAGCATAGCTGAGCATTGCTCGATATTATGGTTTTGAGCATATTTGAAAAGAAGTGAAATAGACCTTTTAATTCATAAGTATTTCATTTAAGTAACCTTGATGAATATGTGATCTTTCACATTTTTATTGCTTTACATAAGAACCGAACTATTAATGAAATAATTAAGGAAATATACTAAATTGAATTAGGTTTTAGAAATCCGGTGAAAATTGATGGAGTTATGAAGCTTTTACTAAAGCCACTCATAGTTTTTTATATGATTTGCAAAAAAAAGGTTTTTTCTTGCAATTTTTAAAGATTTTTAAAAGTACAATATGGCAACACTGGTCCTAACAGACCATTAATGTTTTATTTATTAACGGGTTAGCAGACAAAATTTTGTATCGTCATGTAGTGGACTTATAAACAATAATGTCACTAAATTTCAGCATGTCGCTTCATAGCAGACAATGTCGCTAAAAATTTCAGCATTCTTTATTATGGTGACATTCAATGATGTTGTCATAGATTCACCAATGAAATTTATCATTTATGATAATTTCATACAAAATTACCATTTGATACTGATTTTTGATGATGATATATCCATGAAAATATTATAGTGATAATGTGGCTCAAATACGCCAGCAAGGAGTTGAACTAAACTACGCAAAAATTTATTGAAATAAACGAAGTACAAAGAACGATGTCGATGCTTTTCAAATTGTACGTCGATCGCCAAAACATGGATGTTATACTATGCTCACACGTCAAAGTTTTTTCGTCATTCGCTATCTCATTCATAAAACAACGATTATGAAATTATTTACATAAGTTTCTATACAAAATCTTGAGGGAGAATCACTCAAATTGTAAGTAATTCTATTTCTAATATGCTATGTTCGCACGAATAATACAGCCCCGATTATGAAATTAATTACATAGTATATTTCCATACAAAATCCTGAGAGAGAATCACTCAAATTGTAAGTAATTCTATTTCTATTACCCTTTGTATTAGTACTTAGATCAAAAGAGTTTGGCATACTTATTAGCTCAGATTTAACACTGCAAATTTATTAAATTGACCTCGCTAAAGTATACTGTAAAAACTAAAAAATAAAAACACGAAATAAAGGCAACAAACAAAACAATGGCGCTCGCTGCATTGACTTCATTTGCTAGCTGTTAAAAGGTACCGTGCGAACGGTAGAATCCAATTAAGTAATACAAACATAGAACAAAGTAATCCGAAGTCTCGAGCGAACATAGCATTACCCTTTGTATTACTTCAAAATCAATGTCATCTCTAATTTTTATAAAACATAGATCAAACACAGAAAACGAAGTAATCCGAAGTCTCGTGCGAACGTAGCATTAACATCGATGTCCACGAACTATACATCGATGTTTTCTAAACGTCAAGCATCTGTTGATGAAGACTTGAATCACGTTTCGCATCCATACAGCAAAGTTGATTTTACATTCGAGTTGAAGATTGCTATTTAGTCTGTATCGATAAGAGTCCCATAAGAGGCTCAGCAGCACAAATAAGCGTATGGCGCTGCAAATGCAGTTGGCAGTATCAGTAGAGTGGCTGCAGAACTTATGTGACAGTTAGCAAATTGTTATGCTATATTTAAAATACACAGTCAAATGCAATACCTTTTTGGCCGATCAATGTGAAAATGTAAATCTTTCACTGATAACGCATAAACCTTTCAAACTCCCCTTGTAATAAAAACGTCTTGAGAAAACTTTATAATAAGAAATGGGACCCAGTGTTATATAATATGTTATAGCGTTGCATTTTCTATGCTTAGTACTTACTGTATGCGGCACTACAAAATTTTACCCAGCACTTATACTTAAGGTGTAGGGAGCGAAATGAACTTTTTTTTGGTTCAACTTTTTTTTTAAGTTTTATTGCCTAAACTTAAAAGTTGATTTTTTCAAAAATACAACTAAAGAAACACTCAAAACAACACTTAAAGCATTGGGCATTGTGTTAACCATAATCAAAACGCTGGTTAAACAGTATCGTTAACATTCGTATTTAACATCATGTCTTGACTGTAACAACGATATTGTTTAAGCCCAGTAAGAAGAATGTTTTTTTTATTATCTAATGACGTTGTGATTTGCTTAATAGCATCTTAATAATGAAAGAGAAGATCTTCATTAGCAAATTGTGTAGAAAATAATAACGAAAAACGAAAGAGATTGCAATGACGCTTTGACGTTAACTTTAAAACGTACAACAAAAACAACGGCAAATACGAGTTGATGTCAAGAATAAGCTGCTGATACACACAATTCAATACAGTTGTTGTAAAAAAACAAGTAAATTTGGTAGAAACAAAAACAATTTAAACATAACCGAGTATAAAATTAGTTGTTTTTATACACTCGAAAAAATTATGTTAACACATAACTCATTTCTTTATTTCTCTATTAAACGGTGCGACAAAAAATGAACAAAATTGAAATACCGGGGAAATGATACTACTTTTTTGATAGGCGCTGTCGACTAGAACAAGGATCTGTTTTTGGAATTTTTAAAACTTTTCCGAAGTCTAGAGTTACGGATAAAAAACCGGTCCTTCGGACCTTCATGCACTTATAAGCTAATAACTTAGCTGAATGTTACTCGATTTTATGTTTGGAAAGAAGAGTAACAGACCTTTTTAATGATATGCATATATGTCGTTTAAGTAGCCTTGAAGAATCTTGGTGTAAAACTTTTTCCATTCAATTTTTTCAAAATTATTTAGGTTTAGATGCGTTTTTGTGTACTATTTTATATAGGAACCGTATTACTGATGAATTAATTATTAAGTTCTGAATAAAATAACTCTTATGGCGTTATTAAGCTTTTTCGTAATGCAACTCATGAAAAAATCATAAGAGCCATCTAAACAGTCCATCTGCTAGCATCGACAGAACAGGCAATTACTTATTTATTATTTATTATTTATTTTGCCTCAAGCGAAAGAACGTGCAAGAGCTCTGGCTTTAGTGTCGGTAATTGTTTTCGGAAATCTATTTTTTGTTCAAAAACTTGTATATTGACTAGAGTTTTTGCAATAACCCATTATTCTAGACACTGGCTACTGTCCTATTTTAAAAAAATTTGCGATTTTTCAAATTAAATTGCCATTTTTAGCCTCTTTTAGAACTGGGCTTATTGAAATCAATAAAAAATGGCTTCGTTTCACTTTTTATTTTTATTTTTCACATAATGTTTGAGTTTTCCAAACTAATAATGTTAAATGTAAAAACTTTTCTACTAAAGTACCGTTAATTTTATATTTTTTTTTTGCCGAATTAACGAATAAAGTAATGTTTATTAGTTTTTTAACAGAAGACAACATATTGAATCAAAAAATGCGAAAAGTTTTCTCTTTGTGAAACAAGGAGAAAAATAGGAAACATTTACACAAATTGTACTTACATTGGCTCCTTTTGGCACCACAGTGTACAGATGTATGCACATACTGCGAGCATCAAAATAAAGTGTACACCTTTTTTATATATATATGTATATAAGACCAGCACCCAGGGGATGGCCCCTACTCATGCAGTGCATTGTGCTGTTACTAGGAAAATAGGTTATTGGAAGGAGGACAGAAGGAATAGTGTTTATGGACGTTAGATTTTAATTTACTCATGTCGTAAGTGGCAGGAAATACTTTCGCTGAAGATTATTCCACAACCGAACAGTGCGACCAAAGAATGAATTCTCCCTATAATGCATTGTGCGATTTACTGAACAATCAACTACAAAGGGATGCGCTACGAGAGATCAGATGGAGTGAAGTATTTCTTGCACCGTCTTAAAAAACCAAGGCACTTGAATGCTTCTTTCGACACTTGAAATATGTGATCATTCCAACGAACGTCACAGTGAATTCTCATGCCCAGAACATCAAGAGCATCTGATTCCTTAATATCCACATTATCCATTAACACAGATGACAGCACACCACCACGTCTGTGTGTTAAAAAACAACATCGAGTTTTGCGTGCATTAAAATCGACCCTGTTCGCACGACCCCACTCGGAGACTTTCACCAGGTCACTTGTGAGTGTGACGTTCATATTCATCCTTCTCGCCCTAACCTCCAAAAGGCTCGGTCTACGATCAAAAAAATATGAGTGACAAGTGTTGCTGTCATCCGCAAAAGAGTAGATAGGATTAGAAGTGAGACAAAGAAAGTCGTTAAGAAATATTAGAAAAAGAGTAGGAGAAAGAACAGAGCCTTGCGGTACCCCTGAGTTTACCCTGAACTCTTCGGGTGGGACCCCATCTATAACCACTCTTATAGAGCGATCTCTGAGAAAACTTGATATAAATCAAGAGAAGTGACTACCGACACCAAAAGCATTAAGTTTCGAAATGAGAGCTTCTTGCCAAACTCTATCAAACGTCTTTGAGATATTCAGAGCAACAACCTTACTCTCGCCAAAACCATGAATGGACTTGTTCCACTTCTCCGAGAGTAACGCCAGCAGGTCACCAGTAGAACGGCCCTTTCGGAAACCTTACTGACAATCGTTAAGTAAATCGTTGGACTCCAGATATCTCACAAGGTAGTGATTCATACTCTCCATAACCTTGTAGAATGCGGAACAAACTGCTATTGGACGGTAGTTCTCAGAGTTACTAGCCTCGCTCTCTTTGGGGATTGGCGTTACAATATCAACCTTACACCAAGATGGAAAAATACCGGCGTGATATGACGCTAGGGTGCGTCTTTTAAAATGTGTGAAAACACTTTGCATACAGAAAATTTGTATAAATTATTTCAAATTATTTTACCTATGATTTTTCATTATAAAATTTGCACTTAAAATATATTTTAGTATTAAAAAAGTTTGTGAATACAAAAAGAAACAAATAAATAAAAATATAATCTTATATAAAAATAGAAACTATCTGCTAAATTTGGTGACCCCATGTTTTCTTCCAAAAGTAAATTTCAGAGATTGCTTTTCATGTCACAATTGCGATAAGACAATGATCTGAAGCATGCTTTGCACTTAACAGGGAAATGGCAGCTAGCTTATGCTTCACAACAACTCATAGTCCTTTGAAACAATCACAAGATTATCGTAATTTTTGAAATGAAATCTAAATTTTTAAACTGGTTTTTAAACTTATTCAAAATGGACAGTAAGCTCTCGTTCACTGATCGTATTAATGTGATGACTAGTAAGGCACGATTTGCGTTAGATTTTGTCAAGGGATGGTCCATGGAATTTACTGATCGTTATATTGTGATACAGTTGTACAGTTAAAGAAAAAAGTCTGCATACACCCTACGAAATTGAAGCTTTAGAGAATTAGTGGAGAAATTCGAAGAAGATGTTATACCAATGTTTGAGGTATTTATACTTAAGATTATCTGAAGAAAAAAATAATATGAAAAAAATATTACTTGTTAGTTATTAGACAAAAGTATAATAATTAGCAGGAAAAAGTTGTATATACAACGTGCAACTACTAATATCAAATAGAAATTTGAAAACAAAGAAAGCGATATAATAGATAATTTAGTTGATTTATTCAAATGTACAAGCATTACAATTGTTGAAATGGACAAAGTGGCAAATCGGTAAGAGATATATATTTATTTCAGTTTGAAATATGGTAATAAATCTCCAAAAGGAAAATAAATCATGTGAAGAAATTGCTAAGACAACGAAATTCAGTCGTGCTAATCTACAGACGATCATTAGAAAATAAATACCGAAAATAAACCATGATCTGGCAGACCGAAATAGCTTTGGAGACGTGATGTTACCAGTATTGTGAAATTAGTCCATCAGGATCCGACAATAAACGTCCCAAAATTGGCGGCACACATAAATTAAATTGGTGCTCCACGAACAATAATAAAAGTTTTACATGAGAATGGATTTCATGGCAGAATAGCACGCAAGAAGCCACTAATTCCAGTAAAGAATCGTGAGTTTCGTCACAGTTTGCTAAAGTAAAAGTAAAGTGTAAAAGTAATTATAACATTTTTGGAAGAGTTGGTCGTTCCAAAGTTTGGAGAAAACCAAACATTGCACTTGATTCAAAGAATATTATACCTACAGCCAAACATAATGGAGGCAACGTTATGGGTATGGGTATTATGTTAAAACGCCACAAAAAAAGGAGTTCTAAGAATAGTGTTAAAAATATAAGTTCCTCTCTATTAAAGCGAAAAGTGCAAAACTAAGTGCATACAGATTCCTTTATATCATTGCCTTTCTACCATTCCAGTGTTTGAATATCATACCTTTTGTTAATATAGGGTCCGCCAATTATTTTTTTTTTGAAGATGCTATAAAAAAAACTACTGAATATTTTCTCAAATTTCTTTTTTTATTTGAAAGTACAATCCCTCCGGTCAATAATGGAAAATAATTTCATTCAAATGGCTGCCTCGGCTGGCCATGCAGTAGCCTACACGATCGGTCCAATTTTTAAGCACATTATCGATTGTGTGCAGCTGTATGTCACCAATGGCTTCACGAATATTGTCCTCTAAAGCGTCAATTGTCTCTGGCTTGTTGGCGTAACACTTATCTGTGACGGCACCCCACAAATAATAGTCCAACGGTGTCAAATCGCAGCTCCGAGGTGGCCAAACGACATCAGCTCTGTGGCTGATAATGCGATCTTCAAAAACAGGGCGCAAAACATCGAGTGTAGCTTCGGCTGTGTGGCACGTAGCGCCGTCCTGAAACCAAATGTTGCTAATATCCTCCTCTTCAATTTTTGTGAACAAAAATTCGTTCAGCATGGCCCGATAACGATCGCCATTGACTGTAACGGCCACTCCTTTGCTCATTTTCGAAGAAAAATGGCCAAATTATGCCTCTGGACCAAAATCCGCACCAAACAGTGACTCGTCTTGGGTGTATCGGCTTTTCAATGTATGCGTGCGGGTTTTCTGTGCTTCAAATGCGACAATTTTGTTTGTTTACATACCCGCCACGATCAAAATGAGCTTTATCTGAAAAGATGATTTTTTTTGGCAAAATCGGCATCTTCTGTAAGTCCATCGCAGGCCCACTTAGCGAAGCGTATACACAACCATATTCGTTCAGCGGAAGGATAAAACTAATTATCTGTCAAATCAGACATGAGCTAAGTGTTACCATTCACGAAATAAGCACTAGTTGAAAAAAAACGTTAGATGGCGGACCCTTTGCTTTTTGAAAGGACTTAATAAATAAATTTGCGAAGTTTTGTTTTATTTGATTGAGTATTTAAGTTATTACAGGAAATTTTCTGTTCAATTTCAAAATATACACTTGGTTTTGCTGCCCACTGAATGTATATACATTTTTCCACCGACTTTATCAGCCGCGGCATTATTTTCGAATCTTTTTCTTTTAAAACTAATTATTTTCTAATAAATTTATTCATTCAAGCGCAATCAAAACAAATACGCAGAGCACATTATTCGGGTGTTTATTATTCCACTAATAAAGTTAATTTTCTGAATTTTTTAGGATTTGAAGAATTTTTGCAACAAATATGTATAACATTCAATAATAAATAAATAGGTAATGAAAACTGACACAGATTTATTCAAAACTATGATTTTATATTAATAAAAATAAATCTTTATTGGTTAGACTACTCGTATGTGTGGCATTCGTTGTTTGTATCGCTGACACAAAATAATCATGATACTGCCAGTATGAAAACTTATAATTAAGTAAAGCAAGCATTAGCTAACGTAGGGTTTTTGCACACGTTTTTTTTTAAACAAATGTTTGTTAAGCTTAAAGTGTGTGTTAACTAACGGGCAACACAAGTCTACTTTTAGATATTTTTTGCATATGGCCGAATATATTTGTGCATTATTTTTAGAATCAGCTGGTGATTAGCTTATGCAGCTAAATTGCGAAATCTTTGCCATTACACATTTTTCCCTAGTCCACTATAGTTCGGACTATTGCAAGTAAGTATGTGCCCCTACGCTTCTTAACATAAAGTGTATGTAAATTTAAATCACTCTACACTAAAGACCCTTATTTACCATTCAATACTACCACTTAAATTAGATTGTGTAGCATTGTTAACGGAGCACACCATGATCCAAAACATCTTCTGTTTCTCATAAGGGCCTTGTGGTTATTTCATTTTTCATGTGTAGCTTCAATGTAAAATTATTTATAACTAAATAAAATTTGGCGTGCTTTGCTACCCCCGTCTTAATTATTATCTTAAATGTTATTTTAGCAACATTTTTTTACCTTTTCTGACTTTTTGGCCCCTTCTGGTCCAAATCCAAGCATTTGAGATAGCTTATAGATCCTTCCAGAAAGACACTGTAATTTCAGTCGTCTAGCTATATACAGTCTTCAAACAAACACATTTTCACTGTTATATATAAGATACATACTCGTACATATTGTTACGAAAATAAAAATACGACACATTAGTTCCTTAAAACTGTAATGTGAGATTTTTGTATATTTTGTGTTACCCTGCCAATTTTGCAGCACTGTCAAATTGACCATCTTTACGTTACATTTGAATTAACGGATATGAAAATAGAAGATGGTCGATATTTCCAGAACCTTCCAAACTGTAGGCAATTAGTTATATAAAAAAGGCTGCTTTACCTACAAGTTAGTTTATTATCGTTTTGCTGTCATAAAATAAAGACCTGGTTAAGCGGAAATAAAAGTTCTGTATAAGCGAATATTAAGTTGTTGTATTAAGATAAACTGTATAAACGTTATAGTGTAGTAAATAAATAAAACTGTAACAACAACAAAGTGGTTTAATTTTATTTTAACGCAATTTAAATGAACTCAAACGTTTTAAAAAGGTTAAGCCATAACAATATATAGATAATTTGTATCCAGTGTGCTTTCTGCAATACGCCCTTTTTGGCTAATGTGGCTAGATAATGCTTCTTTAGTTGTTGTTGTTCTCCACAAATACAAAATTTAATATTTAGTATGATTGGAAAGTGTCCACTTGTCTAATTCACCGAGTTACTGGCTGATTATGAGTATTGTTCAAGACTTTGTTTCAGCATAATTTAGAAATGCCGTACTGTTGCCGTTCTTTAAGATATGTGATACACAAATTAATATTTAGTTATATATGAGGTACCATGTCCACTTGTCCGATTGCGCCTCTTTTTTTTTTGTCAAATTCGACATTTAGTTTGTATATGAGGTACCACGTTCACTTGTCCAATTCGGCATCAAGTCACTTAGACTAAATATTGAAACTTTAGCCTTAACCGTTCACAAGATATAATGGGAGGAACCACGCCCACAATTCCAATTTCATCCACTATTTTGACTGCTGATTTTTATTGACCATGAATTTATTTGGGTCAAATTTAGAAACTTTTTCTAATAGCATTTCGAAGATATAGGAAAATAGATATTTGCTTTGTATGGGCGCGGCATATAGCCTATAGTCCCTTCTAGACATACAGAGAGATACTGTAGCTGTCCATATAGTTCAAATAAACCAATAAACATACAAGCACATTAATTTTTATATATAATATAGATGTGTGCTACTGACAGACAGCTCATGGGTTCGATTCCCACCAGAGACTCCGGTCATCAGGCCGAACATATGAGCTTTAGTTATTTGTTTGTAAAAATTAGTATACATTTAATTTGTACTTGTATTCCAATCTAAATGAATAAGTAAATAATAATTATAATTTTTATATTTGTTACTGGATATTTCGTTGAGTGTACATACTCGTATTGTACAATTGGACTGCAGTCTAAGTGAAGAGGAGTAATTTGTATAAACAAGTTATTGAAGAACATACAAATATTTCTTTTTAATCTTCTAATCTGTTGTGCTATTTTTAGAAAATTATATGTAAAATTAGAGTACAAAGTAAACTACACAAAATTTTCTAAATTTAAACTGAGTTTAAAGGATAATATTCCACAAATCAAAAAGCTTTATCTAAACCACAATCCTATTGCAACACAATTTTACCAAGACTTTTATGTTTTTATGAACATTAAGTTTATTACCTACTAAATTTCACATGCTAACATACCCTATGATCAATTCCAATTCGTATGTTTAATAATCTTTTTCGCCAAATTTCAATTTGATCATAACACATTTTAACTATATAAGTCAATGTGAAGCGCTTATAAAATGTCATCATTGACAATAGGATGTGACCTTGATGTGACCGCAGATTCTGATTGCCTGCAGCTACGGGGTGCTGACTCAGCTTCAAATATTGAACGGATTCAAAGTCACTGATAACAAATGAAATTTGAACAACAATAAAGACCTAAAGGTGCCAATTGTCAGAGAGGAAATCGCGAGTTGTGCTAAGATGTGTTTGAAGAAGCTAGACGTCCGTCCGAACCCATTGGTTCGTGCTATCTTGAATGATTTCGGCCACATCCGGTTGGGAAGAAGAGACACAGTGGACTTGATACGACAAAGAGCAAGAACACCTTCGCTTTACGGCAGAAATTACCTCGTTATAGAGCTAAAAAATAGGGTAACACCACTTTTTAAGAAAAAATGTAGGACAAGCAAAAGCAACATTTCGATTTAGGGCCTACATTTTCAGAACCTATTAAGGCCATGTAAAGAGGTGTGAGTGTAATACTGTTGCAGGAATTAGCGATGAGTAAACTTTGGCAGTATTTAGATGGTTGAAAAACAGCACGAGTTTTCCAGATTACCAGCAAAGAATCTTAAAGGAGCTAGAACCGATCATTGCGCTCTTGGTCGAAATGCCCAGTGGTTAACAATCCTATATAATTATTGCTGCAGAAACTACAATAATGAAGAAAAAATAAGTCTATAGAACATCTTATCTGTCATTGTCCGGCATTTGAGACCTTAAGCTGTCCTTGCTTTATCGGAGATTAAAAGGCAAAGACTGTCTTGCAATGGGCTATTTGGACAAAATTTACGCCTCTCAGAAAGAGGTTAAAAGTTGTAAGAACGTTGGTGCGCTATTGGACACATGGTAACACAACAAGACCTACTCTGTGCCATGGGCGGAATGCTATCTCAACTAACTAGGTGGCTTAAATAAACTATGGAGTCAAGAGTTGGTTGAAGAAGAATGAGTTGAATTGAACAATTTTGTTTTACTTTCAATAAAAGTTGGTCATTTCCTTACGAAGAAGAACTAGCGAACTAAGTGACTGAAATATTTCATTTCGTCTATCTCTAGTATAGCATTTTATTTTATAATAAAAATCACTTGCTTTAATATATTTAATTAATAAATAATAATTTAATTAATAATATACCACCGAGCTAAGGAGTAACCGTATATAACATTCGCTTTTTAAACGTCTTCTTCACTAATTTTTTTTCGTTGAGTGTACCAACATCATAACGATCATTTTGTTGTTGTACCAGACAACAGGTACTACTCGAGTGGTAATAGTTTGTAAACAGAATCAGTTTTTGTTTGACAGCCAGACAAGTTAAGTCGGTCAGTGATTGAGCGCATTATTATAAACTTGCAAATGATCGCGGAATCAGTTTTTCGTTTATTTTACGCGCAATTTAAAATTTATTAAATTAAAAAATAAATTGCTTCAAATAAATGATATGACAGGTGTGTGTGTGTGTGTGTGTGAGAAAGAGTGATAAAATGCGTAAAGTTGTTCGTTTTTGTTTGTTTGTAAACAAAGACTAAAATTGTTAAAAAAATGTAAAAACAACAACAACACAAAGAGTTTTGAATAATAAAGTGTTAGATATTTATGGTAATGATGCTCTTCTTAACATAAATAAAGTGTTTGGGTTTTTGAAAGTTCAAAGGTTATAAAACCATTCGAGAAAAAATTATTGAAAACAGCTGTTTATGAAATTTTAAAAAATTTAATGGATTATGTTATATAAGCAATTAATGTCTGTTTTCTTTGGGATTAAAATTCGAGGCTGTTTTGTTTTTTTTCTGCTGTGCAACTGCCGTGCTGCGCAATGGTCTTAAAAGAAAATAAAACAGAATTAAAGACGAAATAATTATTTTTTTTTTCAAATCATAACGATAACAATGTTGTTGCAAAAGTTATTAAATATAAATTAAAAGAAAAAAAAATTAATCCAGTGGTGGAAGTTTACTGTTGCATGTAATTGACCCACTTAAGAGCTGTTTTTGCTGTTACCGCTGCTGCTGCTTTAGCCGGCCACTATTAATGGCGGTCAACGCAGTCATTTAAAGTATAAAATCGTTATTTACATTTAAAAAATACCATATACTCGTACGTTTTACAAAAATGGCTAGACAGTCTGTCAAATTTTAATGTGTTTTATTGTTTGTTAAAGTAAATCAATAAATATTGATAAGTACGTACATACATACATAGTATTCAACGCGAAATTTGAAACAATTTTTTTTAATGGTTCGAATGTTGTTGAAAAAACTTCAACGATTTCTTTTAATTCTTAATGAGACTTAAGCTACACAGATCTTATTTATTTGATAATACTCTGTGGCTTTTTATTTTGGCAAAAAAGTGTTTTTTTAAATTTTTCGTTTTAAGCTTAATTTACAAATGTACTTAATTTAGCATTTGTCTTCTTTCTTTTCTTTATTTCCTTTAACGTAGTGAGCTTTTCTAAGGACTTTCTATGCCCAATCAGCCATTTCTTTAAATTTTGAGACATGTACATACAGTGTTGTTCAAAAAAATAGATTCACCTACAAAAGAGCATATAAATTGGCCTATGCATAAGTAGAGAAATATTTTATGGTCTGACAGAAGTAGTTTGACTGTAAGAAGACCCGCGAACACTGAGCTCCTTCCGCAATTTACAATAAAAACTATTAAACATGGTGGAGGAAGTATGTTTATTGGAATGGGGATGTTTTTCGTACCATCGCACAGGGCCTCTATTCAAAATAGAAGTAATATACTAAACGACGTCATGATGCCTTACGCCAAATGGGAAATGCCGCTTCGATGAGTCTTTTAGCAAGATAACGACCCGTAACACACATCGAAGCGAGCAAAAGATTGGTTTCAGAATAATGACATCGAGGTTTTAAGTTGGCCGGCACAGTCGCTGGATTTAAATCCTATCGAAAATCTATAAAAAATTGTCAAGTCAGCTCTCTGAGGAAAAAACCTTTCAAATAAAGAACAGTTGTGGGAGTTAGTGAAAGAAGCGTGGCAAATTATTCCAATAGAAACATGTCAGAGACTTGTTGACTCTATGCCAAAACGGTGTTCAGCAGTCATTAAAATGTACTGAGGCAAATAAACTGTAATATTTATAATTATTTTTGCTTAGTTTAATTTCTAAAAATATATTTTTTAAAACACCAAATATAGTGAATCTATTTTTTTGAACAGGAAAAAATTGCTGATTTGAACAATTTGATGAACACATACGAGGCGGATTGATATTGAAGCTACCTAAGTAGGAAAAAACATTTTTTTTTTTCAAAAGCCATTCATTTCTCAAAATAGTCTTCTTTTAGCTCAATACACTTAGTAAGACGATTATCCAACTTTTTTATACCATCTGAATAATACGATTTTGGGAACTCCTCAAAATACGCATTAGTTTCGGTAATCACTTCTTCGTTTGATATGAATCTTTTTCCTGCGAACCATTTTTTCAAGTTTGGAAACAGTAAAAAGTCACTAGGGGCTAAATCTGGACTATAAGGTATATGATCAACCGTTTCGAAGTGGATTTCTCGTAGTTTTAGCATCGTATCTAATGCTGTGTGAACCGGTGCGTTGTCTTAAAGAAAGAGCACTATTTTCTTGTTTAAATGTGGTCGTTTTTCCTTGATTGCATCAACCAATTGATCCAATAATGCACGATAATACTCTCCTGTGATTGTGGATCCCTTTTCAAGGTAATCGATGAGCAATATTCCGTGTGCATCCCAAAATACAGTGGCCATAACCTTGCCAGTCGACTTCGCTGCCTTCGCCTTCTTCGGAGCACTTCCACCAGCTTCCACTCATTGCTTCGATTGATTTTTGGTTTAAGGTGTGTAGTGGTGGACCCACGCTTCATCAACAGTTATTAATCTAAGCCAAAAATCAGCAGGATTATGCTTTGTCATGTCCAAACACCGCTGTGAAGTGATCTGTCGAACTCGTTTTTGTTCAGCACTGAGCAAATGCGGCACCCATCTTGCCGATAGCTTTTTCATATGCAAATGTTCATGCAAAATGTTGAACACACGTTCATATGATATGTTTACCATTTCAGTAATCTCACGGATTTTAATCCGGCGATCATTTATAACGATATCGAGGATTTTCTTGATATTTTCTTCAGTAACCACCTCTTTTGGCCTTCCTGTTGATAATATTGTTGCAGTGCTTGTTCGGCCCCGTTTTAATTTAGCAATCCAATATTTTACCATATAATCATTCTTTTGTCTCATTCGCCGTTTTGCCTTTCAAATAATAGTGTTTAATCACTGCACGAAATTTACTTTTTTCCATTTTCCAAGAAACACAAAAGTTGCTTATTTCAAACGACCACAACAAATAAACTAATCGATGAATTTATCTAAAATTTTAACATCTGACTTTTGACAGATTGTAGTTTCTAAGGAAGTAAAAGTTTTTCAGTTTGTGCTGCCATCTAGCGCTAGGTAGCATCAATGTCGCCCTCATAGTTTTTTTAGTTTCGATGTTTTGAAGATGTTTTTTTTTTTTGCTACTTATGTTATAATTTTACAAAATATTACAATAAAAATTAGTAATCGCGTTTTTTTATATGTTTTACGATCTCAACATCTCAAAGTTGTTAGATCATAGAGAATCTATATTTTTGACCAGCACTGTATGTATGTATATACATATGTATGTATTTCAAGACATAGGTCGGCAATTTAAGACTTTTGTTTATTTCAAGCTACTGCCCTTACGAATGTGAATGTGGTACGATTAGTAATTACAATTCATTAATTTGCTTTGTTTCGCATTATCAAGTTAAATTTAAATATTTTTTTATTGAAATTGAGAAATTTACTGTTTTTGAGAAAACACCAAATTTGCTAGTAGTCGGCACTAATATTCCAGTTTTTGGCATACTATGATCCTATTGTCGGCATATCATATTTTAGTACAGAACATAGTAAATCGAGATTGATTTCAAACTGTTACTTATTTAAAACAAATGTTTTCCACATTCAATGTGTTCAATAAAATCAATCGGGACCGAAAGATAAATTAATATCAGAAAATCCTGAGTATTATTTGTGTAGAATTCAGATTTTGTACATAGGTTACATGTTAAAGCTAAAAACGAAAAAAAATAGATCACAAGGGAATATATTATATGGCTTCTGAAAGCTAAAACTTAAGTCTATAACTGGTATTTCAAAATGTGTCAGCTTTTACCATGGACCGGTCACATAGTGAGCATCCTCTCAAGTCGCTCAGTTATAGTTCGAACATAGCATGTCATTAAAGCTTTCAAATCAAGAACTCTGCGAAAAGAACTCTCTTCGGAAACAGAAAGTCATAACACGTAAAATGAAAATCACGCAAAAGTTCATGAATCGAATCATTGAAATAGACTTGAATTTGGGGTTTTAAAACGTAATACCGGACACTTGTAGAAAAATCCAAACGCCTTTTGGAGAAGTACGATGATAATGTGGTCAGAAAAACTTTGTTTACGGATGAAAGATGTTGAACGAACCAAAGAACTGTAATAAACGAAATGACAAGATGTAAGCACAGTAGTCTAGAGAAGTATCTGAGCATCGAAAAGGTAATCCAATTTACTATGAGGTCGCCGACTTGTATTTCTGTGTATAAGGTCAGCATCACAACATCAGCCAAACTTTACCAGAAATCCGTTTTGAAAGCGGTTATGAAGCCACTTAATCATTCACTTTTCCAAAACCAACCGTAGATTTTACTACAGGATTTTGAGACTGCCCATAAGGTTAAAATGACGCAAACGCGGCTCCCAAAAATTTGCCAACTGTGGTAGCCCTAATCTGGACCCTCTTTATTACAATTTGACCCTTTTAGTAGTCAGGTTTTGCTACAAAATAAAGCCCAACATTAATTTTCTTAAGAGTTCATTGGTTCGTGATGAGGCCAGATTTTAATATGGCTGTCATGCGTACAATTATTGATAATTGACAGTTACTTAAGACCAGGTTGAAAACGATATAAAGATTTATATCTTTATTTAGTGTGTCGACTACTGAAACATTTACAAATTTCTTGTTCCTATTGCCCACATCGCTTAAAATTAGAGAAATATAATGTTTTTCAGCTCTTTCACTTTTATAGCCATATTTCGACAGTTTTCTACCTTTAGAAATCGTTTCCGATTAAAAATTTATTATTTTAAATTAATTATTGACATTATTAATTCGACATTCCCACTAATTTTTTGTTAAGAAAACAAGCATTTTCGTAAAAACCGTAAGACAGTCACTAATTAGAGGAAAATACTGTCAGAAATACTTATCTAAGCTCAAATTGTTTCTAACATATTGTTACGGAAATGAAAATGTTAAAGACTAAATTCACCACGTCAGAGCTTATTATGAGCTTTTAGCAAAAAAAATGTATTGGCTTATGTCAAGTCTTAAAAAAACTTCTAAAATTATCTGTACTAATTAAAGGTGCTGCCAATGTATGGATTGGTTACTTTTTGTTATTTTAGACAAATTTGAATTAACGTAGAAAAA
Organism: Wohlfahrtia magnifica; assembly: GCA_023159175.1. Lineage (NCBI taxonomy): Eukaryota > Metazoa > Arthropoda > Insecta > Diptera > Sarcophagidae > Wohlfahrtia > Wohlfahrtia magnifica. The sequence continues at coordinate 1,298,612 of JAKWBJ010000221.1, read as the reverse complement.
TCGAAGATTCTTGTCCGTACTAGAACATTCTAATGAAATACTGTAAAAGCGGCGAATTGCGGCTGGTGAGTTAGTTAGTTGTGAATTGGCTGTCAAGAAGTAATGTCAGTTTAAGGCGCAAATAAAACGTGTTTCTTTTTAAAGCGAATTTGGTGTATTAAAGTACAGTAGAATTAATAAAGAAAGAAACAGAGTTTAAAAGAACTAAAATAAAAAAATAGAGTTTTATTTTATTTTAAGGCAATATAAACGAATTCAAACGTTTTAAAAAGGTTAAAACGTAACAATATAAAAAGCTGAGAATATTTATAAGTATCATATAGCTTTACTTTACTACATAATTACTTTTATTCCTAGTTATTTAAGTATAAATGCAAAAGTTGCCGACTACTAGTACATGCCGACCTTAGGTGCACTCACCCTATATATATATATAAGATATAGATAAGATAAGATAGCAATTTGCAGCCTAATTCGAGAATTTTTTCCTTACTCACTAACTACAAACGTGTGCACTAGTTCTTGATGGAACAGCATTCTCTCTTCGCTGGATGAGATTGATTTTGCTTCATAGTTTTTAAGATTGCCGTTTAAAAGCAGGGCAGTAGCAGGGCTACTTTTAAGTGACACAAGGAAGAAAATAATGTTTCGTATAATGTCTCGCTTAAAAATGACACGCTAATAGTGTGTTAAGACTGTCCAAAAACTTTGATAATTATTCTTTCATGGTTTTTTTCTCTTCAGACATCTGTGAAGGACATTAAACTAAAGAAAACTACTATTGTTCTTCTGTCACATATTTACATAATTCGTTCACAATTGTCACTGAACGTCTCTAAACACTTCTTTGAAGTGGACATATGGTTGAGCATACGGTCCAATAGGATCAGTTAGGCAGATTTACTCATTTTTAATTCAAGTCTATACTAGAACTCATTCTCATTTTTTAGATAAAAAAGTTTTAATTCGTTATAACATAAATAATTCCCGCGATCTTTCAATCAATGAGCTGCAGCCGATTGTATATTTAGACATATTGAAAGGGACTTATAGTTTAACGCCGGCTCCGAACAGCAAATACATTAGAGAAGTTTTACATTTTAGTAATAATTTTTTTTTTAAATCATATGTATATGATATATGGATAAATTTCTACTCTAATGACGAAATGAGAAGTCTTGAAGTTGATGTTTTTGTAAAAAAAAAATACATTATAAAGTCAAGAAAAAGGTTTCCCGCGACCCATACCACGTAGATATTACTTAAATTATAAATGATTACAAAAAAAAAAAAAACAATTATGATACCTTCTGATTAGATTAATTGCTTATTAATCACTGACCTTATCATTTTGACGCATTCAAGTTTCACTTATTTACTTAAATTTAAAAAACATAGAATAATGGTACATCTCTAAAAGCAAACCCAGCTTAGTGTTCACTTATTTGAACGTAGAACTTTTTTTAATAAGATGACCAAAGTAACATTTTATACTCGTGGTTTAGCTGAATTGAGCAAATATTAAGGTGACCTTATCGTTTTGAAGCTTTCTTTATTAATACTGGGCTGTTTAATTGATAGTATTGAGTGATGCTTAACTTGAACAGTTAAAGAGGTTCAAGAAAACTAGCACATAAATAACGCATTAACGTGTTGTTTATAGTAAAACAAATAATTGTTTTTGAACGGGGCATTCTATTATACAGCCATCATTATAATATATATCTGAAAGTTGTATTTCGCCGGTTGCAAATATCTCTGTTTATTTTATCAAAGGTAGTAATACTCTCATTTAGTACCATACGTAGTGTAAAGTGATGCCAAACTTTAACAGTTTAAAAGGTTTATACAAAATAAGCTCATAATAGATTATAACGAGTAATTATTTTTAAGCGTCGTTTTCTATCATAACCATCCACATCATCATACATATTATTTCTTAAAGTCGATTTTTGTCGCTTAAAAATTCATTCCTCACTACTGTATTTTGTCGGTAATGCAGTGTTCGTTTTTATCAAGTGTATTAATACAAGGTTGTTTAATATATACTGCCGGGTGCGCAAATGACGTAAAAACAACGAGATATTTAGATTAAAGCAAGTAATTGCTTTTAGATATCTTTTCGGCATCAGATATATTACTTTCTTAAGTTGTTCTTGACGGTTCGAAATATCTTTTTTACTACTACATGTTGTCGATAATGCAGTGTTGATTTGATTAGGTGTTGTAATACTGAGTTTCATATATAGGGCCGAAAGATATCAAACTTTATACAAGTTGCATTGTCCGACATTGTAGCTAATCTTCGACCATGGGCCGAACTTCACATTCATCTATGTGTGTCTGCCTTGGATACATTAGTCTCATAATTACGGTCGCACAACAAAGTATGTACATCTCCTTCTAACAATCTCTTCATTTGGTATGAGATTTTAATGAGATTGAAACGTGGGCTCAGCATTGTCGATCGCCCTTTAAAGGACATTATGAATAGTAACCGTAACCGTCCTTATGGAGAAAAAAATTCTATTTCGTGGATATTATCGACAGGTGTTACCAGTTGTGAGAAACGCCAATAGAACAACCATTGTTGCAAATACTGAAAAAAAAAGTTGCCCTTATGCTCTTATGGTTAAATCCGAAAACTAACTCTAAATATCAGATCATATGATCCTTCTTTTGCAGATTGGTTGCTAAAAATGGGTAATGAAGACTTAGAAGCGCCAACAAGTTGCAATAACGAAACATTTAAAATCCCAAAGCATTGCTGTTGTAGTTATGATATAATTATTACCGCCATTTTCAACGCCAGATAAATCAATGAAAAATTTAACTTGACGTCAATTCTGTGTCCAAAAATCGAAGATACGAGTAATACAAAAATTAATGAACTTCGTATTTCCAATTTGTTACTTGGAGAGGAAAAGATTTGTTTTAGTTGCGATTGTGTTCAATAGGAGGAAACAGACAATGATGCTCAGTTGTACCCAACAGAATTATGAAGTACATTAAGTCCATCCGGCTTTCCAACCCCACAAATTGATTTTAAAGAATAATGCAATCGTAATGTAAGATTAATCCTAACACACTGCCAAAATTATTCATTCCGATAAAACTGATAAGAAAAAATTTCCTATAAAAATTTTCTTTGCTATGATTATGAACAAGGAATACTATCAAACTTTTCAAAAGGCAGGATTGTATTACCCGAACTTGTTCTTTCTCATGGACAGATTTTCACGAGTATGTGTCTTTAAAGTTATTTTTATTTCTGTTAAATAAATGCACGGACTAAAAGTAAACTTTAATCACTTCATAACCCTAAAAATTCTTTTTAATAAAATATTGTAAAATTATTTAATAAAAATATTGATTATTATCATTACCAACGATTGGCTTTGTAATTTTTTTTTATATTGTAGTAAAATATAACGAAGTCATCATTTAGCATTTTCACTTTATTATGTTACAAAAAATACTAATAGTGCTGTGAAAACTTCGCACGGGTCATCTAGTATAGATATATACTCAGATATATACTTAACTGTTGCCTATGGTTTCAGAGTGAAACAAATTCTTCCACTGTGGTGTGTCCTGTGCCATTAGCTTCACGTTCGTGCAGGTTTTTCCCATTGAACCAGCTTTACTTTCAATTTCCCTTCTCGTTTTCTATTGCCTTAGGGATTCCATTTAATCACGGTTTTTCTCATGAGTTCTTCTAAAAACATGGCCAATCCAACTCCACTGTCTTTTGATTTCAACTCGTGCTGATGTCGCTCCAGCTGTTTTCCAGAGTCCTCTGATTATGATGATATTTGGCCCGAATATTTTTTATAAGTTTCCGCAGGGTTGGTTAGCTATACAAAAGCATGGTAGAAAAAAAGGCAGGTTTAGTTCTTAAGTGAATTTGTGGATATTTCGATATCTTCTGAAGGTCCTCAAATGTCTGAATTGTATTTTTTATGCGGCATAAAATAACCTCCCGTGAGATTATAATTCTTTTTTATTACAGAAAAGACAATACTTGTTTCATGACTTTAATATTCAACTGTCTGCTCGGAGGTCCTAAGCTCTTTCGTGAATGTTTTCAGTTGGCACCTTACTTACCACTACTGTATTTAGTCTGGTCTCCTTTTTTATTATTTTGATGGTAGGGTGTGAGTAGTCTAGAAATCTTCGTTAGTGGTATCTTAACGCTTAGATGTTGATCAGCCTTTAGAAATTCAGAATTGATGTTATCCACTCCAGGTACTTTGCTATTTTTAAGGCATCATCTAGGTTTTGTAAATATCAGATCTAACTCGATAATATAATGACGTAATGGGTGACATGTCGTTCCACAGTTTAGCCCATCAGTGCCAAATATTTCTCTCGAGATTTTACAAAGATCTTTAGTTATGCGCGTATTAGCCGCGACCTGGGCGTCAGATTCATTTTCTCTGCCCACAGTCTTTGTCTCTTCAGGCATTGTTTTTAGCCAATTTTGAATATCTATGGACCATAAATGAATATCGCAACTGCATGTGTACCCTTGCGGCATCTGTTCTATCTCGAATATGGCATCTTTCAACCATTTACCTTCATCCATAAGTTGTTAGGTCTCAGCCGATATCCATGTTTGACGCTTATTCTGAAAAAAAGTGTACTTTGTCTGCCATTGTCTTGGGTCATAACACAATACTCTGTCATATTGCCCTTCCATTTCCTCAAAAAATCTTGCCCGTACATGAGAAATTTGGAGTTTGCCAACATTGAACCTTCGTGGCATGGATTCCCTATTTTTATGAACTAGTGTATTGTCTTAAATAAAGTAAAGCAGACACGATTCTTCCAACTCAAACCATTGACTGTTCTTTTGTCTTAAATGTGAAGTGCGGACAACTTTCAAATCTTATTTTCGGTCAATATTCCGTGTGTTGCACCGTTTGGCATGCCCATTATTTTAATTTGCTCACGTACCTACTGCTATTTTGTTTGTCTTGAAAGATTGTACATCCTTGTTTAAACCTTACCACCCAGTTATATATTCTTATATTAATATAATGAATATTCTTAAACGAAAGCAAATTCCCTTCAGCAAAGAATCTAGATCGACTTAATGGTAAACATTTTATCCATATTTACAAATTCAATGAGAACAAGCATAGCCTATAAATATTGTTTTTAAATTAAAATTTGATCATGAGTTACTTAGAACTTAAACATTTTTATTAAAAACAAATGTGATTTTAAATGATAAATCATATTTATTTTTAAAATAAAATTTATTTAAATCATTAGTCGTTGTATTTTGCATTTTAAATTTAAATAATTTCGATTGAATTTTTTTCCATTTCGCGTACGTGTTATTTCGATGATATCATTGATAAAATATTTTTAAAATTTATTCAAATAATGGTGAAACTACGAGTATAATAATTTGGAAAAAATTACTATTAATTAATCAAAATATCAATTAAAAAAAGAAATAACAATTTAACTTGCGCAAAAAACTGCGCAAGCGTGTGTATGGCTAAGCCAAAACTAAAAAGAGTACAACACTTAGCAGTGTATCGCTTAAAACAACAAATTTACCTTGAGGCCATTTAAATTTGGAAAATAATTAAAAAAAAAAAATTTAACATGTTTTTAAACCAACACCTTAACAAAGTGCACAGCAATAAAGAATTGGGTCCAAAACCATAATAAGACTTGTTAAATAATAAAAAAAATAATAATAAAAAAATAACAAACAAAGAAACGCGTATGCTGGTTAAAAAAAAAAAAAACAAAAAAAATAAAATGAACAAATAAATTAAGAATTAAAATAAATTTGAAATCGTTGTAAAAACCGCTTAAATGTCAAATTCAGTTGTAACGTGTGACCTTCTTGGCCATATTTTTAAAAGTATTTCTTCACAAGTAGTAATACAATGCGCATAAGAAATAGTTGTACGAGTGGATTAAATTATTTTGAATTAATTTTGTTATTTTTATTAGAGTCATTGTCATATTATAAAGCGAATTTTTTTAGATTTTTTACCCTCGTAAAATAAAATATGTAAATATGTATTACAAATATAAAGCCGAACAAGGTCTCCTTTATGGGTGGAATTATCAATATATTTCATAACAGTTTTTAATATTTTGTAGCACAGTGTCATTAGTAGCGGAGGTAGTATGAACAGATTAGAACGTGTGATATCGGCTTAATTTGATACATATATTGATTACATTTTAGATGGAAATGTATAAAGTCTACAAGAAAATCATTAAAATACTCATCTAAAATTATCAAAGTATTTGTGCAATTGTGTTTGTATATGCTATGATGTCAAATGCAAAATCTAAAAATTTTGATTTTAGACATGCTTGATGCAAACGATGCATCGATGTTTATGAATGATACATCAATCTCTGAATACTTTTTTTATTTTAATAAATTTTTTTGCTTTATTTACTTTAACTAACCGGTGGCATGTTTGAGCGATATTGTCACTGATATTTTATCGATGAATCATTGCAACAAAATCAGTATCAAGTGGTCATTTGTATGAAATTATCATAAATGAACAATTTTATTGGTAAATCCTCGTTTATTTGTGTCATACGAGGGGTACTATTTATATTTCAGGAATAGCAAAAAATAACAACTATTTTTAAATAAAAATGGTTTTTTTGTTATTCAAAATATTCTCCTTGGTAATCAATACACTTTTGCATTAGTTCACACCATTTCTCAAAGCAGTTTATCCATTCCTCTTGAGATACCTCCAAAACATGCAACTGCTTCTTCGGCGCTGGTAAATCGTTGACCACGGAGTTAACCTTTGATTTTCGAGAACAAGAAGAAGTCATTGAAGATGAGACATTAATTCGATATTTTGACTGCTTAAAAATTCAATTATTTGACGAGATGTGTATGAGCTCGCATTTTCATGATGGAGAATAATTCGTCTTCGGCGATTGGTTTTACAAATTTTTTCTAAGACTTCCGGCACATAAATGGTCGTGTACCACTCAGAATTGACCGTCCTACGTTGCTTAAGCGAAATAGTGGCCATATAAACCATTCGGCCGAAGAAACATGCGATCATTTGCTTCGCTTTGCTCTTTTCACGAACAACTTTTGTTGGATTTAGCCCGTTTTTGGAAAACTCACACGGTCTATTGCTGTTTTGTTTCCGGCTCATACGCATATGATTCGTCACCTATCACGATTTTATACACTTCTTTTGAAGCACCACAGTCGAACTTTGCAATCATTTCCTTATACCATTCGACGCTAGACTTTTTCGGAGCGATTGATGAATTATGGAGTATCTAACGAGAACAAATTTTTTACAACTAAGTGTTCAAGCAAAACCGTATGTATCAAAGCGGAACTAATGTGCAAAGATGCCTTTATCTCACAATATGTCACATGACGATTTTGCATTATCAGTTCACGAACTGCATCGATATTTTCTGGCACAACAACCGATTTTTGTAGGCGACCGAACTCCGACCACGATTGAATTCACTATATTAGCGATATACTCAACGAACTGAGTTCATCGATACATCGAAAACCTTTTCTTGAAATTGAATTTTTGGGCCAAATTGTTTTCCTTAATTCACTGTGAACAAAACAAATAGCACTTGCACGTCAAGACGTTGTGAGTACGTTTATGCTAAAAATTTTCAAACTTTATTATGGTGTTGCCATATATTAGTTATTGACATTAGTGTTGTCAGTTCCCGAAATATAACTAATACCCTCGTACAAAGGGAGTTATGTATGATATGATAACTCAATTGAATGTCACCATATTAAAGAACGCATCGAGTACATGCTTAACGATGCAGAATCTTATCTGCTACCCCTTTAATGAATGAAGCACTAATGATTCTCGTTGATATTGTCTATTGGGACGCACTAATACACGAGCGCTTGTGAAATTAAATCAACCTTTGTCATCTATGAAAATCTGGACAATTATTGGTTCGGTGTGATGTATCACACCAAAGAAATGATAATTTACTATTGCAAAATTATGAATGAGAAAAAGTGTCGTGTAAACATGCTATTTATTACTTTCACTATCTAAATATTCGCTGCACTATTAGAAGCACTTAAGGTAAAAGTACATAACACGCGTTAATTCGTCGTTAACTACCTTGCGTGAAAAATTGCAAGTTATACAGCACGCGTTAAAAATGCATTTTCTGTCAACTGTTTTTTTATTTGTTTTCCTATTACAACATTGGAAAATAATTCATATTCGTTTGTTTATTGTTCTATTGTCAGCTGATAGCTGTCAAAACAACACAACGCATTGAAAATTTAAAAGTTAACCAACTTTCTGAGGACAACGCGTCAAATTGGTTTTTATGTAACTCGTTCTTTGCTAATACAATAGCTAAACTTTTGTTTTGTTTTATTTATTTCTACCTCTACAGTCATTACGTATACTTTCACACCACGTAGTTCCTGATGCCCAAATACTCGTAGTACCGACAAAAAGTATAGCCCTAGTCTACCTTAGCAGGTAAAACTCAACATGCACAGTTTTCAGAATACCAAATGCTAAATATTGGATGATTTTAAAAGACTGTAATGTTAAGTAGTTTCGTACCGCGTTAGTTTTAAAATGCAATTCACTAAGTTCACAAAGTTACTTAATCACTTTTGAAAGGCTGTGAATAAGAAAAAAAAGATAATTTAAAAAAAAAATTATCTTTCTACAAATGTATAGTAAATTATATACGTGACGTTTTAGGATGAAAAATCATTTTATTTTCCAATAAAGTCTCTTTTGAGTTTCTTTTGCCCATATAAAGTATCTTTTTGTGAGATGATTTTATCGCTTCATCGACCTAATAAGTTGGCATAATGTTTTCGATTGATTGTTTTCCTTTTGAAGGTAGTCAAAGTGGATTGTACCGAGAGAGAATACGAAAAAGCGGTCACAGTTACTCTATTGGCTGACAAAAGCACCTTAACGTTCTTTGCTGCCAATTCTACCCGAGAAATCAACCTACTGTTCTGACTGCTATTTGGTTTCTGGTATGTTGTGGTAGACCTACGGTGCAAAAACTCTTCCACATTGCGGTTGAACAACCCAATTGTGAGCAAACGCGGCACATATCTTGTGACAAGCTTTCTCTTAGTAGTTTTAGAATTTAAACGATTTAAGACGCCTAATGGTTCCACAATATTTCAAGCTTTTAATCTTCGGTCGGCGAACACCATATCGAGAATTTTTTCAGTTGCTTAGGGTATAGAGACCACAACGTTCCCCATCTTCCGTGCTTGTATAGCCATAACGGAAAATACTTATACGAATATCTGGCCCTTATGATCCACCGGCTTAAGGCTTTCAGCGAGTGGTTTCTACACGACATCTTTGCGATATCGGGCATTTGACGGGGTGGGTGTATGTTATTTCCGATATGGTGTTAATTAAGTAATCCACTTTTTTATAACAGAAATTGATTGTGCAGCGTTCCTGTAGTATTTATCAAGCTTAGCTTTGGTTACGTTTTTTCGCAAGCAAAAATAAATGACGCAAGCTGTTCACATTTTGACAAATTTTGTTATAATCATGAGCTAATTAATTTTGGAGAACTGGATTGAAATGAGCATCATAAGATACTTCTCGGCATATATGTATATATTTTTAACCTCAGTATTGTCTAAAAGTTTGATATTGTCAATGTTTATAAAAAAAGCTGTTCCCGTTTTACAATTTTAGGTGCCACTTTATGTAAGTTACTGCGAAAGTGACAATGAGTTACCAGCAGGTCGTAGTCTGCCGATAGGTAGAAGTGCTTTTTCGATATTCAACTATCAATGTTCTTACCTGATCCACCAGTTGTCACGTTTATACTTCAAATGTAGTAACACTGTTTAATGTTTTCTATCTTGTGACACTTATGGTGAAAAATATATTGCACTGTTACGAAAATAAAAATGCCTAAATTTTGGTATATTTAGTAATTATGTGTCACCACGTCTCTTCCGTACTTATTTGCGTTATCTGGCAGCACTACCAATTCGACCATCTTTACGTTACATTTGAATTAACGGATATAGAATAGAGGATATGATACATTTCCGGAACTTTTCAAACTGCAGGCAATGAGATATATAAAGAGGCTGCTTTACCTACATGTCAGCTATCGTTTTGCTGTCATAAAATAAAGTTGTGTTTAAGGAGAAGTAAAAGTGTTGTATAAACGAATATTAAGCTGTTGTATTAAGATAAACTGCATAAAAGTTATATAAGTAAATAAAAAACTGTAAACAACAACAAAGTGGTGTCTATTTTATTTTAAGGCAATTTAAACGAATTCAAACGTTTTAAAAAGGTTAAAACGTTATGGTACTGCCGAGTTTATTCGAAGAGATTCAATTTTCGGAATATTGATTTTCAGACCCACTAATTCGGTTGCTTTGGATATCTAACGAAGGTTTGATAGCGGTGTCCATTATCAAAGTTATTTCTATACTTGTTACTTCATTTGAACATTTAAAAAACATATATGTGTGATAATATCACAATAAAAATATTCTTTTCAAAACTATATATTTATATTGTACTGTAAGTCGTAGATAAAACATCATAATATGTTTAAAAAAATTTTAGCAATGTCTCATTGACCTACTAATTGGTTGACCAAAAATACAGAAGCATTTAATTGTCAAAAAAAGATAAAAAAGCAAGTCACGATAAGATTATAAAAAATAAATTCAGTGATATGTTTTGCTCATTTTATATGTATTTTGTACATATTATGTGCAAATATGTATGTACGAGTTTATAAAAGAAAAATTATGTGAAAAATTTGCAATGACTTTTTTATGATCTCACAATAATATGACCAAAAAAGTGATTCGCTTCGCAAACTGACATGAACTTTGATTGCCGCTGTCTAGGGCGTGAAAAGGGTCTTAACGAGTAGAGTCATAGTGCTATAACTTTTGGTGATCGAAGGAGTGTATTTTCACGTGTTAGTGTCACAGATGTAAATATAAGGAAGTCTACTGGGCCGGATGGTATATCAGCACTGGTTATATTCAAAGTCTGCGCGTCCATTTACTAATCTTTAGTGTTTTTTTCTTTATGCTAATGTACATATATTATTATGATGCTAACGTAACACCAGTACTCAAAACGGGGGGACTGCCCTCAAACCTACAGCCCGATGGAAGCTTATTTAATTATTTATTTAGGTCTATGGACAGTGAAACCTTACAGACTAAAATAACAATACATAATTAAAATAATAATTAAGAATGAAAATTTATATCTACATACTATATATGTCCTATGTTTGTCGTTTTATAACTCGAGAACCACTAAACCGATTTACAAAGCAGCAAATGCGTTGAAAAGGTATATTTTCACTGATGGTTTTGGTTCAACCGGGTGGCGCCACGCCCATATAAATTTTTTATTTATATGTCTATATTTTTAAAACGGTAATAGTAAGAGTTTCTAAATTTGGCCCAAATAGCGTTGTGGTCAATATAAATCATCACTCAAAAAGTGGGCGGAATTGGATAAATGGAAGTAGCACCTCCCATGTAAAGTAAATACTGATTTTTATATATCTTTGGAACTGTATTAGTGGAAGGTTCTGAGTTTGGTCTAAATAACTCCATGGTCATATGGGCGAAATTCAATAAGTGGGTGTGGTATCTTCCATATAGAGTAAATATTAATTTATTTTATATTTTGAGAACGGTAATAGTGTAAGATTCTGACGTTTGAAATGACAGGCTATCAGTTAAAATATTTTCATGCAGTTTAGGAGTAGCATTAAGCTTAGCAATTACTCTGTAATTTTATCTTTATATTTAACTTCCATTAAAAAAAAGTGGGGCAATAAATGGACTTTTCCAAATAACATAATCTAAAGACTTATTATATATTGCAGTGAGTCAATAGCACAGAGATTCCGCACAATTCTTTATGATTCAACTTCGGCTTTTTAAATCAATGAGCTTCTGTAAATTCTGTACTTGGTTCTATTTTTAGACTGATTGAAAACACCTACATTTTAACGCCGGCACCGGGCGGCAGGTATTTTAGTTAGTAAAGTTTTCTATAACGAAACTACTCATAACCAGTTGTTAGCAATGTTATGAGATGATACCACTGTTAAAAATTGTCAGATGATTTGGCTATAGATTGAACCAAGTATTTCTTAGTTAATAGACGGGTGTCTTACCTACTAAGACGGCTCTAAATGTAAAGAGGGTATAATGAATCATAACTTTAGGAAGTCCATAATATGATAATTTGCTTCGCGCTCGTTAGTACAGCTTTACTAACGACTTGCAAGGGTTGTTAACCGTGTTTAAAAAAGAGAATGCTCACTGTTATCAAGAAGTGGAATGTGATGAAATTCGGACGGACAGCTAGAGAAAACTTCTAGGGACTCATTGAACATTCTCAAAATCTCTTTTGAGACAGCTTTGTTTTCATTCCGAGTCTCCGTAAGCAGCGCACAAATTGGTTATTTCGCGATCGGTATCGGGTGGACGAGAGCTGGTATCAGTGGCACCGCCCATAGGATCACTTAAACATCTTTTCTTTACTTCTATCTAGAGAGGGCGGACTGCAGGGTCCTGCAATATCACGAAGCTGACTTGGCATAATGGTATAATGTGAGGTGCATTTGATCGCCCATTTTTCATGTTAGAAGGGATGTGTCCAAAATGGTGGCACTCTGGCCGATGGGAAACCATGTCCACAGGATATAGTTACATTACAACGACCACGACTGTCGCAGTTGTGGCGAGATATAGAAGGAAGAGCCGGGTACGTGAATGGACGAACCTTATGATCCGTTGCCTAAAGATCCAGTGAGTGGTTTCTACGCATTGCGCCGATATGCTGCATTAGACCAGGTTATCTCCTCAAATATCTCAACCTTTCCGCATGGATATGAGGTATTTACGACTTTGTGCGGTTATCGAGTGTTTGCGAAAATTTCCAAAACTACTTAACAGTACAAGATTCATTCTTTACGTACTGGGCACAATCAAAAAATTACACATAAAAATTTAAAAAGCTGTTATTCGTTGACGCATGCTATAATTCAGAAGAATACCCTTTAATTAGGTTAGAGCAATAAATACATGTTTCTCTTCACTGGTGTCTTATTTGACAATACGAGGGGTACTCTTTATATTTTGAGAGCTGGCAACACTAATGTCAATAGCTAAAATCTTGCGGCACTATAATCAAGTTTGGAATTTTTTAGCATAAACGTATTCACAATGTTTTGATGTATAAGTGCCACTCATTTAGCTTACAAAGAGTTAAGAAAATAAATCTGACCAAAAAATGGAAATTTAAAGAGAAGGTTTTCGTTGGATTGTTTTTCACAGCTTTCGATGCTGATTATCTTAACAAGAATGTGTCGGTGAACTCAGTTCTTTGTATGGCGATAAAGCACCATCAAAAACCACAATATATCGCTAGTACAGTGAATTTAATCGTAGTCGTAGTTCGGTCGTCGACGAATTCCGTGAAATTCGTCTAAAATTGGTTGTTGTGCCACAAAACATCGATGCAGTACGTGAAGTGATAATACAAAATTGTCATGTGACATAATGTGAGATAGAGGCATCCTTACAAATTAGTTCTATTTCAATACATACGATTTTGCATGAACACCTAGTTGTAAAAAAAAAATTGTGTTCGTTGGTTAGAAATCGACCGAGTGGATATTACACAGGATTGGCAAAAGCCCAGGTTTTTTAAAAGTACCCAACCTACCGGGTTTTCTTGGGATTGTCGATGTTTTTTTTTGGGTTTTATTGGGTTTTATAACTGTTTCGAAACTTTATTTAAGTCAACAATATTTTATGTTTGTTAATACGTTCAGGTTGTATAAGCTGAGAAAATTCGGTGATCACAGCAAAATGCAATTGCTTCATTTGATTCATGCATTATAAGAAAACCGGCCGGAATAAAAAGACAGACAAAAAATCACACACTATGACAACGCCTGGCCTCATGCTGCTAAACCGTCAAAACAATTATTAGAAACGATCAAGTACCGCTTCCCCCATATTTCCCGCCATTGCTCAGTCTAACTTGACTATTGGGATGGATTTAATGTACTATATATCTTTATACGGCATTGCCCTATAGCGGCCTGTTTGAAATCTGAAACACATTCCCTTTACGGCGCAAATTACCTCGTTCTACGGCCAAAAAACTGTGGATTCACACTTTTTTAATAAAAAGTTAAGGGAAGCAAACGCATCACATATTCATCTTGTTTTACGGTCTACATTTTCAGAACCTATCTAGGCAGTATAAAGATATATGAGTTTATCTGCAAACATGTCACCGATTCAGTTCCTTTGAAGAAATATAAAATCGGCTTGAAAGTTGGAGTTCCTTAAAAGACGAGATTTTTCTAAGGCGGGATTTGAAGATTGGCTCAGAGACAATGAAAAGATATAAGCAGTGATTTGATAAATTATTATTTTGACAAATTTGCTAATTCATTTTCTTTTTGGAGCCAAAAAAAAAATGATCGAATTATTACGTAGTCGCAATTATACTTATTTTTGATGTAATAAACTACGAAAAACTTTAAATTAAAAATCCACTCGGGTTTCTTTAAATAAAAAATCCAATAAAACCTGGGCGGGCCGAATTGGGTTACCCAGTGGGTTGCCAACCCTGGTATTACAAGGCGAGCTAAAACCAACAAAAGCACAGCGAAGCAAATGGTCGCCTGTTTCTTTGGCCGGATGGGTCATGTGACCACTGTTCTGCTAGAGCAACATAGTCTAATTCTGAATGGTACACGACAATTTGTTTGCCGGAAGACAAATCATTCTCCATCATGACAATGCAAGCTCTCACACATCTCGTCAATAAGATGAATTTTTAAGCAGTCAAAACATTGAAATGATGTCTCATCCTTCATTGGCACCCAATGATTTCTTCTTGTCCCCGAATATCAAAAGTAAACAGTGTGGTCAACGATTTACGAGCGCCGAAGAAGCAGTTGAAGCGTTTTGGAGGTGTCACAAGAGGAAAAGAAGAACTGCTTTGAGAAATGGTTTGAACGAGTGCAAAAGTGTATTGATCATCAAGGGGAATATTTTGAAAAACAATAAAGTCATTTTCATTTAAAAATATTAGTTATTGTTTGCTATTCCCGAGATATAAATAGTACCCCTCGTAGCTGCTATAATGTGTTATTTATTCAATTAAAAAATATTTAATAACTAATGAATAGCACATGGAACTCTGTCTGTCACTATTGAAGTATTTCATTATTTTTTGAACGATCGAAAGCTGTAATTAAAATTAAATAAACTACAAATACCAAAAAAAAGTTACATTCTCATCAATAAAACGAGTCCAACAATAGTGCGAGAATTAATCATTGGACTTTAATTTTATATTTCTTTCTTATTTAATGAGTGACATAAAGTATTTATTAAAAGTGTGCTTAAATATATGAAATTACACAGCAATTTTTGTTTCAATTCAAAAATTATATTAAAAAAATACAAAATATTTATTGAAGGTTAATATAAAACATGCAATGTGTGTTGTATTTGTATCTGTATTTGGTATTACTGTAACTCGTACGTACGTACTACTTTTATTTAATTCTGTATTTTTTTGTTTTTTTTTTTTCTTTAATTTAGAAGTAAGAGGGTTATTCAACTTTATATGGAAGCTTGGAGTTAAACTCACAAATAAAAACGTGTTTTTCAAGAGAACAGATTCTTAAAAGAGTCTAAACTTTTTTACGAAAACTAATAAATCACTAAGATAGCACTCTTAATCGTCTTCTTTGAATTGATTTTTGTCAGAAGGCCTGTAGCAAAAATACAAGCTATGAAGAATTCTTAACACATTCGGCTGTTTATTTAAACACAAGTGAATGACGGGAATTCCCGCAAAAGTTCAAGTCAAATTTATCCAACAAAAGAACTAAATAAGTAAAAAAATAAAACAAAAGCTGTATTCCCGTCATGTCAGGATTTGCCAAAATTTCTTGACTCAATTTAAAAAATTATCCAATAAAAAAAATTGATTTCAGCACTTTATTTTTATATCAAAAATATAGTGATTCTCCGAAAGGCACCAGCAAAATTAAAGTGAAGCCGAATGTATTAAAGAACTTCTTTAGAAAATTAGGCATAAAATCGAAACCATACTTACACTGAGAGACTACTATTTTGGAAATATAATATATTTTTCGAGTGTATGGGGAGTGTATGCTCTACTGTCTCTGGTTTGTCGGTATAACACTTGTCTTTAACAGCGCCCCACAGAAAATAGTCCAACGGTGTCAAATTGTAGCTTCTCGGCGGCCAACTGACATCACCATTTCGACTAATTAAACGGCCATCAAACGTTTGATGCAATAAATTGATTGTGGCATGAGATGTATGGCAAGTTGCACCATCTTGTTGACACATCACATCAATACCATGAAGAGCGGGCACAAAAAAATCGGTTATTTTTGGTGCAATAGGTGTCTCCATTTATGGTAATGGTTGCGAAATAAACAACAAACAGTCACTTGTAATGAGTACATTAGTTTCTGTAAGATCACGTTTGGGTTTACGCCAATTTTGCTTATTAACCTACCCACCAA
The DNA here is from genome assembly GCA_023159175.1 of Wohlfahrtia magnifica. Lineage (NCBI taxonomy): Eukaryota > Metazoa > Arthropoda > Insecta > Diptera > Sarcophagidae > Wohlfahrtia > Wohlfahrtia magnifica. The sequence goes on along the minus strand of JAKWBJ010000221.1, from coordinate 1,281,998 downwards.
GATGAAAATAAGCTTCATCCGAAAAGATGATTTTAAATGATGATAAATTTCCAATAAATTCCAACGCTGCTCAAGCGTAAGTTGATTCATTTCGTTCAGTGGTGATATTATACTGAATTTTGTGACAGAATAAAATGACATAAGTATTGCAGGTTTAAATTAACTGCTGGTTCAAATTTAAGCTTTTATGTTACAAATTCTATATTATCTATCTTTTTTCCTAAATATCATTACCTAAACTCTTCAATAAATTAGTATAATACTCGCCTTAAATAGTTTTTTCTTTTTGTAGATAATCAATAAAAATTATCCCACGTGCATTCTAAAAATAAGGTACTTTAACTGTAATTTCTGAAACGCCTATCATTTCAGCTAGTTCACGCGCCTCTGGCCGATGGTCATACAATACCATTTTGTGGATTTTATTTTTTTCGTGGAGATCTTGATTTATCGATCACTATGGTGTTTATTGTATGGCACCACTAAAATTCTGTCACTCAATGGGGCTTATTTTCTAAGTCACTTGGGTAATGCATTGCGTTGCTAATACGAAAATTGTCTTAATAACAAAACCAAATAGTAACAAATAACGCCACGCGTCACCTAAGTGATTTAAAAAATAAGAACGTATATTTTATAGGCGTTAAACAGAAATTGTACCAAAAACACCATGTCTCTTTATATATGTACCTTTCATAGAAAAGAGTTCTATTAAAGAAAATCGTAGATATATAAGAAAAAACGTGATTGAAGAAATTTTTTTTAACAATCTGGAAAGTTGATTGCAGACCCTGATAGGAATTATTCAATTAGCCGGATTACCGAATTAAAATTTAGAATATTGTTCTTGTATTAAATCGCTTCGCTACCCTTATCTTAATTATTATTTTAACTTTTCCCAATTTTATCCCCTTCCGGTCCAAATACCAGCATTTGAAATATCCTATATTTCCTTTCAGAAAGACACTATAGGTTCTACTTTTTAGCTTTATACAGAATTTAAACACACAGTTATTTTTATATATAATATGCACTCATTCATTGACAACTTAAAGTTTGCTATTGGCGTTAAAGTCGACTCTAAATATAAGATCAGCTGAACCTGTTTTTAAATAATTAAAAAAAAAAAAAATTAAATTGAAATGAAAAATTTGTGAAAAAGCTTTCGATTAGAAGCTATTTTGTTATTGTTAATTATTTTGAAAGAGGTTTCGATGAAAGGACGTCTAATATATCGTGTTACGTTCATGCGTAAAGTATAGTCTATTGCTTCCCACGTATTTTTTTCTTTTCTATCATAGAAAGAAATGTCATTAGCTTTGCTCTCCACACATCAATAGGGGTGCATTTTATCCCCGCTTCTATAGAATATAGCCTTAGATGTTATCGTTTGGAATGATGCAACAGTCAGCAGAGGTATAAGATGGGAACTTTACCAAAATTTGGGACTATGGAATTTGGCGATGATGTTTGCCTTTTAATACACAGCCATTGTTACATATTTGCTAAGCTTAAATCTCTGAGGAATAAAATTGCAAAGATTAACGCTCAACCTTGAAATATGTAAGACAATGCGCTGCAATATCCTTAACAACACCAAATTCAGGATACGTTATATCGAGTTGGAAAAGTTTAGTTATTTCATCTACCTTGACAACAATCCAACAAAAACTGATTGCTGTAGCGACGATACAATGTTTTGAATGTCCAAAGCCGGTCAATCTTGCTGAATTTTTTTTGACCTATATAGTGTGACTGCTATCTCGAAATTGACTAAGAAATCAGCCTTCCTGCATGGTTGCAAGTCCTGGAACGTAACTATGATAAATGTGATATAACGCAATTCTCGATAAGATTCTCGATCGCACATGGCGTCTGAACTATAGAACATGATATATAGTATACACGCTTACAAAGACAGCTGCCAGATATGAAGATTTATTATCAATTCGAGAATATTTGAAACGAAAAAAAAAACTTCAGAGAAGTAACTGATGAAAGAAATGTTGGCGTTTTTTAGCACTTTTGCTATTTATTGCGTTTGGAACACTTTATAGAAATAGTAATGCTTTTAAATTAAGTTTAATGCAATTTTAATAAAAAGCTTGAATTACAAATTCAGAAAAATCATTGTCCAAAAAAATATTGGCAATCAGATATACAAATAAGTCAATCGACCACGGCTCGTCTTCGTAGGTTTAAAAAATTAAAAATAAAAACCACCTATTCAGAGTTTCTACTTTCAAATATTTAACAAAAATTCCATATAAACATTAATAAAATGTAGTTGACACCCATTTAAAAAACCCGGGTTAAAAAACCCCAACCCACCGGGTTTAATTGAGATTTTTGGTGGTTTTTTTTTTTTAGTTTTATTGGGTTTCATAAATGCTTCCTAATTTCGTTCAAGTCGACAATATTTTTTGTTTGCTTATACAATCACGTTGTCTTAGTATTTTTAATACAATATTGCACTCTTGATGGGCTCAAAGCGGCATTGTGTACTATGAGCCGGTGAAACTCGGTGATCGGAGCAGACTTCAATTACTTCGTTTAAACCATGCATTATGAGAAAAACGGTCGGAATATAAAGGCAAACATGATTAAGTTATTTTTTTGCATGACACGTCGTAAAAGTAAATTATCTCGCTCTACGGCAAAAAAAATCGTGGATTCAGCTTTTTTTTAAGTGTAAGGGAAGCAAACGCAACTCATATTCATCACGTTTTACGGCATTTAGATTTACGGCCTTCATTTTCAAAACCTATCTGGGCCGTATAAAGAGGGATGAGTTTATTTTTTAGCATGTCACCGATTCACTTACTTTGAAGAAATATATTCTGAGAAGGGATTTGGAAATTGACTCAGTGGTGGCGAAAAGATGTAAGCAGTGATTTGATAAATTGGTTATTTCATTATCTCTTTTGAGCTAAAAACGGACCGAATTAAATTATAGTCCATATACGCAACAAGGGGTGGCGTGATGTAGTGGTTAGAGCGCACGCAAACGCAAACGACCCAGGCTCGAGCCCCAGCAAAGGACATGACGAAGAAAAAATTTTAATTGTGGTTTCGAATGCTTAATAAGAAAAGAGGCTTCAACTTCTTCCCTGCAGACAACTCCATTTAAATGAAAAAAAAATAAAAATAAAGAAAAAAGCCCCCCTGACTCTTCTCGCATACTTCTGGCGATGATGACAAACATCAGATGAATGATCAGGAAAAATAAGCCAACTACTGGGAAAAAATTATAATACTAAAGTAAAGGTAACCACCAATTAGCAAGGATCTCCACCACTACAAAAAAAAAAAATCATATGGAGGAAGCTACAGCGGATTAATCATCTACTTAGATTGAAATATCAAATTGATTAAAGAAACTGAAACAAAGCAATAGATGACTTTGTGGAAAAGCCAATATGCTTCCTAGAGGAGTGACGGAGAAAAAAAAATAAAAATATACGCAAATTACCCTTATTTTTTTGTAAATAAACTACGAAAACCTTGAAATAAAAAACCCACCCGGGTTTTTTAAAATATAATACCTAATAAAACACAGGTGGGCTTAATTGGGTTACCCAGTGGGTTGCCTACCCTGATTTAAAGCCAGTTCAACATAAAGTATACTTTATTTCAACTCCGAATATGAAAAAAATAATAAAAGGTTTTGAGTTAAAGACTTACTCTAACAAGAGTCGACTTTAGTGTGGGACTATGAATATGGGTCCATGTTTTAGGAGTCTGAAAGCAATTCGAATTATAAATCGCTACTAATCCGGATTAATGATGTCCGGATTACCAAAAAAAATGCGGATTAGCGAGGTCCGATTTATCAAGTTTTACAATATCCTCGGTATATCCGCATAACTTTTATTCGAGTTTGTTAACTTGACCTGTAAATAATTGAGCAGAAAGTCAACTTGTTTTAGCTTATCAGAGTCATTCTGTTTCTTTCTTACTTAAAACAACTCCTGGTCGTACAAGCAGATTCAAAATTAATTTAAAGTAAAGGGTCCGCCAAATAATTTTTTTTTTTTTTTTTTGAAAACAGGGCGCAAAACGTCGAGTGTAGCTTCGGCTATGTGGCACGTAGCGCCGTCCTGTTGAAACCAAATGTTGCCAATATCCTCCTCTTCAATTTTTGTGAACAAAAATTCGTTCAACATGGCCCGATAACGATCGCCATTGACTGTAACGGCCACTCCTTGCTCATTTTCGAAGAAAAATTACCCAATTATGCCTCTAGCCCAAAATCCGCATCAAACAGTGACTCGTCTTGGGTGTATCGGCTTTTCAATGTATGCGTGCAAGTTTTCTGTGCCCCAAATGCGACAATTTAGCTTGTTTACATACCCGCCAAGATCAAAATGAGCTTCATCTGAAAAGATGATTTTTTTTTTGGCAAAATCGGCATCTTCTGTAAGTCGATCGCAGACCCGCTTAGCGAAGCGAAAAAAGCGTATACACAACCATATTCGTTCAGCGGAAGGATAAAACTAATTATCTGTCGAATCAGATATGAGCTATGTGTTACCATTCACGAAATAAGCACTTGTTGAAAAAAAAAAAAAAAAAACGTTAGATGGCGGATCCTTAGAAACATCTCGAAAATTAAATCAATGAATTATAAGTTTGTAAACAAATTCGTCTCAAAAATTATAAAAAAAATTAATTATTGCGTGCTTAGTAAACCACAATTTATTTCTTTTGTTTTTACGTTTAACTAGTGTGTAGTGAAAATATTTAAATTTCTTTGATAAATTGTCATGTCATTTAATAAAATTTATTAATTTATCAACAAATATATGTATTTTGTATATTATGAACTTCTCCACTTGAAAGAATTTCAAAAGATTAAATGTTTAAAATAATTATGAATAATTAAATAACTTAAATTTAACTTCTTAATCATTTGTATGAGATTTGGTTTTTATTCAAATATATTTGAATTTGAATTTCTCATCAACACTTTTCACTTTCATTTACACAAAAAAATAAAATAAAATAAAATAAATAAAAATAAAGAAAGAAGCGTAGGTTTCTGTTGTGTCTGTCTGGCCCATAATCTGAGAGATATTACGAAGATTAAAATAATAAAAGAAAGTTTGTGTTTACAAAGTCACATAATTTATGGATTAAATATTCATTAAAAGTTATTCTTTTGAATAGTCATCGTTTTGTTTTAGTAAAATCAAAAGCGACTGTTTACGAGTATAAAGCTTAGTATGGCTAAAGATGTAGTTGTTTTAATAATAATAATTATTATTAATTTTCATTGCTATTAAAATCAAAATTTTTTATTTATAAAATGAAGAAACAAAATCTTTAAAAATAATCCGCATTGAGTCCAACCAAAGTTCGAAAGAGAATAATTCATAAATTTTTGGTTGCAGCTCTAATTAGGTATTCTTCCTTCTCGTTGGACCCAGTTGAACTCAGTTGAAAACGTGGACTTTTTTCTTAGTCAACGTGACGCAGTCGCGCAACATGTGCCTTGGAATCTTATTCTCCTCCAGGAAGAGCCGCCATTCCGTCTAATCATGAAGATGTGACGTATTGAGATGTGTACCTCTAGAAAACTCACTATCCAATCAATATCCCTTCTCCATAGGTACTGATGGGATTCTACCAGGTGTTTACCCATATGTATATCGGGTAAATACCAGGTAAATATAGGATAAATTTTATTTTTTGCAATTTATAAAAGCATTTGAAAAGCAGCAACTGGCAACTTTTCTTTGTCAATCAATACATTTGGCTGCTTGTTTCCTTGATACCAATACTCAAGAGCGCGACTTAACTTCATCCGATTATCTTATTGCGATACAGTTTATTTATGATATGGGTATCAATTTTAATACAAATCTAATGGTTGACCCTGGAAACTATAAAACTAGGATTTGTGGAGTACAAATTTTGAACAGAATAGCGGATCGTGAATTGACTGTTCCATGCCTTCAGCAGCCACTGAACGCTCTTTGGGCACTAAAAGTTTCATCAACTCAAAGAAACGAAACAAATTAATTGCATATAATGCGAGAAAATTCTTTTTTTTTACCACATAATTGGAATCTCTGCAATAAACACATCAATCATCAATACTGCTAATTCATTTGAAGAAGTACCTTCCACTTCCCCTGGTACCCTCTCTTTTGCACTTCAATCTTCTTTTAATTATTTGTGGTGTAAAACTGACAATAACAGTGACAGTGATTTCGATTAATGTAATGTATTATTGTAAAAATAAATTGTCTATATAATTAGTCATTATCATAAATTGTTATTTTGCTACTGTTCTGTAAAATTAATTATAAAATTCACTAAACGTTGCCGCACAATTCACAAAATTTTCTACAGCATTGTTTATTTACCCATTTTTACCCAATTTACCCATTTTGCCGGGTATTTAGCAATTGGGTATTTACCCTTTTGCCATCTCTATCCATAGGAGAAAAACGCCCCTAATCGTTAAACGTTGTTTTTCACATGTGTCTAAGCCTAAAATATGTGCTTTGTTTATCGGTGTTAGTAATAATTTGATTGTCGTATTACTGCAATTGAACCAAACCGATTTAAATCAAATTGGGATTGTGCATATCTGTGCAAAAGAAACTTTACAACCTTATAGTATATACATTAGGGCCGGTCGATTTAAAAATCGCCCAAGTGAAAAGGAAAATCGTATTCTAGGGATCAAAATAAGAAACTTTTCCCGGAGAACTTTACCTCTAAAATAAATTCTGATGTTCCTTATTTTGACTAAAAGGTAAAATTTTGAAAAATCCCACTTTGACCCATTTAAAGTGCCACAATCGGGTCTAAAATCTTAAAAATCGCCCAAGTGAAAAGGAAAATCGTATTTTAGGGATCCAAATAAGAAACTTTTCCCGGAGAACTTTACCTCTAAAATGAATTCTGATGTTCCTTATTTTGACCCAAAGCAAAATTTTGAAAAATCCCACTTTGACCCATTTAAAGTGGCACAATCGGGTCTAAATGTATGACCGGAACATCCCTGGGGGGTACTCCATACAAAAATTTCATAAAATCACCATTTTTGGCACTTTAAATGAAACAATCAGCGAAATCGCTATGTTTTTTTTTTTTGTTTTGAAATTTACTTTTTTTAATACAACTTAATAATAGAAAAGTTGTCGGTTCAATACCAGGCCAGACCATCTTAAAAAAGAAAAACATTTTTCGACAGCGGTATCACCTTATAACATTAGCTAGTAACTGGTTATGAGTATAAATACTATAAAAAATTTGCCGTTCGGAGCCGGTCCCTTTCAATGAGTTTAAAAATGGAATCGGGTGCAGTTCATTGAGTGAAATGTTCCTTCATGAAATGTTATGGGAATTAATAGAATAGTAGAAAAGTAAATAAAAAAATTATTCTTTGAAATCTTTTTTGCTGTCAAGTCTGGGCTCTCTGTTGTCGTCGTCATAACAGCGTCTACATTTTCTGGTATAACTGGTTTGGAAACGCTAGCTAGCAATTGAACATGTCGTTTCATTCCTTGTATATTTGACGGAATATTGAGATCATTAAACGGTGGATCATATTGATTTAAATATTCTTTCAATGTATCGTACGAAATACTTCGCGCCAATGGTGGTGGTTCAAAAACGTTATTTATTTCGTTTATATTGGTCATTACCGTGTAATATGTGTAATAAAAGTTTATATCTGGTTTTTTATCAGCACTAAGTTCCTTTGAGTCTTCAACATCGGTTCGATAACGTAGATTTTTTTTTATAGCACAATCCCGCTTTTCATTGCTATCATCAAACAACATTGATAGCAAGATAGTTTGCAAACTCTTTTGTTTTAGTTTTTAAAATATATTTTAAAAGTTATCGCTATTGGGGAACCTTTCGGAATTGATTTAAATAACTTTAACTAACAAACCAGTAACATTTTGCTGATCTGAAAGCAAGCAAAATTATGCTTGAAAAGTGTGTAATGATATCAAAAAGAAGTAATATTTATACATGTCTAATTTTTTAATAGGGCGTGGCGTGGTGTAGTGGTTAGAACGCACGCATAACAACACAAACGACCTAGGTTCGAGCCCCAGCAGAGAAAAAACTTTAATTGTGGTTTCAAATGGTTAATAATAAAAAAGGCTTCAACTTCCCTCCAGAAAACTCCATTAAAAAAAAAAAAAAAGAAAAAAGCCCCCCGACCCTTCTCGCATACCTCTGGCGATGATGATAAACATCAGACGAATGATCAGGAAAAACACGCCACCTCTGGGAAAAATTACAATGATAAAGTAAAGGTCACCACCAGTTAGCAAGGATCTTCACCACTACACAAAAAAAAAGTCATGTGGAGGAAGCTACAGCGGATTAATCATCTACTTAGCTTGAAATATCAAATTTATTAAAGAAACTGAAACAAAGCAATAGATGCTTTGTGGAAAGCCAAAATGCGTGCTCCCTAGGACAATAATCATAAGCATTTGCTATTTGACACACAAAGTAGCCATATTTTACATACAAAGTAGCCGTATTAAATTGTCTTTTTTCATTATTCGATAAAATAATGACAAAAAAATTCTTCGACTAATCGAACAACGATCAATCGAGTGAATACTCTACTAAGTAGACATCACTGAATCTTGCACTTTTCGCTTTAATACAGAAGAACTAATATTTTTAACACTCTTCTTAGAGCTCCTTGTGACGTTTTTTAAGCATTTAGGCTTACACTCTGCAATATTACCCAAAAACGTAAGAGAAATCTGCTTCTATTTTTTTATTTGATTGAGTATTTACAGTTTTATAGGAACTTATCTCTTCAACTTAAAAACATGCACTCAGTTTTGCTTCCCACTGTACTTGTAAATAAAAAAATAAATATTATGTCCACTGATTTTTTTTAGAAAAGAACAAAATTGAAAAACAATTGTTTCATTATCATTCCATCATTGAATCATTTTATAATTATTGATTTCCTACAAAAAGTGATTTTCAGATTTTATTTTTATTTTAATATTTGTAAACTAAAACATTTTTTTATGGTAATTATTTCTGTTCTACTTTTTACAATTTCAGAACGAAAATTTGTATAAAATAATTTCGATGATGTCACTGCTACTGTTTCATGAATTTCATGTTTTACTCAATTATTGGAATTTAAAGTGAAATACGAACAGATTTATGCAAATTATTAAGCTTGTCTTTGCTGTCGTTATCGTGATCCTAAGATTTTCATAATATATTGGATTTTTATTGCGGATCTTAAGAATTTGAAAAAAAGGAATACATAAATAAAAGTTTGGTGTCAAATAAGTATGAAAACTTTGAAGCATATTGTACATCCAGTGAAAAAAGAATTTCGAAGGGAAAAATGTGGTTTCGAACACTCACCGCCAGACGATTTTGTTAAATCACAAGTAAGTAAAATTCGAAGATTTCTTTGATGACATAATATACAAATATAATATTAAAAAGGTATGGTGGTTTCATTTTACAAATAATGTTCATGGCTACTTTTAAAGCATTTTCACATATTCGCAATTAAAGCCTTTTATACACCAAAATATTTATTGCTTTTCCTGATACTCAAACACCGCTACTTCTTTTTATTATTATCGTCTTACACCGTTACAGAAATGAGCTTCAGCTTATTCTACTGTTCTCTTTCATTCTTTTCTGTTTTCTGTTTTTTTGTTGTCAGTTACGAATACCGAAAATTCGCAGGTATTTTTCAATGCAATCTTTTCATTTGGTTCTTGGCTGTACTCTTTGTATAGAGCCAATGCTCCAACATGTATTCGTTCACTTCGAAACAATTCATCAGTAGGTGTAGTAATTTCCAGGAAAATGGAAAAAAAATTTAGACTTCGAAGACACTACTTAGCCCTTAAATACATAAATTTGAAATATATATGTACGTATTAAATTGTAGCAATAATTTTTGTTCTATTATAGTATTCTGCTGGAAATTACGAAAGCTTTAGAACCAAAAAAAAGGTACAGACGGTGTTTACAAAAAACTTCATTGAAACCAAACCGTTGCTGGATTTACTTTTATATTTACGTATTATGAAAGTAAACATTCTTACCGTAAAAGTCCGTGTTCAACCCAATGAAGAGAACGTGCTGTTACGTTTTAATCTTTTTCAAAACGTTTGAGCTCTTTTTAATACTTAATATTCATTTATACAACACTTTTATTTACGCCTAAGCACCACATTATTTTATGACAGCAAAACGATAAATATGTCCTTATATACTTAATTGCCTACAGTTTGCAAAGTTCTTATATCTTCTATTTTATATCCGTTAATTTTAAACGTGTGAGATTGTGTTACCCAAAAATGGTCGAATTGGCAATGCCATCAGATACACAAATCAGTACGGCAATACCAGGGTAACACATTATCAACTTTTACACAAACCAATAGACAAAAATTCCACAATACTGATCACTGATGTGGTGTATTTTATATTAAAAAAAAAAAAAAATATTTTCGTAACAGCACTACATTTTTGATTTTAATTTTCACTAAATTTTCACAAACAGTTTTTCACGTTTTGTATAAAAGTTCTGAAAAGAATGATAACACGGTGCAACAAAAATGAACGAAGTTGAAATAGCTGAGAGTAGAATAAGGATCTGTTTCTGGAACTTAATAATACAGTTTCAAAGTATTCACCAGTTTGCATGAGTTGCATTATAATAAAGCTTAATAACTCTGACAATTTCCAATAGACTTTTAAACCGTAAGTCTAAATTTATTCATAACTTAATGTAATTCCTTAAGTAAGTCCGCTTCCCATTTAAAACAGTGCAAAAAACGCATCCAATCTTGAAAAATGTGGGAAAAATTTTATGAAAATCGTGTTTGCTTGAGAAATACACCCAGATTCGTCAAGGGTACTTAAGCAGCATATAAATCTGTCTGTTTTCCAAATTCGAAAAGAAACTTTAAATCGGGTAATATTCAGCTAATTTATTAGCTTATAAATGCACGAATGTCCGAAAAACCGGTTATTTACCTGTAACTGGAGATTTTGGATGTGTTTCGAAAATATCAGAGACAGATCCTTGTTCTGCTCGGCAGCGCCTATGAGAAAAATAGTGTCACTTGCCAGGTATTCTCTTTTGACGCACCGTGTAATTTCTGAAAAATTATTTTGTAGATTGCATTTTAGTTGGTACCGTTATTTTTAACTAAAGCGTATAGTTTGCTATTTTTGTTTAAACTTGTTTTTTCTGACGACGGCCTTAGATATTTAAAGGTTAAGATCAATTAAATTAAATAACATTCATTATTCGTGCAAAGTTAACATAATATTGTTACGTTTTTACCTTTTTAAAAACGTGCTTTTATGAGTTCGTAGATTGTAGTTCAAATAAAATAAATTTTGTGTTTGGTTTTAATTAAAAATCCTCTATTCAACACAGTTTTGTGTACCACTGCTTGCAATCTTTTTACAAGCAATAACAGTTTTTGTTCTTAATTACTCTGTCTGTTTACAACTTTGTAAACAACAACAATTACTCGACAGATCTTTCTTCCTAAAGATCTTACAGCCCGATCGTAGCTATAATTTAGGTCCGATCACAACCTTTTCAACCAGAGGCTATCCACACTTAACTCTCTTTGCTGAGTTAGCTCCAACTACACTGGATTTTTACTGCCCGATTCACTTCACGAGTTTACTCCTTATAAACTCTCTTCACACAAACTGCACTCGCTGAGTTTACTTTACTCAAACTGCACTCGCTGAGTTTACGGCACATAAACTATTGCTGTTCGTATCGATGTGATTTTTTATGTGGCTAAGTAAACAACACATCGAAAGCTCTCGATGATTGAACTGTTTTAGATTTCTTTAATTTGTTTTGGCTTAAATTTAACAAAAAAAAAAAAAAATCCTTTGACCTCTTTTATTACCGAAAATTATTTGTAATTTAGAATTACTCGTACAAATAAAACAATTCAAGGTGAAATACATACATATATTCACATCTCAATTATTCATATTCTAATATTATACAAAAAAAAGCTTACAATTTTTTAGTAAGAAAAAAATCTCAAGGTTACTTTTCAGTATAATCCTAAATGTTTGATTATATTACATACCATTCATTTTATCGACAATCAAATTATCCCTTAATCTAACCGCAAACATCTGTTTAAAAACCCAGTATTTAAAAAAAATTAAAATTTTTTCCGTTATACAATTCCTAATTTGTGTGTTTTGATTTAGGTCGACGTTCAAAAAAGTGGAATAAGCAGGCTACACCTACAAACCCTTCTATTCTATGGCAACCGTTATAAAAAAAAAATTAAAATTAAAACACGCACATGTAAAAGAAGTCCCAGCTATTTTCTTAAGGAATACAAACTTCAATTACATTTTTATTTCAATAAACCAAGTCAATGTGTTACCTTGAAAGGAATTCCCAAAAAAGGATGGTTTTAAAGGGATGTTTTTTTCTTCTGTATTTAAATGACATTGACTCTTCATTAAAAATGCAAAAATTATTAAGAACAAATCTGGGTCATTGCCTTTTTAACATTTTATTTTAAGAAAATAGTAACCTTTAATAAACATCAACGTTCCTAAGATTAACGTCAAGGTAATTTCTCTTTTAAGGAGCGATCCTATCTTTTCCACTCTTTACAACTGTATTTCTTAATTTTTGGTGAAATATGAAAAATCATTTGTTTTTGATAATTCGATTACACTAACAAAAATGAATAAAGTGAACATACTCGCATGTGGGCAGTGATACTATTTTTCTGATAAGCACTATCGAGTACAACAAGAATTTGTTTTTGAAATATTTAAAATGCCTCAGATTTATGAGCTAAGGCTAAAAAACCGGATTTTCTAACCTTCTTGCACTATAAGCTAATAACTCGGCTAATTATTAACTGGTTTTTGGTTTATAATATGGAAAGAGCAGCAACAGAAATATAGCCATGCGGTTTGTCCGCTATTGCATAGGATATCTGGGGCGTATGCATAACATACTGGGAATTGTTCATTAATCTTGAGTGCCTTTGGATGCTAAAGCAAGATATTCGACGTTTATCCTTACTTGGGGTTATGGATATTAGGACATTGAAGACAACTGAATAGACAACTATTCTCATTCACGTCGAATAGTGATCACATGATGGAAAATGAACCCACCTGCTACGAAACCAGGCGGATTTGGCCACATTTGAGTTGCCGGAGAATTGAATTGCTAGAACCCTTATACGGGCTATTATTGACTGTTGAGCTCTTGGCAGACATGCTCAAAGGATTGGAAATCCATGTAATTATCTTTGCAAAGTTGCAATTATGACCAGAACATCTTTTTTAGCACTGCGCAAAAAAAGAGCCCAGAATTCGACGATTCGATACTTTCAGTGCTTGTTAGGAGGAGATTCGACGATAGTGACTACTTCCAACTTACGAACTGGACTAAATGCCTTGCCTTCATTAGGGCGACTGAATGGTAAACTGTTGTCAGACAGCAGCTGCTAGGAGAATGGTGTAGCAATAGACACATAGTACCACAATGGGTTTCTGGTTTCCCTGATTATTATTATCAAACTGTAGATTTTCCAAAGGCAGGCACCACGATCTCAAAGACCTTTGCGTTCTACTGTAGTCAACAAAAATTATCCATATTATCATTCTTACACATCTTAATGTGCACTCCCTCCAGCAATCGTCAACTGACAACATTCCACTCAATTTTCTCCAATATAGAAAGGCCCAGACCGAAAGCCATGTACACACAGAAAGCCATACTCCCAGCACCGCCGGAAGGGTTACTCTAGTATTATATGAAAATTAACGTGTGTTTATTTGACGACTGTGTACAGCTAAACAGCAAATTCTACAGTGTCTTCCTAGAAGGTACTGTAGGATATCTTAAATGTTTGGTATGTATTTAGTCAGACCAAATTCTGAAATTTTATCTGTAACCGTTCTTAGGATATACTACAATCAATATTTACATAGTTTGTATGGGAGGTACCAAGCAAACTTGCCAAATTTCGCGCACTTTTTGACTGCTGATTTTTTTTTGACTATGAATTTATTTCAGCCAAGTTTAGAGACTTTCTTTTACCATTTTAAAGATATAGGAAAATAAATATTTACTTTGTATGGGTGTGGCACCGGCCAGTTCCAGAGAGATACAGTAAAAATTTCAAGAAAATCACTTAAGCCATTTAGCTGTCCATAAGGTACAAACAAACCAACATAAAAAAACACGCATTCATTTTTATATATGCGAGGGGTACTATTTATATTTCGGGAATAGCAAATAACAAATATTTTTAAATGAAAATGGCCTTATTGTTCTTCAAAATATTCCCTTTGATGATCAATACATTTTTACATTCGTTCAAACCATTTCTCAAGCAGTTTTTCTATTCCTCTTGAGACACCTCTGAACCATGGTTTTTGAATGCTTCAACTGCTACTTCGGCGCTCGTAAATCGTTGACCACGCTGTTTACCTTTGATATTCGGGAACAAGAAGTCACTTGGTGCCAATTCAGAGCAGTACGGAGGATGAGACATCAATTCGTTGTTTTAACTGCTCAAAAATTCACCTGTCTGACGAGATGTGTGAGAGCTCGCACTGTCATGATGGATAACGATTGGTCTACGGCGGTTGGTTTTACGAATTCCTCCGAAGACTTCCGAGAAATGGTCGTGTCCCATCAGAATTGACCGTCCTACGTTGCCTAAGCGGCCCATTTGGCCGAAGAAACACTCGACAATTTTCTAACTCATTGACTCATACACATATATCCATGATTCGTCACCTGTCAAGACCTTATTAACGTTTTTTGAATCACCACGGTTGAACTTTGCAATCATTTCCTTACATCACTCAACCCGGGCCTTTTTTGGAGCGATTGATAAATAATGGGGTATCCAATGAGAACAAATTTTTTACAACTAAGGGTTCATGCAAAATCGTATGTATTGAATTGGAACTAATGTGCAAGGATGCCACTATCGCACAATATGTAACATGGCGATCTTGTATTATTAGTTCACGCACTGCATCGATGTTTTGTGGCACAGCAAATTAGAACTTCCATTTTTGGTCAAATTGGTTTTCTTAACTCACTGTAAACAAAACAAATAGCACTTGTACATTAAAACGTTGTGAGTACGTCTATGCTAAAAAATGTCAAATTTTATTATGGTGTTGCCCAATTTTAGCTATTGACATAAGTGTTGTCAGTTCCCTAAATAATTGTTTGTAATATCAAGTACAAACATACATATATACATACATATGTATATATGTAAATACAATATTAAATTTCTTTAATAAGTATTCCTTCTTTTCAGTGGCAAAATCGTACCAAAAGCGTCGTTTATTTAATTTATCGTTGGTTGTTGGCGCTATTCTTTACTGCCGTAGTCATTGAGTCCATGATCGACCCGGATGAAGGTTCTAATTTTTGGCTGTATTTTATTTACATGACCAATTGGGGCATTATGATGTGTATGATAACGAATCTGTACGCAGCAATACTGGTCACAATATGGCACTATCATCCCGAATATGCGGGTAAGTAATTCAAAATAGAACCAAAATGTAAACAAAATCAGTTATTTGTCTTCACTTAGATAAACTTTTAAATTTGGGTTCTTTAAAAAGTCCTTTTCGCATTTATTGGGGCATGCATATAACGACACTGGTGGTATCCATTGTTATTACAATAATCTATTGGAGTGTTTTGTATGATGGTATGTATGATGATGGTAATTTGTGTGTGTATGATAGTCATTTTTAAAACAACTGTCTTTTATCTTAATTTTCAGCCAAGGAAAGTACTTTAAGTGCTACAAACCTTTTAACACATGCCTTCAATTCGGTGTGCATGTTTATCGATTTACTCATAGTAGCCCATCCCTTAAGACTGTTACACATGTTTCTGCCAGTAGCCTTTGGCCTGTTCTATGCTTTCTTTTCTATCATCTATCAACTGTCTGGTGGCTATAATAAGTAAGTGCCAGAACTGAAGTCTCTGCGACTAACGCTATGTATTCAAATAAATTGTTGTTGTTTTTTATAATGTATTTTTCATTTACATTCCTAGGAAGGGCAAACCGTATATTTATCATGTGATTGATTGGAATAAACCTGTTAATTCTACACTGACGGTGGTGGGTGTAATTTTGTTAAGCTGTTGTGTTTACATGGCCTTATTTACGATTTACAAATTAAGGACACTGCTCTACAGGCGTCTCAATAACGCCACTTTCATTTTACCCACAACAACACCACCGCCACCGATTACTAAGAAACATGTTGGTACTGGCATCAAACATACTTCTTCGGGCATTTCAATGGTATTGGGTAATTTTGATGGTCACACAAATCCAGCGTTTTCAAAAAGTTCTGAAAATATTACCAAAAATTAGTTTAAGATTAACAAAAATTAATCTGTAGTCGTATTTACTCTTTTTTTTAGTAAAATTTAAACAATTAGTTCAAATTTAGCTATAAATTAGATCTTAATTCAGTTCTATTCTGCTAGATAATATAGGTTAAGAAATCTCTTTAATGGGAAAATATTTTAATAGATTTGTTTTAAGTGATCTTTTTAACTTTGTAAATAAGTATTGTCGGTTTAAAAGTTTAAGAACTATAATAACATAATATTTTATGCTAAGGGTCTCACTGGAACGCAGAGTAGGAAGAGTGCTCGATTTGACTTCGTGCGTAAAGAACGATTCTTCTTGAGAGCTGAACCTGAAAAGAATTTAAAATACGACTCGTGAGAAGAATAAAAAACAAAAGAATTTAAATATACAACTCGAAACGCAAACCGAGTCGAAAAGCTTCAAAACGAGTTGAAAACGAGCAATTCTTTTTAGTAAATGTTTTTTGTGTAATATAAAACATGCATGTCAGTGTGTGTGATACTTATTGGTCGCCGCACACAAAATATACATGTGTTCATACACACATATGAATGCATGGTATTACGCATTTAATCTTTTATACTACGTTCGCACGACGACGTTATTTCGTCATTCGCTCTCTCATTTATAATACAACCTCCGATTATAAGCTTAATTACATCAATTTCCATACAAAATTTTGAGAGAGAGAGTCACTCAAATTGTAATTAATTCTATTTCTATTACCCTGTGTAATTAGTATCAGGGTTGCCGTTTTGATTATTTCGAACCAAAATTGGTTATTTTTTTCTTCGATATGTAGATGTGGACTTT
The DNA here is from genome assembly GCA_023159175.1 of Wohlfahrtia magnifica. Classification (NCBI taxonomy): domain Eukaryota; kingdom Metazoa; phylum Arthropoda; class Insecta; order Diptera; family Sarcophagidae; genus Wohlfahrtia; species Wohlfahrtia magnifica. The sequence continues at coordinate 1,264,764 of JAKWBJ010000221.1, read as the reverse complement.
TTTACCATTTTGGTTACTTTTTCTCGAAGTAAAAAATGAAAATAATGATTTAATATAATTTTTATAGCTCAGGTTCTTATTTAGTGTATAGCTTCATGAAACGGGATTTTGGCAAACTTTGGGCTTTTGTGTTACTATACTATGAACTTTCCCACAGCATTTCGTGCCAAAAGACTGCTAATTTGATGCAAATCAAATGGTAGTCGGACGCCAAGTCTGGATAGAGAGGGCTAATATTATTATTAATAGCTTTAACTGGTCTTGCATCATCTGGGTGAACTTTGTCACAATGGAATATAACGGCTTCAAGTTTTTGGCCAAAGCTTGAACTTTGAGATGTCGTAATAGCTCTAGTTTTCATCGCCAAACTGCATCGCTGAAACTGCAATAACATTTTTTGTGATTTTCCAGCAACATTTCGGACATGATATTTCGTCTTTCAACACCTCGCAGCATTAACTCGAGCGGTACTCAATACCATTGCTTTTTTGATGAATCCTGCTGCTTGTAAATGTTTTGCTTGTATGGCTTTTTTAATTTAGAAAAGAAACTTTATGGAGTAAAGCTTTCAATTCATCATTTCTGAATATATTTGACTGACTTGAGCGGTTTTTCTTTTCTGTGTCAGAGTCATCACTTCTGACACCCAGAAATCATCTCTCGCACGTTGAGATCGATGGAATATGTTTAACTTCAACGCTACTATTTGGTTCGGGTATTTTGCAAATTATTAATATATGTTAGTAAGGGCTATTGAGCCTAAATTAGAAACAAATAAATTTTAAAACCTCATTTTAACCAAACATATGAAATAATGATATTTTCTATTGTGCAAAGTTTGTTAAAATAACGTTAAAAGTTCAGAACAAATAGGACTTTCACCAAGTTTTTTGTCGATCTATATTCAGCAAATCTTGCTATAAATTCCATATATAAAATTATATCCTATTGTTTTTGTATTAAAACTGGGACTTAAAATTTTATTTATTTTTGGTTACATTTTTATTGAAATTTGCTTACAAAAAATTCGAAGTTGTGGCAACACTGATCAATAACATCTAATTCTTATAAAACTGAATAAATAGAGGGCTGATCCTGCGATTCCGTTGTTTATTGTTGTACATACATATAATCTGTCTGAAAATGTTAAAAATTGCAATTGATCTTAGTATACGTATTAAAATATTATTTTCATTTTTGCTTATACTATAAGTTAATAATCTTAAAACCTATCTCTAAGTAGTATATTTGTAAAAATTTCTAATAAAATTTCTAATTTCAGAAATTGTAATTGAATTTATTTATTAAACAGTTTACAGGAATAGTATGTAGTTAGTTTAGACTCAGGGGAAAAATATATTAGTAGTAAAATTATAATGTATATTAAAAATAGTTATTAAGAAACAATTTACGATACAATAAAAATTATAATTTTAAAAATACTAAAGCAGCGTCGCTTATCCATATTGTTCAGATTACGAAGTTTTTTGCCCGTCTTTTTATTCTCTTCGTGAACATTACAACCAGGGTTGTTAAAAGAAAAAATCCTGCCAAAAATTTTCTTGAAATGTACCAAAAACAACTTTACCGCTAACCTTTATTACATAGTTTTTCAAATTATATCTCACACTGTATTTTTGGATATTGCTTTTTTAATTCATTAAAAAATATTTTTGTTTTATTTTCTTATCAAAAGTTTAAGAAATTGTAAGAAATAAAAAATACTACAAAATCTTATATAAAAAAAAATTCATACGGTTTGTCTATATTATTTCAAATGGCAACCATATGTACAACAAAAAATATGTGTGTGAGCCACAATTTTAAAACAGTGTCTTGCTTATGGCCAAAGAAGAAGGACTGTATCGCATGTTTTTGTGTTTTTTTAATTTCGCATGACTTAGAAGAGAGTTAAAATTTTGCTTATTACCAGCGTTGCCGTTTTGGTTATTTTTAACTAAAATTGGTTATTTTTTCCTCTGATGTGTAGATGTGTACCTTTTTCCCAGTTTGGTTACTTTTTCTTCGAAGTAAAAAAATGAAGATAATGATTTCTGTTAACGTTTATTACTTAGGTTCTAACTGAGTGTATCACTTTAAAAACGGGTTTTTTGGCAAACTTTGGTATTTTGTTGTGATTATGCTATGATCTTCCCATTCCCATTGGTAACATATGGATTTCGTTCCAAAAGACTACATATGTTTTGAGGCCAAGAATGAATCGAACCAGTTCCTTATATTCTGTTCTAAACTGAAAAGTACTCCGATCGAAACAAATGTCAGTCTGACGGGCAATGTCTAGATTATAAGGCCGCTGAAACAATCTTTTAAATAGTTTCAACTGATCTTGGAACATCTGGCCGAGTGTTGTCCTAAAAGATCTGTTTTTCATCGCCAGAAATAATGGATGCCGATACAATTTTTTCCAACTTGTATAACTTTGTGAGTTTGAAAATAATTTTCATAAAATAATGCCTCCAATTCATCACCTCCGAACATTTTTGCCTGACCTGGAAGGTATGTATTTCCTTTCATGTCATAATCATTACTTCTGAACTGCATAAATAATCTCTCGCACGTTGAAATCGGTAGAACGTATTCAGCTTTGGCAAAAAATCAAAGCAAGAAAGTGCTAAGTGATATCAGACACATATCACTTCAACGCTATTGTTTGGTTCGAGTATTTTGCGATTTATTAAGATATCTCTTAGTAAAGGCTAGTGAGCTAAAATTATCTACAAATTAATTTTAAAGCCTCTAAAGTAAACATATGAACGAACGACATTTTCTATTGTGCGATGTTTGTTAATACATAGTTAAAATATTTAGAACAAATAGGAGAATATGCCTCATCAATTGTTGTACCGCATTTGTTTACCAGTCTATATTCAGTCAAAACTGCTATAAATTTCATATACTCCTATAAAATGGTATTTTTATGTTTTTTGTATTAAAATTATGATTTAAAGTTTTGCTTATTTTTTAGTTACATTTTTATTGAAGTTTGGTTACAAAAAAGTCGAAGTTGTGGCAACGCTGCCTTATTACACTGAGAAGCTAAATATTTATGCATGTTTATTAATACTTTGTATGAATATATATTTCTTTACAGCGCTTTGAAAATTTTTTTTAATAAGTATGTGGGATGTTGAGTGGGAAACACTTTTTTGTATTTTCTATCACTACATTTGTATGTTATCAAGTAATAAAAAATATGTTTGTATCTTGTCTTAAGCGACATTATAATAGAATACATTATTGATTGCATTGTGTTTCTGGAAATGATGGAAACCAATTAGTAAAAAAACTTGAAGAACGTTTTCGACTTAAAAATCTTCATGTTCAAAGTAGACATGCGAGTAGTTTTTTAGATTGCACCACTAATAATCAAATGAAAGCTACATAAGGGGTCCGCCAAATAATTTTTTTTTTTTTTTTTTTTTAAAATGCTATAAAAAAACTACTGAATATTTTCTCAAATTTCTTTTTTTATTTGGAAGTACAATCCTTCCGGTTAATAATGGAAAATAATTTCATTCAAATGGCTGCCTCGGCTGGCCATGCAGTAGCCTATACGATCGGTCCAATTTTTAAGCACATTATCGATTGTGTGCAGCTGTATTTCACCAATGGCTTCACGAATATTGTCCTTTAAAGCGTCAATTGTCTCTGGCTTGTTGGCGGCACCCCACAAATAATAGTCCGACGGTGTCAAATCGCTGCTCCGAGGTGGCCAAACGATATCAGCTCTGCGGCTGATAATGCGATCTTCAAAAACAGGACGCAAAACATCGAGTGTAGCTTCGGCTGTGTGGCACGTAGCGTCGTCCTATTGAAACCAAATGTTGCCAATATCCTGTTAAATTTTTGTGAACAAAAATTCGTTCAACATGGCCCGATAATGATCGCTATTAACTGTAGCGGCCATTTCTTGCTCATTTTCGAAGAAAAATGACCCAATTATGCCTCTGGACCAAAATCCGCACCAAACAGTGACTCGTCTTGGGTGTATCGGCTTTTCAATGTATGTGTGCGGGTTTTCTGTGCCACAAATGCGACAATTTTGCTTGTTTACATATCCGCCAAGATCAAAATGAGCTTCATCTGAAAAGATGATTTTTTTTTTTTTGGCAAAATCCGTATCTTCTGTAAGTCGATCGCAGGCCCACTTAGCGAAGCGTATACACAACCATATTCGTTGGCGGAAGGATAAAACTAATTATCTGTCAAATCAAACATGAGAAAAGTGTTACCATTCACGAAATAAGCACTAGTTGAAAAAAAAAACGTTAGAAGGCGGACCCTTTATATTATTAGTTTAGCTTTAACAAAAATATGTCGCCCTTTTTAAAAATAATGCATTTATTTGGAGAAGTAGGCACAAAAATTATACTTTATATCGTATCCTTACCTCACATCTACTAATAGCCACTTTTAATTTTTAATTAAGAGATAAGTTTTCATGCATACATTTTGTTGCTTTATAAATACATAATTTTTCTCAATTACGACAAAATTTCTCATTTTTTCTTCGTACAATTTACAGTGTGCCAAATCATCATTCCTACATTTTTTCAAAAAGCATTATTTTTAAAGCCACCTTTGTCAACAAAATAAATAATTAAAATAATCTTTTTTATACGATTTTCTTTCTTGAAAGAAATATACGAAAACTATTTTAATCATAAATTTTTTGAAAAATAACGAAATTCAAGTAAATCAAATTTGCAGGTTGTATGAGTTTGTATTTCTCATATGTAAATTAGAACATAACAAAGTAATACCAGTTTTGAATATGAAAAAACCTTAAAGTGTACTTTAGTTAAAATGCTGATTTCGAATAAGAATTTTTAAAAAAGGTTTTTTAACCTTAAAGTGTGTTTTAGCTAATTTGTATTCGAAATTCAGAATTAAATTTTTTTGTGAGTATAGCCACATATTAAAAAAATAACAAGAATAATAAGGACAAGTGATTATCAATAATTAAACCTTTGGTGAAAATTTAAACAAAACAAAAAGCTAATCAGTCAGGCAAGCAGTTACTAAAATTAATAATTAATTAAAGGCCTTCAACACTTTCTCAAGTGAAAACTGAAATAAAAAACGAGGTATTGTAAGCAGATTATACCTAACGGGGTGGATAGAGGGTTATGATTTCATAAGTGTAAAGAAGTAAAAAAAACTAAAATTTTGCTAACGAAAGGCGCCTCTACTTGTTAAAATACCCTTAATTCAAGCTATAATTGTTAGTTGGTTAACGTGATTCACTGCGCTGAAACAGTCAAGTAGAACCGAAAGAATACCGTGTTGACAAGACTACACCACTCTTCAGATGTGTTGTCGATGCATCGTAATGCAATTGTAACTCAGTTGATAATTATGTCTAGAATCTGGTGTATATAGCTGCTTGAATAGTATATTGCTGCCAAGGAATCTGTAAAAGATTGTGTCTTCTTTTTCCATCATTGCAAATATCCAATGAGCAGTTATTACTGCCCAAAACCTCGATACATAGCCCTGCTCTCCTTTCTATTATAGACTGCAAGTTGTAGAATGTGTTTCATATCAATGTGGCCATTTATTTTTAGATTTTTGAAGAAATACTCTGAAAAACCCGCCTAATAAGCATAATAGGGTATTATTGTAACACTTCTATAAATGCATTCTGAAATCTACTGTAAGAGATACTTGCGTTATAATTAAGGGCTGAGTGGGAGTAGTATTCAATTCTTACTAAGAATTTGACAAATTCAGACTTTTGAAGCGACCATTGACCTCATTGCAACTTCAATACAATAGTCAGGCAGCAGCTTTAGATTGTGAAGCTCCCGAAGATCGTGTTAATAGAAATAAAACCCTAGTAAACCCTAGACGATTTTTTTTTCGTTTGGGCTTATTTTTTTCTCTGTCACTCCTCTAGGTAGCATATTGCCTTTACACAAAGCATCCATTACAGTTTCATTAATCAAGTTGATTTTTCAAGCGAAGAATGAATGTAATGGTGAAGATCCTTGCTAAGTGGTGGTGGTAATCTTTACTTAGCATTGTAATTTTTTCTATAGTAGGAGGCGTTTTTCTCTTGATCATTTGTCTGATATTTGTCATCTTCACCAGAGGTAAGCTGGAAGGTCGGTTGTTAACGGTAAAGTTGCTGGTGCCCATTTTACCAATATCAACTTGTAATCCTTTAACTCTCTTATAGGTTTCAATGCCAGTCGTAAGTTTATAGATCTTTTTAGCAACACCATCAGGAGCTGTACCACCGTTTTCGCAATTTTTCTTTTTTGTGCCTTCTTCTTTTAGGTAGAGTTGTCTGGAGGGAAGTGAAAGTATCTTTATTAAACACTCGAAGCCACAATTAAATATTTTGTGTTGTTATACGTGCGCTCTAACCACTACAGAATTCAGAATTAGATGCAGAATTTAAAATTAGATGCATAATTACACTGATTTTCAGTTACATTCTAAATTGAAAGCTGCAATTTTGTAAAAGCTAAAAAACAGCTGGTAAGTGGTTAAATAGCTTTGTCAAATTCCTGCACACAGTGTCAGATGTCACTCGACCCGTCTTTACTGAAAACTCAACCCTCGAGCATTTCTAAAATTCCCAAGTTTTTTTTCACTCATGTCTACTTTGTTTTTTAATTTCACCTTGCCCACCCTTTTCTTTAAAAAAAATCGACCCTCAAAGTTTCTAACATTCAAATCACACGCAAAAGGTGTTTAAAGAAAATAAAAAACATTTGTTTTTTAAAGTTTTTCATTCATAATTCTCTTCCACATTTTTTTTTTTTTTTCTGAAAAAGAATAGTCGTATGTACATATGGTACATATGTATGTTAATTGATACGAAACATATTACAAATTATAATACAAAAGACAAAAAAAAAAAAACAGTTCCAAGTTCCCAAGAGAACTCTTGCATTTTTAAATTCTTAATTAATATTTTATGATGGATGGCATAGACCATTACCTAGAATTCTAATAAACTTATCGGTTAGAATAAGTGACATGAACCTTATACAGTTCTATGTATACGGTACAATATTGATTATACCAGCAAATATTGTATGTGTTTTCATCTTTTAAGATGTAAATTGAAAAACATACTCACCCCTACCATGAAAAATTTTTCCCTCGAAATGTTTCCCATTTCCCACAATTGCAATCATGAATAATATTCCCATGAAATGTTTTCTGATTATTCGGTGCGGAATGACAGCCCTGTAAGAATTCCTCTGATCGTAAATAGTATTTGTTCCCTTTTCCCACTGATTTGTTCACATATTTTTTTTTTTTTTTTTGGGAGTTGCATTTATCATTTAAGTATTTATTTCTTTTATTGAATAATTAAAGTTTTTATTAACTTATTTTAGGACTAGAAGTGTTAATAAAGTGTAAAACAATATAATTCACTATAAAATGCAGAGTAAAAGATTTATTTCCTGTAATTTAAGAGACGTGTTGGCTGAATTTTAAAATTCGCTGTAAAAAAAATAAAAATAAAAATATATCGACAACGGAATCGGCGTCCTCCTTTGAGCCATCATATTCTTCGCCACTACCAAATATGGCATTAAATCCATCGTCACCTTGCTCTTCATCGGTTCAATTTGGTTTTTTGTTTTGTTGATTTTTATTTTATCTGGTAGAAGTTGATCGATGGGTATGCCATTGGGATAAATATACACTTTTAGTTTTATTTTTCTATTCTTTTTGGCGTTTAAGCCATTTTTAAATTGTTATTGTTTGGCCACACTCACCAATTTCTTGCTGAAGAAAAGTCTGTTTTGTTTTTGCTCTTCCAGCTTTTGTTTGTGCAATTCTTTGCACGATAATTGTTTTACAGGAGTTTGTTTTAATTTTAATTACTTTTTATTAAATTTTTTTCATACTGATCATTTTTGTGTAAACATTTGACTTTTTAATGAAAATTCACACATTTTTTCTTTATTTATTTTTGTTAACATTCAACGTAAAATGATAGCTTGTAAAGAGGGAGCAAACATATTATGGGTGATTCATGATAGCAATTTTTCCTTCGAGGGGAATGAAAATTTCATGGGAATAGAAATTTCCCATGTTATTCATGATAGGGGTGACTATTGATTTAAGTTATATTAATTACTATATTAATTATTTATAATTATGTTGATTATATTAATTGATTTATAATTATATAATTATATACAATTATATATTGATTACATGGCTAGGCTCCACTCACATCTATGCTAAATTTCTCGGGTACAATTTCAGGATATTCTCAAGGTCACGGGTTTTCCACAGATGTCATTGCCAGGTTTGAGTAAAACATGAACAAGTACCAACCTATTTTCATGTCCATATCTTAACTACTATTGTTCGATTATCAAATCTGTAAAATGTAATTCAGCATACTATTAGCAAAGGGTTAAACAACCAACAAACTTACGGCGAAATATTCAGATTGGAAATCCCACCAAAAGCCTGTAAGCTTAAAATTGAAAACTAAGTAATAAAAATCCTTAACACCGAATGTCGCCGTTGAACCATTATACCAGCGTACTCGAGAATTTCTTCATACGAAAGGCTGGTCAAATCTGGTATGACAATCCGTGTTGTAGAATCTCTATGTTGATCGAATACCTTTTGTGTCGTTGTCTTCCTAGGCTCTCGTGCAGGAGATTTCGCATCTTGTATGCATTTATGATCCAAACTCTAACCTCTCTGTCATGTATAGACAGACCCTGCTACTAACCTTCAGTTTGCGAAGGGCTTCGGCTGGTTGTGACGTCGGGATTATTAGGATTCCGGGGAGTAGGATCTTCCAGTTTCTTTCTTTATTTCCTATTTTTTTCTAGTCTTTTCTTTTTGATTTTTGTAGGTTATAACTTCTGCTTGGAGCGACTACTATGAACCACATGATCTTCGAGTGTTTTGCGCCCACCGATCTTGGATCAGTGAATGCTCGTCCTCAAGGCAAACCAAACCAAACTATCGCCAAAAGTGAATCATAAGAGAATGGAATGTTTTTGCATACATATCATCGCATTCGAAGAGTCACTACTGGACATTCATGCAAGACATGTGTATAGAACTGGGCCACCCAGCTAGTAACTTCTGCGGAAGAAGCGGAGACAAGGAAAAAGAGGAAACGATTCTTTAACTACTGGGCACATGCCAAGCGTCTTGTGGTACAAGGAGGAAGCATTTTATTTTGTCGTTGAGATTGGAAATCAGGTGTATTTTAAAAATCTTTAAATATTAGGTATTATGACCCGCTTAGGCTATTCGGGCATATCTGTTCTTCTAAGTACATCCGATAAGTTTTGATGTTTTTATTCTATAGAACGCATTTTCGAAGTCGACGAAGACAAAGTGTTAAGACGAACGATTTTTTATTGTGGTATCCAAATTTTTCTCCGAATTCTTATCAATATTTACTAGAGGGAAATATACACTCCTCCATATTTTGCAAAACAGCTAATACAGTATTTAAGCGGGCAATTTAAAGTTCGTTTTTAAGAGCTCAGTTGTGATGTTGTCATTAGCGGACAATCAATAAAATTTATTTATATTAGAGATCAGCGTTCTGTAGTGGTTAAAGTGCAGAAGTGCTTGTCTACGAGACCAGGCATCCCAGCTTTGAATTTCGGAGGGGGCGAAAGATTTTCATCATGATTATGGAAGTGAATTAATTGAAAAATTAAGAGGCTACAATATACCTGCAGCTATAATCTGGTGGACCTCACTAGATAGGAAATGTAACATTAAGCTACCTTTTGTCAGGGAATAACTTGACAATGGCGACAACTTCCACTAGAGCTTACTGAAAATCTTCCAAACAAACGGACAATCAATCAATTAAATACGAGGCTCCATTTGCTGCAGATTAGCTACTGCCCTTGGGAGAACTGAAAATAGGGTGCTACACTTGACTCTATGAGTTGATATACCCAAAAACCATATACCTGAGACGAATCTGTCTGGCAACTCTAAAATACTAATCACAGATCGACGTTATTGATCGAACGAAACAGATACTAGCGGACATAAAATGTTCAAAATTGAGGGAGGAAAAGGGACAGAAGTTCTATATTGAGAGTGCAAAAGAACAAACTTGTTTTTAGCCTTCCGGATTATAATACCGGCTTACAGTCGGAAGCGAAGTCTATCACGGAGGACACCAATTGCATCAGAGGCATGTTGTGTTAATGGATAGAAGTAAGGAGTATATTAACCAATTAGGCTAAATCAAGGGCAGTGCTAGATTGTAATATTGCATGTCCATATTGATTGTCCATACAGCTATTGCCGTGGTACTCTTTGGTTTGGTGTCATGGGACTGTGATAAAGTGAGTTGGTCGGCTAATGATTTTGTTAGTATAGAGAGACATAAAGGGAGAGAGAGAGAGAGAGAGAGAGAGGTATTAAAGACGGAATTGATATTGTTACGCAAATAAGGTTGGGCACCCTTGTCGTTTATTACATTGCTAAAAAGAATAAACAAAAACCGCAAGAACAACTATACGTGCTGTTTACTAATAACCAAATCAGCAACAACATTAGCAGAAATGTAGTAAATAAAAATAAAAAAAAAAACAGGCAGAGGAGAAAACAAACGACAACAAACACCAAAAACTGAAAGAAGTAGATGTTTACACACAGCATGCCATCATAAGAACTAAAAAGAAGTTAAAGGAAAGAAATGGAATCTACCTGAAATATCGAGAGGCTCGAGAGCTTTCGAAGTATGTTTAATCAGCCATACAAAAAGTACAGTGCGTTGTAAACTTAGCGAACAGATACTGTGTAAACTCAGCTCGAAGAGATTTTATTTGTTTGAACTCGGTGTGAAGAGAGCTTATAAGGAGTAAACTCGTAAGGTGAGTCGTGAAGTATAAGTCAGTTTAGTTGGAGCTAACCCAGTAAAAAGAGTTAAGTGTGGACAACCTCTCTTTAAAAAGGTTGTAATTGAACCCTAGTTGTAACAACGATCGGTTTGGAAGAGCTTTAGGTAGAAAGATCTATAGAGTAACTGTTGTTGTTTAAAAAGTTGTAAACAGAAAGAGTGATTAAGAATAGAAATTGTTATTGCTCGTGAAAAGGTAACAATCAGTGTAACATAAAGCTGTGTTAAATAAAGAATTATTAATTAAAAACCAAACATTTTGTAATCTACGAACATTTATGAGTAAGCATTTTTTAAAAATTAAAACGTAACAATATATTATGGGCTAGAGAACTCCTGTAACTCTTTGTTCAAAAAGTACAGTGAGCAGGAACCTATGGAGAAAACCTGATTGGAACAGGACGAGTGAACCTGCTCAATTAGAGTAGGTCGTAGTTAAGAAGCTTGATATACACTTAAACGGAACACTCTGGATTGACAGCACAGCTATATAGAATAGGCTGTATTGAGTGTTGACTGTGTTGACGATTGTTGAGCATGCTAAAAAGATGTTGAGATTTTCAAACATTTCTTCTACACATATGACTATTTTGCCGATATTGGGGCAATGTACTGCTGGTGTGAACTAGTACAAAACGCAAATATTCCCGATTCCGCTGATTGGAGGACTGTGAGAAACCACGTTGTAGAGACTGAATTCTCTGCGACATGAAAGCGAACAACAGGCTTATTGGTGGATTGGGTATAAGTCATTTTGATTAGAGACAGTGCAGCTCCTCTAGATCAGATTCAGGCAAGGAGCTGTTCTTTTCTTTTATTTTAACACGTACGTAGGTCCACGGATAGGCAAAAATTTAACAAAGAGAAGTAAAGCGAAAATAATTCAAAAATACAGTGCAAAGTGGTCTGAGTTAGAGACTTTTAAATTACTACCACAATTGTAAAATGCATTAATGTTAGCTTGCCTAACGCTGTTCTAAATCGGTGATGTGCAAAAGTAAAAATGTAGTTGTGTTAGTAAGAACATGGAAATCACTCTCTCAGAGAGAGTAAAGATGATTTTTAAAAAATATAAAAAAAATCAACATGCATTCGCCACAAATGTGCATTTGTCGCTGTTTCAGTGACAACTAAAACCAAGAGCTTAAGAATACGTGAGAATTAAACGTGAACAATTGTTCTATGAAAAGCTCATGCCTGCTCTAAATACTCTTATCGATCATGCTAAGCCTACTAATATTTCGGTTAAACTTATTAAACCATTAATTGCTATTGCACTGTATTATCAACCTCTCTCTGCTTTTTCAAGGTTTAACTTTTGTAATCATACCTTAATTGTTTTTTTATTGTTCTTGTATGTTTGTATGTAAAAATATTTTCAGTAATAAATTTTCATTTTTTATTGATTTTGGACACGTTCTAATATTTCCAACGAAATTTATATCACATTTGTTATGAGTTTAAAAATTAAAAAAACACTTCATATATGCTTAAGAAGGTGTTAATGAATATGAAATATGAAGAAATAAAACATAATTGTGTTTCAAAATGATTCATGATGGTTATGTGGATGAATCATTCCTATCAGTTTCCTTTTTATAAAATATGAAATGATTTTGACTGATATGGTATCCTAACATGATGAAATTATGAAATAACTTCTTTGCTTATTTCATATAATATATCATAAGCAGGTATATCATAGATTTTCAAAAACTTAAAAAAACTAGAGTTTATCTAGAAGCAAGGATATGATAATCCAAATGCATGAAATCTTTATTGATGCCTATTTATCAAAAAATAGCTTAAAATTGGTACAAATCCAAATAACGCAAAAGTACTAATTGCAATCAGAGCTCATGTTTCGAAATTTAAAACTTTCGATGTCATACTGCACAACTAGTTAGGAACTATTTAAGAAACAATACAAAAAATAGGTGGTCTAACTAACAAATAGGTGAAATTTCAAAATTTTCGGTTTACTATTATTTCCTAGCTTTCGAGGAATTTGCAACTTCATTATAGATGCAACAACTACCGTCAGCGAAATTGAGAACATCAGCCCTGTAAGAAATAACAGGAAACTGAAAAGCAATAGTGCAGCAGTCAAGAATGGAATATCAGCTGAAATTCTACGATTTAACATCAAGCTGGATTTCTACGACCTCACATTAAATCAGTCTGGGAAGAAAAATGGCTGCCCCCAATTTGAAGAAACGTATCATTGTAAAGTTAAAGATTGCAACAGCACACTAGCAGCCATAACACAGTGAAGGTTTCAAAGCAAAATATGGTAGACAACATATTGCGTAACAAACAGTTTTAGTTTTTTCCTTCCGCCTCCACATTTCAAAACACGAAAAGGGTCATTGGAAAGACACATACTCAAGGCATGCAGAAGGGTTGAATTACGAATAACTCCGGAACTTTTAAAAATACAAAAATAATTTTATTCAGTTGATTTATAGAAAATTTTGTCCCTAAACATTTGGTGGTAATTGCATTAAAATTGGTCAAGTCGTTTTCAAGTTATGATGAAATATATTGACTCAACTACTATTTTTTTGGCGAAAAATTTGCCACGCCCGTAAAAAAAAAATTAGCCCGATTGAAAAAAACTGCGCATCAAAAGCATTATATTCCATACAGTTTTATTTAGAGACATTTTTGCTGTAAACCAGCGTTCTCATTGCACAATCTCTATAATAACGTACCACCCTGTACCTACTTTAGTAGATTTAAAGAAAGCCTATTGTACTGTCGGACAAGTTGACATTAAAAAGGTATTGAGAAGAAAAAAAAAATGAATTCGAAGGTAATTCATATCATCAAACCTTTATAAGAGGATGCACAACTCTCAATTCTTCACAAAGCAAGCATCAATCAATCATTTCATACCAACGCTGGAGTACGGCAAGAAAACCCTCAGTTAGCTCAACTATTCACGATCGTTCTGCATGATATCCTAAGCGAAGTCTAATCGGAGAGGAGAGAAGAGGTAAAAGGAGTACATTCACAAGAAAAAAGTACTTATTTTTTCTGCAATAACAGAATCCAGTAAAACTTCACAATCGCTTATATTGCATTGTGCGCATCTGAACAAATAGCTTAAATTAATTTTATATCCAGTTAAAGAAATTTACCATACTTAGTGTATATTGTTACGTTTTAACCTTTTGAGTTCTTATAAATTACGTAAAATAAAATATGCAGCGAATTTAGTGTTTTACTTTACAGTTTTTTATTTCCCACACTTTTACTTTATACAGCATCTTATTTAACTTTCACTTAATACACAATTACTCAACAATTTTTACGAACGCCTTAACACGACTTTAGTTTATGACTTAAATTACGACTTTATACAATGACTGTCAAACTATAACTAACTGACGTAAGCAGTTCTGGAGAAATCTAAACCCCTTTCAAATCATCTATTCGTCCGTTAATGATAAAAACATAAGATGGCTGAATTGGCAATGGTGCCAAATAGACAAATAAGTACAGCATTGTTAAAGTGGCACATTGTCAGTTTTAGCACAAACCAATAGATAAAATCCTACAATACAGTTTTAATGCACTGCTTTTTTTGTATCTTTTTTAGGATTTTTTATTTACGTAACAATAAGTATATAAAAAAGGAGTGCTTTTCTTTCATATTTTTGGAGCACATTTTGTAAAAAAGAGTACGTGCACTCTTTAAAAGAGCACGTCTGGCACGCCAACACGAGGATTTAGATTATGAGGATGATATTTGTCTACTTTTACAAAATTAACAGATTTGGCGTGCAATGCTGAACTTTCGTTAAATATCAAAGAAACCAAAGCCATAAGAATTAGCAAAAATAGCATAGAAAACATAATGCTACAAGATCAACCAACTGCAAGATAGGTTCCGCTATTTAGGAAGTACAGTGATAACGAACAGCGTCAATGAAACGGACTCAATAAAGTGAAAGCTGCATTTGGACTTCTTACAAATACCCCAACTAAACAACCTTAGAATATTCAACGCATATGCAAGGTCAACTCTGTTTTACGAAGTGAAACCTGGCTAGTATCGAACACTATTTTGTAATGTCTCAGAATAATATGACTAACAACATCACCAACAGCGTTCTCTGTAACTAACAAGATAACCATACCTAAAAAAAATATAACGTAAGAAATGTGGGTAAATGAGCTAACTGTACCATCAAAAAGAAATCGGACAAGTATAATATTCCGGGCTCAAAACGTCATGATCGACCAAAAAACACCTGGAGACGCACGATATCTTACTTAGGAACACGTGAAAACAACTGCGGCAAACCGAGCGGCAAATGTGCAAGCCATTTGCTCTAAAGAGGGTTAATAGAAAAGAAGCTTAGAAATAAGGTTCTAAACATAGGCTTTCTGGCCTTTTAAAGTATTAAATGTATAAAACAAAATCATAATATTTGACTTGTATAAAATGGCTTAGGTTAGGTTTAAAACGGCCGCCATTTAACGTCTAACACACTTATTAATACGGTTAGTTTGGCCGCTATAAGATTCTTAGTAGCTATGTTCGCTTAGTCCCTGACGGTAAAGGAGTGCAACTCATCGCTAAGGGTGATGGCCGAGTATTTTGATATTTGGCTACACAGCGGCATTCCAGGAGACTGCATATCAGATGAGCTATCTATACAGGGCACTATGGCATAGATTCTTTTAATGAGCGAGAGTGCGTTAACATGCCGATAATATCTTCAACAAGAAGTGGAGTCTAACTCCCACTTGTAGACAAGCTAGAGTTCTCTCACCGAAGGTGAACATGAAAAGGTTTAGGCAAATGATTAACTTGCCGAGAGGCAGAATATCTGCAGTGATAGGAACGCTAACAGGACATAATCTGGTTGGGAAACATACATTATATTGGGTCATATGTAGTTGCCTGGAATTGGAGTATTCAGTGGACATATGGTTAGCGCTGGGGAAATTCCTCTAGAGCTGATCAGCAAATTCATAGCATGGGCGAAATGGTTGGATAACTAGCCAGTGGCAGCCATGGGGAAGTTTTAGGTATTACTGATAAACAATACCTTCACCAATATTCAATGGAATAAGCACTTCTTATAACTAAGAAATTTTTACTTACAAGCGGTAAGAGTGTATTATGTTTCCACTTCCACACTTTTCTTAAAATGGCTTATAGCACAACACTTTCACCGTAGGAGATTAAAGTATATGTCTACCCTAAAGGCTCTACTCTAATATTCATCCAAGTTGCATTCCTTTCTTCCTATTCGGCAAAAAACTATGTACACCTATTTGCCACGATAGCTTAAATCTAAAATATGTTAAGTTAGAAAGGGTGCGTTTAAGTTTCCGAGAAGATGATAGTCCACTATCACTGCTAATAAATTATCACACAAGAATCTGTCGTTTAAAAGGTAAATTATGTTGCGGAGTAGTAGTTTTGCTTGACAGACTATTACTTTTCTCCTAGAACACTTGTCTTCGCTGTACAAATCGTGTTTCTACCAAAGTTTTAAAATACGCAATTATTTTTATTAAAAAAGTCAATTAAAACTATGAGTCTAATTCAGCAGAGTGGCATACGTCTTCAACAAAATATGTTTGTTTTAGAATTTCATTTCCCCTCCCATATTGTGATAAAAAGCGACATTGTCAGTATAAATAGTACTGACATTGACACTTACAATCACTGTCAAAGTGCTTATTCCGGTAGCATATCACCATAATGATTGGAGCCATTTTATTGTGTCATTCATTTATTCAATAATTTCAACGTACTCTGGCAGCGGATACATACATATGTTTGTTACTCAAATCATGAAGTGAAAAGGAAGAGAGCCGAAAAAGAAGAGGAAATAAAAACAAAACGGAATCATAACAAATGTCCTTGAAAGCTTGTTGGACATTTTTATTATTATCATTATTATTTCTAAATCCAATTGTCCAATAAAATAACATGTGTTAGCGTGAAACAGTATTAACTTTAGAAATACGAATACGGAGAATAACATCACTGTACTGCCACCATGAAACCAGTTAGAATAGTGTCCACTCTTGGTTAAGCCACCTGTCTGTGTTGAAAAAGACAAAACAGTTATTAAAACTAGCGCATACGAGCGATATGTTTGTATTTAAATGTGAACAATAAAATTTGTGTCAAATCGGATTACTCCCTCTCCCCCCCCCCACACACACACAGCGCTTAGGCTAAAAGACAGCAAGTGTGTTAATTAAAATACCACGTATGGACATGTGTAGCTAAACGGGAGGGCATATTTTCATTGGCAGGGATAATTTCCTCACATTTTATTTTAATTTTTCATATGAATGAAAGGAGAAAAACAAATGCAAGAATGAATGAATGAATGGACACACGAACTCGACACACGACTGAATAAATAAAAATTAAACCGTATAATTTTCTAGTTAGAAATGAAAACAAAAATTCAATGTTTCCGTTTCTTTTTCGCATACAAATGCACATACATATATGAGATTTACAGCTGTAATTATTTCCCATCGACGTCATGTTGCAAATGCATGCCTCATGTCAACAAAGTTGTTACAAATAAAAAAAAATAACAATTATTTACACTGGACACATAATGACCATTAGGTCTTAGTCAGTATCTATCATCATCATATTTGCCATCATTATCGTTTAAAAGACTTATCGTTTCATTTTTATTAAACGAAAACGTTTAACAAGTTCCTGCGCCCATATACATATTATCGGCATATATCGGGTATTTTTTTTAAGAGGTTCATAACTTCCAAATGGCAATACTGCTTTATTTGACAACCAATTTAACAGCCTTTAGCTGCTCTCTGTTTGGTTTGTCGTTTCATTATGGATAGACTTACACCAGAGCAACTCTGGCAAATTGTTGAAACTCTTGAATTGAATTCCATTCAAAATTTTATTCTCCGATGTAACCCATTTTAGGTTGAACGGGTACGCAAATAAGTAGAAATGTCGCACCATTTTGTCTAAACGCCATATTTTTTCCGTCAATCCTCTAGCCCTTCTGCACTCATTGGGTCAATTTGACCCAACTTTGGTTATTAGACGCAAAATTTTTCACTTTTATTATAAGACATGAACGTTAAACTTGAATTCATTCATTAAAATAAGAAAATAATAAAACTTAGTTTTTTCCTTCCCCTGCACATTTCAAAACACGATTTACAAACATTTGATCTCCTTTGGGTCAATAAAACCCAACAAGCGATATTGTAAGTTTCATTCCTCTTTACCACTTTTTTTAATAAAATTTAGTTTTTTCCTTCCCCTCCACATTTCAAAACACGATTTACAAGCATTCGATATCCCTTGGGTGAATATGACCCAACAAGCGATATTGCAAGTTTAATTCCTTTTTACCATTCTTTTCCTATTGTATATATTTGAATTGATTTCATATTCATTTAGAATCATCGATCAATCATTTTTCCAGGTAAATAATCAATAAAATAGCTTTCATTGAACACTTTCTTATCCAAAATTTTACTATTCTCAAACTGTGGGTGGGATTTGACGAATCCCGTAAAGGTATCTCTTGAAATTTGTTTTATGATATGGTAACGCATTGACACTTGAAAACAAAAGAGTTTGTTCAAATTGCAATTCGGTAATTCCCCGTTTTGTATATGAAAAAAAAACTATGATAATGTTAGAACTTTTGGAGTATTTTCTTTCAATGAGCTCTGATTAATTTTTGGTGATCAGCGTGCATACATACTCGTATACATATATTTTTTTATATATGTAATTCATCATAATTGAGTACTTTTACATAATGGCATAGTAAGTATTGTAAAATAAAATTTTTAATGTACGATTGTTCCATAACGAAATTGCTTTAGATTCTTACTGACCTTCAGTTGCAACAAATAATGAATAACGAAGATCATGACTTTTTTGATGAAAGTGATGAAGACGAAATTTCATATTCATCACACATCATCAAATAATAGCATTGAAAGCGTATAGGTGGAAGATGCAGTACAAATAGATCACAGCATTTCAGTTACATATTTACCTAAGGACAAAAGTGTAGTGTGGCGGGTTGTCAAAAAATCAAATTTTATTGAATAAGCCTGACCCTACCGAAAGAGCAACATCTATCGTTACAGATACATATGTATAAAGTCTTCTTTCGATTTGTCTATATTACCAAATATAAAAAATATTGTTATTCAAATGACAAATAAAAAAGGTGTCGAATTATATGGAAATGATTGGCAAAACATTGATATGATAGAACTTGATGCATACCTTGGATAACAAGTAATAGCAGAAGTTCATAAATCTCATGGAAAAAATCTCACTAGCTTGTGGAATGACAAAAACGGAAGACAATGTCACACAAATTCTTAAGTTTATATATACATTAGTATTTAAAATATTATTATTTAAAAAAAGGCTGAAAATCAATTTTAATTTGACTTTGAATGACTTACATCTAACCCTCTTAAATTCTTTCAGCAATGGCCATCTGACGGCTGTTGAGGGTGGAGGTACGGACGGTGCCAGGTTTCTTATGGCTTCCGTTTATCTGCCCTACGAGGCGACGGATTCGCCAGGCGCTGAAGTGGCAGCTCTGGTTGTGTCTGCCAGGGTCGATGGAGTCCCCATGGTGCTAGGCGTGGAGACGGGTATGGGAGATCTGTTTCTCGAGCCCGTTGACTGCTCGGTTGTTGAGGGAGCGGTTTACTGAATGCTGTGTCAGGTCCTTTGAGCAGTCCTGCCGGGGGTATTCCCAGGTTCAGCCTTGTTGGTGGACATCGAGGCTGGGGTCTTTGTGCTCGGTGGTCAGAAGACTGTTCAATAGGGTCAAGTGCACACGTTCGTCTGAGGATAGGATAGGTATAGAATCTGTTTTAATAGCTACAAGGGGAATATCAAGAGGGCTAAAAGAGAGTCATGTACGAACTTGGTATTCTCCTGGAGACCCACTTCCCTGATTGTAGGGAGGTGACGGTCGAGGAGCCGAGGCAGGCATTTTTGGCCCCGGTCACAGATGAGGAATGGGCATTGGTGACTGATATGATGACATTGATAAAGTAACTTGGACGGTCCGGTCCTTTGGATCTTATAAATCTCCGGGCCCGGACGGGATCTTTCTGGCCATGTTGCAAAATGTCCACATCTCTGCCATTAGGTTCCTGGGGATGTTTTTAGGGTCTGCCTTCTTGGTGGAATTTTGTCTATGTCATGGAGGAGGGTGAGAGTGGTTTTCATACCGAAGGTCGGCAGACCTTGCCACTCCATGACAGGTGATCTTAGGCCGATCAGTCTGTCATCGTTTTTGCTGAAAAAGATGGAGAGAGTGATAGATTTGCACTTGAGGAGTAGGATAGATAGAAAGACCTTCAGTCGGGCTCAACATGCTTGCCCTAGGGTTATGTCTGTTGAGACTGTTCTACACGAGGTCGTAGCTACATTGAGAAAGGTCTGCACAATGGGATTTTTATCATTGCTGCCTTTCTGGATATTGAGGGCGCCATCAACAATGTTGAGAGTGGGGCGATTAGGGAGGCATTGATTGAACTTGGCGTCCATGATTTCCTTGTAGAGCGGATAATCAACGTAATTAGGGGTAGCATTGTGCACTCGGAGCTTGGTGAGGTATGTCTCGAGAGACTAGTTTCTCGTGGTACTCCTCAAGGAGGTGTACTTTCGTCGCTACTCTGGAATCTTGTTGTGAATGGCGTCCTTAGGAAGTTTGATGAGGAAGGCAGGAAGGTGGTTTGCAACGCGGATGATCTAGTGATTCTTGTGTCGGGGAGGTTTCTCCCAACTGTTGGTGAAATCATGGAGTCGGCGCTTTGCCAGCTATAATCCTGGGCGTCCGTCAGGGGTCTTAGAATCAATTCCTCGAAGACTGAGCTAGTTCTCTTTTCAAGGAAATATAAATTGGAAAAGTTTGAACTACCTAGGTTGAATGGGATTATGCTAAGACTGTCTGAGGTGGCCCAGTTCTTAGGAGTTTTCTTGGATAGGAATGTGCTGGTTCTACGGACTATAATGTCAGGGAATGCGACTTCGGCAGTTTTTCCGGATAGAGTGTCTTTGCTTTTTGACGGTCGCGACATCTTTATAGATACAGATGGATCTAAAACCGAGGAGGGCACTGTCGCCGGAGTACATGGCCGACAGTGAAATTAAACTGTTTTTTAGACTCCCGGATGAGTGCAGTGTTTTTCAGGCCGAGATCTTCGCTGTCCTCAGAGCAGCTGAGCGTTTTCGCTACTTGGCTGCTGTGAGGGATGGTGTGGTCTTTTACTTGGACAGTCAGGCGACCGTTAAGGCGTTGACTGGTCGCCAAGCTCAAGGCTGGTTGCATTGTGTAGGAGTACCCTTGCGTCGCTCATGGATGTGTGAAGTGTTAAACTGTGCTGGTTTCCAGGGCATGATGGCGTAAGGAATAACAAGATTGCAGATGAACTGGTTAGAGCGGGCGCGGCTTGTGGTGTAGAACAGGTGGATGCGTCTGTGAAACCACCGCTGGGTTCCCTTGTGGGCTTAATTGATAGCTGGGCCCGTCCTAGAGTGGAGGAGTCGTGGAGGAGCAGAGGAAATTGTAGGGTATTCAGGCTGCTGTGGCCGCGACCTGACCGCTCTAGGACGGAATAGGTCCTCCATCTGAAGAGGGAATCTCTTAGAATTCTGAAAGCTTTGTGACTGGGCATTGCGCTCTGAGGGCGAGAACTGGCATTTGGGAATCAGGCTCCCCTACTTTCTGCCTAGTTTGCGGGGACACATGATAGCCGGAGACTGTGACTACCAGGCTCTTTATGGGCGTAGGCTCAGGTTGCTGGGCAGGGGCTGTTTCGATGGCCTTGGCGACACTGCGTCAGCTAGAATATGCTACCTGGAGGGCTTTCTATCAGATCTCAGCTGGCTCCTTAGGTGATGCCTGGTCCTTTGGGCATCCGTCTCTTTCTGTATGCCCCTTCTGACCCTTTTTCTTCTCCTATTTCTTTCTCTGTCCATCCTCTCTCTTTTCTTTCTAATTCTTCTCTTCATTCCTTTTCTTATCCGTTGAAAGGTTCTTTCCACAATGGAAGACTGTGGTCTCTGGATGGGTTACTTCGGTACCGCCTTTTCTACCTACCTACCTACCTAAATTTAATTTTATTTTTATATGTATGTCCATAAGTATGTATAACAAAACAGATAAATTTTCTATATTAAATATGAAATGTTTTATTGTTGGGTCATATTGACGAAAGGGATCATAGAAAGGGCACATATACAAGGGATGTAGAAATGCTATGGAGCATATTAGTTTTCCACAAAGCATCTATTCAATTAATCAAGTTGATATTGAAGCTAAGTAAAGGGTGTCCAAAATTGAGGTATCATTTTAATTTTAATTAAAATCTGGTTTCTTTCAGATATCAAAAAAATTTTATTTCATTCTATTAAAAATAGGTCCGGTTAAAAATGAGAAATAATGCGATTTTGAACTTGTTTCAAAAGATCCATTGTTTCTCTTGCTGTGACAAATGGCATCATCCTGTTGAAACCACATATTCTCTACATCTAAATCATTAATTTTCCGCCACAAAAAGCTTCAGATTATCTCCCTGTAGCGATTACCATTGACCGTAATCACAATTCCATTTTTGTTTTCAAAAAATATGGTCTGATGATTTCTCTTGACCACAAGCCACAACAAACCGTAACTTTTTGTGGATGTAATGGTTGCTCTACGATAATTCTTGGAATCTCTTCACTCCAAATGCGGCCATTCTGCTTGTTGACGTAGCCATTGAGTAAATTCTCATTTTCTTCTTGCTTTTTGATGGTCCAAGAAACGAATTGCAAACATAATGGGTGGTCAGCTGGCTTTAATTCTTAGATCAGCTGGATCTTATAAGCATTTAAATAGAGATCACGATGCACAATGTTCAACATTTTGCATCGTTTGATGTTAAATTGCTGCAAACGATAACGAATGGATATTATATTAATTCCCATAACATTCCATGAAGGAACATGGTGACTTCTCTCAGTCAATGAGCTGCACTCGATTCTATTTTTAAACTAATTATTTATTGCTTATTTTGTAGTGTTATTAGTGCCATAAGAATTTAGGTTTATAATTCAAAACACTTTTTCTTATTAAAGTGCATTTAATCGTAAAGATGGGACGCAATGAAAGGAGATCTCTGTCGATATAAGAATTTAATAAGAATTTTAAATTGGGAAAGCTGAAAACGCCATATCAGAAATAGTCAAAAAATCGAGAGCTAACAATATATAACAATATATATATAAGTGTCAAAACTGTACAGGTGTGATCGTCTTCGAAAACTTTCAGATGCAGATGAACGAAATTAATACATCTACTCTAGCCAAAAGCCGAGCAGCACTTGGACATTTAAATAACATACCCGACAAGAAGATATATTTAAAGAAGCACTATTTTCATGCTTGATTTCTTTAAAGAGTACGTGTCTAAGCCTCCTGTGTTCTGGATGATGAAAGCAACTGTAACCTTTCTGGCTGTGATGGGAAGGTTTTAATATGTCTGAAGCCCAATGCTAAGCTGGACGAGAGAAATATTGCACCAACTGTAAAACACGACTAAGGTGGTGTTATGATCTGGAGGTGTGGGAAATTTTGCATTTATTGATGGCATTATAGATCATCACAAATTCATTGACCTGCTCAAGCAAAATTTATGCCAGACCGCTGAATAACTAGGACTTTCCGGCCGATTTTAGTTCCACTATGATAACGATCCCAAGCTTTTGGCCATCAATACAAAGCTTAAGCTTTTATATAATTGCCTAAAAATAAAAAACTAAAAAACTTAAAACTCTGACACAATTTCCAGATCTACGCCCCATTAATATATTTTCGAGTCGCTTGGAGAAAAAATTCGATCACATGACTTTACAAATAAAAATTAGTTGAAAGAAATCCTGCAAGAAGAGTGGAGCAACAACAAATTGCTAAGATCTATGATCTATGCCAGAACGTTTAAATGAGGTTATAAGACGTAAAGGAAACCAACTCGTTTTGAAACCAGCAACAAATGTTTTCTATTTTAAGAATATTGTCCATATCGAATACTTTTTTTGTCAAAATGTTCTTATTTATGTTTTAAACAATGAATTTCTTTTGTGATCTTAATTTTTATACCGAATATAGTTCTTGGCTTCTCATAATGTTTTTTTAAATTTATTTTTTTAATAACACGTTGTATTGGTTTTTATTGATTACTATATGATTTTGTAAATTCATGTCGAAAAGTTTTTCTAGCCACTGTATTTATGTACATACATAAGAAACCAATTTACAAGGAGTCTATTAGTAAATGTAATAAAACCTTTGACTTTGCTTTCATAACTTTAATGTACCTGTGAGTTCAAGCAACTAATTGCCTCAACATATGAGTCCAATTAATTAGATCAGGAACATCTGTTTCGTGAAACCAAATTATCGCTGAAGATAAAAACTATAACTTTCACTCACTCCAATAACATTAAAAAAATAAAGAATTAAAAATTAATGAAATAAAATAATTTTCGTTTATAAATGAAATATAAAAACGAGACTCATTTTCACAAAATTTTCAAAACAAAAAAAGAAAAAAAATTAAATTGAAAAAAATTTAATGAAAATTTGTACGATTTCATATGTATGTATAAACATATAAATAATTGATTGGAATGAAAAAAGAAAACAATAAATAATAAAAGAAAACAAATGCAAGAAACAAAAAGGATAATTAAGGTTCATTTACCCAGTATTACCAATAAGTACATTTAAATCTTACATGAACACACGCAATAAGATGGTACTTATTATGACACTGAAAGAGTCTTCATTTTAATTCAATACATTAAATACATACTTATGTATGCACGTTTAAATACGTTTAAGAGTTTCCTAGAGTGAGAGAAGTTCCAGAAATCGAAATGTTTTGCCTTCTAATTTCCCAACTTGAATATTTTCACTTTGTACCCCTATAGCGTAAGAAGGAGAACTAAACTAAACGAAATTGGTGAAGCAATTGTAAGCGGTATGAAAATCCCCCAAAAACGAATTAAACGAATGAATCAAAACACCTGTGAGTTTCGAAAATATTTCAAAAATGTTAACACGTAAAGGAAGAGGAAGGAGTAAATTGGTATCAGTGTTCTCAGAACTATAGAGATACGATTCTTTTATTTTTTCGTTTTCGTTAAACGAGTAATTTTTCTATAGAAGAGAGTAATAAAATAAGGACAATAACAACAACTATATACACATATGTATATCTATGTATGTGAAAATAACAAGTATGGACATGCATAAACACGCAAAGCTCAGGCATAGATACCAACCAACAAATATGACACATAAAAACAAAAACAAAACAGACCAAAACAGAAAATGATAAACATGTGGTGGGTTTATATTCGAAATGAGTGACTTTAATTAATACCCTACAGTTTGTTGCAATCCTTCAGCAGTTGGCACTTTAAAAGTAAAACCAAAGCTTCTTTGTTGATTATTTTGTAGAGCCATTTATGGAAGTTCTAAAATCAAAAACTGCAGACCTATTTCGATCAAATGTGAAGCTTTGTATCTTACTTTCTATTACCAAATCTAAATAGACCTGTCAATAGATAATGGCTACGGTTAGATAGATAGAAAAAATAGGCCCAATTTATAAGAAAGGAGTTAAAACGGAATGTGCAGTATATGAGGGAAAAATACTTGCTATGGATGTGCTTGCTACATAACATATCGTTACGTTTTAACCTTTTTAGAACGTTGGAGTTCTTTTAAATTGCATTAAATATAATAAATAACACGTGTGTTGCTGTTTTACTCTATAAGAGTAATAAGTGTATTGTACAATTATAACTACACAGTCTCCGCCTAATAAGCCAGTTTACTTAATACACGACTCTTAGTAACTTTACATTATGACTGCCAAACTATAAATAAAGTTCTTGTAATTACAACAAATTTCTCTTTATGTTAAATTCAAAAGGTAATAAAATCATAATATACAAAAAGGAATTCAGCTGGCAACAGCGTTAAACATGCAAGTGGTAGCACTCCTAATAGCACAGACAATTACCGAAGTGACAGATCCACAAGAGCCTTGACATAAACCAATAAATTCCATAGCTAAGACTATCACTTTACTAATTTAGTGTATCTTCCTTTAGGCATTGTTTATTTTCGTAACATATCAATGTGGTTTTATAAGCTAACCGTAACAGAGTCTATGGCTGGAATTTTTTTTCCATTACTCTTCTTGGATGCATGGATTCCAAAAAGCAGCTCCATCTTACACGGTTCACCGCTGCCAATTTTGCTTTTTCTCATGTTCGGTCTTTGTTCCTGGATAATTATGTGTCTACAGATGTTTCTTGGTCGACCAAGATTTTTTCAGCTTTGAGAATTCCACTCGAGTGACATTCTGGTGATACTAGCGGAACCTTTTCGAACGGTGTGACTGATTCACCTCCATTATCTTTTGCTTATTTGCTTGAGTATGGGTTCTTCATTAGTAAGTTCTGTATTACTTATGAAGTTAGGCCAGGATAGTCTGAATATGATTCTGAAATTACGGTTACATTTGTCAAATATTTGACGAAGAAAAACGTAACCACTATTTTATAGAAACATTTTATGAAAAAATCTACTTTTATGTCAGCGATTTTAAAAAAATAAAAGAACAAATATTTCTATAAAATAGTGGCCACTTTTTTACGTCAAATATTCGACAAATGTTACCGTAGCTTTAGACACCTCTTGATGAATACCTGAAACTTTTGCGTGATATAATTCGACACAAGCTGGGTTTCAATTCAGAACTGAACAGCATTGTGTTTGTGTGTAAGAATTTTTTTTACTTTTCACGCATACATACAAAGTGCTGTTCAAACATGTTTGCCTGTTTATCAGCCCTTTAACAAAAATGGGACAGTGCAATTTTGTATATGCTGACGACCTAGCGCTATTGACAAAAAATAAAAACACAACTTTTAACAATTTTCACCGAATAAAATAACACTGAAATCAATGAACAGGGACAATAATCTTGAAGGTGTTCTATAAGTATAAGTGACAGCAAGCAACTTGGGGACGGGGGCTACTGCTGCCTATATAGGATTATGCAAGGCAACATTTTAAAGAGGAGGAACGATGATGAGAATATATACACAGGGAAAAAAGCGGTAGAAAAATACCGAAATTGATACCACTTGGTATTGAAATTCAGTTAAGTCCGTTTGTGCTTACTTTGTTAACGATTGGTATCAAAATTTTATCGTTTTATTTCTAACAGTTCTTGTTTTGAAAACACATTGTTCTTGTTTTGACACCAATCGTTCTTATTTTGATAACGAAAGATTCTTATTCTGATACCGCAGCCGTCTTACTTTGTTACCTTTGTTATCGTCGTTTAGATGACGAATAACGCATGGGTCTTATTTTGTTACCAATCGTTTTGATTTTGGTAACACACGGCTATCATGTTGACAATAATTTGTAAGGAGAAGCCATACAGTTAGCGTTAAATTACTCCATTATATTTAAACAGATTAATGACCCGAAACATACGGTTCTTATCGTCAAGGAATTGCTACAGTATTACACCATGCAACTGAAAATCTAATCTTAACCCAATAGAGCATCTTTGGGACCATCTAGGCCAAATACGAAAACTAGGAGTAAGAGGACGAACAGATCTAAACAACTATTATAGGGTGTGGCTAGTAACCCTGATAACTACCGTCCAATAGCAGTTTCTTCGGCACTTTAAAAACTTATGGAGAGTATGATTAATCATCACCTTGTGAGATATTTAGAGTCCAACAATGTGCTAAGCGATCGCCAATATGATTTCCGTAAAGGTCGCTCTAATGGTGATCTGCTGGCGTTACTCTCTGAAGGGTGGAACAGGTCCATTCATGGATTTGGTGAGAGTAAGATTGTGGCCCTGGATATTTCTAAGGTGTTGGACAGAGTCTGCCACAAGGCTATCATATCCAAACTTATTGCCTTTGATGTCGGTAGTCACTTCTCTCGATTCGTATCGAGCTTTCTCATAAATCGCACTATAAAAGTGGTTATAGACGGGATTTCATCCGACGAGTTCAGGATAAATTCAGGAGTACCACAAGGCTCTGTTCTTTCTCCAGCTCTATTTCTAATATTTCTTAATGACTTTCTTTTTCTCGCTTCTAATCCTATCTACTCTTTTGCAAATGACAGCAACATTTGTCATTTATATTCTTTTGATCGTAGGCCGAGCCTTTTGAAGATTGGGGCAAAAAGGCGGAATATGAACGACACACTTACATTACGACCTGTCGAAAATCTCTGATTGGGGTCGCACGAACAGGGTCGACTTTAATGCGCGCAAGACCCAATGTTGCTTTCTGACACACACACGTGGTGGTGTGTTGTCATTTGTATCTTGGGTAATGGAGATATTGATGAATCAGATGCTCTTGATGTTCTGGGCATGAGAATTCATTGTGACGTTCGTTGGAACGAGCACATAATTCGAGTGTCGAAAGAAACATTCAAGTGTCTCGGCTTCTTAAAACAGTGTAAGAATTACTTCACTCCATCTGATCTCCTTAATATTTACAAGACCTATATCCGACCCAAATTGGAACACAACTCTAATGTATTGGCCGGTGCTTCAAAGTCTATTTGGAGCTTCTCGACCTCGTACAGGAAAGGGCGAAGGTTCTTATTAATGACGGTAAGGTAGCCAATTCTATCGATTCATTAGAGCATCGTCGCAATATGACGTGTGTTTCATTGTTCTATCGGTACTATAACGGAAAAAAAAAACAATATTATAGAGGTTAAAAAATTTATGACTGCCCGCTCTGTGATGAAGAAGGTATAACAAGTACATTTTACCCTATTTACTAATAAATTGACAAAATATTTTGCCAATTTTTTTGTTAAAAACCACAAGTGTTTACCTCTTTTTGTGATGTTAATTTAGGGAACTTTATTGTTTTCCTTGCATAATTTAAACAAATGCAAGAATATTGTTAATTTTTTTATTTATATTGTTAACAGCCTTTTAGTCTACAAGACTAAACAAAAATTGTTGTTGTTGTTTGAATTAATTTATAGGCTTTTATTAAAAAGAAATATTTTGATTGTTTACTTACTTTAGAATTCACTTCATTCTGAAATAGGATTATGAATTTTTTATTGGGTATAAATGTAGCGGATTGATATTGAAGCTACCTTAGTACGAAAAAAAACCTTATTTTTCAAAAACCATTCATTTCTCAACATAGTCTTCTTTTAGCTCAATACACTTAGTAAGACGATTTTCCAACTTTTTTATACGATTTTGGGAACTCCTCAAAATACGCATTAGTTTCGGTAATCACTTCTTCGTTTGAGATGAATCTTTTTCCTGCGAGCCACTTTTCAAGTTTGGAAACAGGAAAAAGTCACTAGGGGCTAAATCTGAACTATAAGGTGGATTATCAACCAATTCGAAGTGGATTTCTCGTAGTTTTAGCATCGTATCTAATGCTGTGTGAACCGGTGCGTTGTCTTGAAGCAAGAGCACTTTTTTCTTGTTTAAATGTGGTCGTTTTTCCTTGATTGCATCAACCAATTGATCCAATGATGCACGATAATACTCTCCTGTGATTGTGGATCCCTTTTCAAGATAATCGATGAGCAATATTCCGTGTGCATCCCAAAATACTGTGGCCATAACCTTGCCAGCCGATTTCGCTGTCTTCGCCTTTTTCGGAGCACTTCCACCAGCTTCCACTCATTGCTTCGATTGATTTCTAGTTTCAGGTGTGTAGTGGTGGACCCACGTTTCACCAACAGTTATTAATCTACGTCAAAAATCAGCAGGATTATCCTTTATCATGTCCAGCGGTGTTTGGTGAAGTGATCTGTCGAACTCGTATTTATTCAACACTGAGCAAACGCGGCAATTATCTTGCCGATAGCTTTTTCATATGCAAATGTTCATGAAAAATGTTAAACACACGTTCATATGATATGTTTACCATTTCAGCAATCTCACGGATTTTGACCCGGCGATCATTCATAACGATATCGAGTATTTTCTTGATATTTTCTTCAGTAACCACTTATTTTGGCCTTCCTGTTGATGGTATTGTTACAGTGCTTGTTCGGCCCCGTTTATATTCAGCAATCCAATATTTTACCATATAGTCTGACGGAGCAGATTCGCCGTAATGTTTATCAAGCTTTTCTTTTGTCTCTTTCGCCGTTTTGCCTTTCAAATAATAGTGTTTAATCACTACACGAAATTCACTTTTTTCCATTTTTTAAGAAACACAAAAGTTCCTTACTTCAAACGACTACAACAAATAAACTAATCGATGAATTTGGCTAAAATTTTAACAGCTGACGTTTGACAGATCGTAATTTCTAAGAAAGAAAAAGGTTTTGTGTTTGTGCTCGTATGTTCTTAAAGCTCTTTGTATTACGTACTTTTCAATAAATCAAAAACAAATTCCATATTAATAGCTTAAAGGAAGCTATTAAGATCGTTGTCGTCATCAACATATAGCTCTGGAGACCTTCTATCTTCTCATCCACTTCCAAATAAAACAAATTACTTTCCATTTCTGACTGGCACTTCCACACAAAGTTTTTATAGCAAAACCAATAACCGGTATTCTTAAAATGATACCACATCGTTCATTAACTTATGGTATTATTGTACAATTTGTTCACGATTTTTCTACAGATTTTTATTGATTTATCAACTTATGGCCTTTTTGTAACGTTTGTTCTTATTCTGATTATTTATTAAGATTGATCTGATACCGAAAGTTGACAAAATTTTGTTCACAATTTGTTCTCAGTTTGATAACAGCCGTTAACATTCTTAGAACACCTTTTTTCACTTTCTGCATATGTATGAAACACTAACCAGACCTGCTGTCACCCACGAATGTGATATACACAGACCATCCGAAGACACAAATATACATGCTTGCGGTATTTAAAAGGATAATACTTTAGTCTTGTCAGAGAACCCGACAAAGAGCATTTAGAATCAGATACAACAGGCTATGTTTAGAGACAGGCTTAGATGGGCTGAGCATATTGTTCGAATACAAGAGAATAAGTCGCAGAAATAAACCTTAACCTTTACGGACTACTTTATAATGATTTTATTTTAACCCTTCTGGGAGTGACAGGCAAAACTTCTTGAGAGAACTTTTATAATTCTATAGTTTTAAAAATTAGACATATTTTACCTCTTGTAGTTTTTTTGGGAGTGGAGCAACAAAGTTATTTTTATTGTACATACACTCTTAACGGAGTGACGGAGTACCTGCAGTTTATACATTACATGTGTACATATGATAATCTTAGTGAGTTCTTTTTTTTATTATGAATAATGTTTTTTGGAAGGATACCTACAAAAATCAATAAACTAAAGGCAATGGCTGTAGCAGGGAACACGCAAAACGTATGAGTACCCGGGTACCCATGTCACTCTGCGAAAGATGATAAGGTAATAAGACAATTCGAACTTGAATTCTTTGATTTTGACCACTATTTTGTTGGAACAATACTTTCTTCTTTGCCATATGCGGCATTAATTCTTTTTTTTTAAGACAATCAAAAAAAGTTGTCCTATTCGCCTCAAAAAAAAAAAAAAAAAAAAAATTGTGTAGTGCAGTGTATAGTGCGGTAGATTACAGCCCGAAGAATCATGTGCTTGACAACCCGCAAAGACAAGAAATTTGTATCACAGCTTTCAAAGACTTATAACAAGAGGAAGTCTCTTCAGATGCATACCATCCGAAGCCCCTAATATACTGAAGCGAAATGAGATGGAATGGTACTGCCGAACTTACTACAGCATATGGTAACTCTGTTCTATACAGTGGAAAAGAAAATATTGGAGAAAGCGGGGTCAAGGTCATAATATCGGAGATAATTGGAAACTCCCACCAGACATGGAAACCAATATCTAACCGTGTGATAATTTATCGATTCA
This sequence comes from Wohlfahrtia magnifica, assembly GCA_023159175.1. Lineage (NCBI taxonomy): Eukaryota > Metazoa > Arthropoda > Insecta > Diptera > Sarcophagidae > Wohlfahrtia > Wohlfahrtia magnifica. The sequence continues at coordinate 1,232,865 of JAKWBJ010000221.1, read as the reverse complement.
AAAACAGAGTAGGTCACATCACCACAGTACAGTTCTATTTCCCAACAAAGGACGGAGTGGTGAGGAGGATGGATTCTATGTAGAAGTTACATCCGAACTCAACAAGATTCGAAGAGGAGACATCAGCATTCTCACAGATGACTTCAAAATATAGATAACAGATTTTGTAATTTAAACGATTGTTTAAGTATAAAAATTTTAAAGGACAAAAAAATCAACAACTGTTACAAACGATATGATGAATTTAAGTGCAACTATTCTCAGATCTTAGTGAAGAAGGTATGACAATCAGGACTAAAAAAGCACCAGAAAAGAAAAATAAAAAACAACAACGACAATAACAAACAGAATATGAAAAATTGTAAATGAAAAGTAAAAGAAAAAAGTTAACTGAACTGAACTGCTAGAATTCATAAAATATTTATGAACTCCAGGTCTAATAGTCAGTACGAAAGACAACTACCGGCAAAGCTAAAAACTCAATTTTACATTCGAGATAAATTTTAGTTGGATTTCGAACGTTGGACATATCAAAACAAAAATCGGAAAAGTTGAAATGCTACAGAAGAAAAAAGAACAAAACTAATTTGAAATAAATTTTATAATAAATTTAATAAAAAAAATTAGTGCTTCAAACTTCGAAGAAAGAAAGAAAATATATTGCCAAGGCCTAAACATGTTGCCTGATATGAGTTTTAAAAAAATGAAAGAAAAATTTAAAAGAATCTGTTGGCAAATCCTATTCAAAACCAAATTCAATACCACTTGTATTTAAATCTTGAAATATTTCAATTTTAATTTCTTTGAAAAATCATTAAAAAAAATTCTTAAACATGGGAGAGTTTATTATAAAAGAATTTAAAAGATATTTAAAGAAAATTGTCTAAAAGAAATTAAATTATGGAAAATTTAGTACCAAAAAATATAAAAAACTATTGAAAAAAAAGAATAAATTAAAAAAATTATAAAAAAAAATCGCCATTAATCTAAAGAAAACCATTAACCATTTGAAAAAATTTTAAAAAAGTACGAGCACATACAAAGCGTGTTTCAATAAAATTTATATACGAAATTATTAGAAAGTGTTTTAAAAGAGAAGAAATAGAAAAAAGAGATAAAAAGTTGGAAAAACCTAAACAAAAGGAGAAAAAAGCTGTAATTCTGCTATATTGGCTACCGAATGGATAATGGGTATTTGTTTAGACACAGGTGAGTAATATTTTCTCTAATTTCTTTTTTTCACCAATCAATTCTAATACTTTTTCTATGGAGTATGATAAAAAGGTTAACACTGTTTCCACTATTACCTTTAAAAAATTGAAATATAAATCAAACTGTTGATTATGGGAAACTTTAAACTCAAACCTTAAATAACAAATTATGTATAGTCATGTGACAAATAATAGGGGCACTTATAACAAAATAGTTAAAAGCCCAATTCTGTCAAAAAGATCTTATAAATTGTCTGCTAGAATTTCCGTTTCTCAGTTGTAGCTCATTTTTCTCTTAAGCTTTTAAGAAAAATCGCAATGTGTTCCTACTTTTTTTTTACATGACTATATAGTATACACAGGTCAGTCAATAAGACAGTACAATAAGTAAGGAAAAGTCAAAATTTTGGCATAATTTAACATAACAGTCTTCGAGGGCGTTAAAACGCGTATAGCGATTCTCCAACTTTTCGATACCACTTTTATAGTACGATTTCTCTTTCTCGTCAAAATAGGCCACAGTTTCAGCGATTACTACATCATTGGACTTAAATTTCTCTCATTCTAGCAAGCATTCTGTTTAGATCAGAAAACAGGAAAAAGTCGCTGGGTGTTTAATCTGGAGAATGCGATAGGTGGGTAAGCAATGACATCGTTTTCATCGATTTGTAAGCTCACGCGGCACCCACTTTGCACAGAGCTTTCGCATACCCAAATGTTCGTGTAAAATGGTAAAACACTACCATCTGATATCTTTACAATGTCATTTAGCTCGCGCATCTTCAATTTGTGATCGTTCATAACCGCTTTGTGGAATTTTTTAATGTTTTCTGGTATAACAGCCTAATTTGGGCATCCACTGCACTCTGCATCATTTATGCTGGTACGACGACGTTTAAATTCAGCATAGCACTTCTCTACAATTTGTCTTGATTGAGCAGAGGTCGGATAATGTTAATCAAGCCATTGATTTGTTTCCTCCGTATTTTTTGATCAAAACTCGAAACTCACTTTTTTCCATTTTCTTTTTTCAATAACAAAAGCTGCTTCACACAAAATGCTATAACTCATGAATCAGTTGCCAGATTTGTGTCAAATTTATACACGTATCGTTTAAAGGTTAGTCTAAATCAAAATCATAAAAACTTCTAGTAGCGCCATCTATGTAGCATCCTATGGACTTATTGCGTGAACTGATATTATTGACTATTGTCTTGGTTATCATTATTTATCTTTTTTCTCCATTTCATTCCCATCCGCTTCAAATCCTTCCAGAAGGACACTAGAACTGTTGTTTAGCTGTACACAGTCTGCCAATAAACACACATCAATTTTTATCTATATATGGTACATATATGGCCAAAAATGGGTATAAAATTTTTTTTAACTTTTCAGAAAATACGAGGGGTACTTACATTTCGGGAACTGGAAGCACTAATGTCATAGTTAAAATCTGGCAACACCATAATAAAGCTTGACAGTTTTTAGCACTTTCCGCCGGGATGGTATACTACTTTGTTTGTTTATAATTTTTGATTATATGATAGAGAATGGGTCTTATATTGATAAATATTTTATTTAATGTCGGCAATTATGTATGGAATACAATATCAGATAAATGCCCGCCTCTGGTAGCCTCACAAATGCGAGCCCTTTTGAGCATATTTTTCATTATTTTCATCACGCATATTTTGTTTAAGTTGCTCCAGCGTTTCTGGTTTGTTTGCATAAACCTTGCTTTTCAGAAATCCCCACAAAAAGAACTCCGGAGCAGTCAAATCAGGCGACCGTAGAGGCCAATCAACATCACCATTCCTTGAAATAAATTTTTATGGAAAGAGGTCTCGCAGTAATTCCATTGTAATCTTGGCTGTATGCGATGTGGCACCGTCTTTTTAAAACCACGTGTTAGTCAAGCCCAAAGCATGCAGTTGTGGCGTTAAAAAGTTTTCAATCATATCACGATATTGCTCCCCATTGACAGTTACCTTTACGCCGTTTTCAGTTTCAAAGTATTCCTATTGCATACCAGACTGTCACTTTTAATGGATACAAAGGTGACTGATGAATAATTTGAGGGCTTTCCATTGCCCAGAACCTACTATTCTGTTTATTCACATAAATATTCAAATGAAAATGTGCTTTGTCACTCATTATGATTTTTTCATGAAAATCGATGATTGACTTTGATAAAAACACGTTGGTTAACTGAATACTTTTCCATAATAAATTTGCCGTGTCTCTACTTTACGACTGCCAAATATGAACTGTCAAGACGAATGTTTACCAAAACGGCGGCAAAACAAAGTAGTATACCTTTCCGGCGGACACCCTGTACAAGTGATATTTGTTTTGTTTACAGTAAGTTAAGAAAATCAATTTGATAAAAAAATTGAAACTTCAAGAGAAGGTTTGCGTTTAATTATTTTTCACAACTTTTGACGTCGATTATCCCAACAAGAATGTGTCGTTGGGCTCAGTTCTTTGTATGGCGATAAAGAACCATCGAAAACCACATATATCGCTAGTATAGCGAATTCAATTGTGCTCGTAGTTCGAGCACCGATAAATTTCGTGCAGGTATTCTAAAATCGGTTGTTTTGCCACAAAACATCGATGCAGTGCATGAAAAAATATAAAATTTTTACAGTTACAAGGACTGGAAAAAATCTCCACACAAAAAGCAACAAAAAATTCATAATGAAAAAAGATCAAATTAATAATCGAATACTTAAAAATTTCTAAGCTTATGTCAGCGCTGTTTTTAATTTGGTATTTTGTAACCAGTCCTTTATACTTAAAACTAGCCTCTATCCTCTTTAGAACAGTTTCCACTAACTTTTTCAATATGAAGGATCATTTCGTTCCCATTCTTCTTTAAGAACGGTTTTTAATTCAGTGATGTTTGATATCGACCGAGATTTAAATATATTTTCGAGATATTCCCCCAAATTTTCTGTAATGTTCTTATCAGGAGACTGTAGCAGCGTTTCCATAACATGTGGGCAGTTGTACAAAAACCACATTAGCGTGTTATGTAATTTGTGTTTCGGGTCATTATCTTGATAAAATTTAAAATTATCCGAAAATTTTCTTTGAAAATGTTTATATACTTATACTGGTCAATTATTCCATCAATAAAAACTAGCTGACCAGTTTCCGCTGCAGGCATATAGCCCCAAACCATTACACTTCCAGCACCGTGTTTTATTGTATATCGAAGATTGCACGATCATAATTCTTCATTCGGCTTTCTCCAGACATATGTATGACTTACCATTTGAGCGGAAAACATTACTTAATGTTACAAACATACATTCTGTAATAATGCAGACATATATTATGTAATGTTTTCCGCTCAGATGGGCAGTCATACGTGTGGAGAGAATGAGGAACACGGTGCTGGAAGTGCAATACAAAGTAAATACCGATTTTTGTGTATTTTCGAAAATGTAGTAGTGAAAGGTTCTAAATTTGGTCCAAATAACTTAGAAACCAATTCACATCATCAGTCGAAATATGGGCGAAATTGAATAAGTAAATATTGATTTTTGTATATCTAGAGAATGGTAGTTTCTGAACTTGGTCTATGTGACTTGGTAATCAATACAAATCAATAATTTTAATGCATTCCTTTAAATTTTTCTTATGTGGAACACATTTTATAGGCAGGGTTGCCCTTGACAATTTCGAAAAGTATCATAAAAATGGTATTCAAGAAAAAAAAGGTCATAAAGGGTATTTTAAAGAAAAACAGAATCAATTTTTTTGTGAAATAAAAAGAGTTTTATTTCAATTTAAAAAACGAATTTTAACAGTTAGTTAAATATTAGAGAGATCGATTATTCCACTTTTTTCGAAAACCGATTTGCGAATAGTCCGAAAAGTAGCACTTTAAGAACCGGTTTTTGGTTAATAATAATTCAAATAACCGGTTAACCGGTTCTTTTATTTAAATAAAATTGTTCCTAATTCTTGAAGCGCAGAGCTAGACCACGTCGTTTTAAAACTAAGCAGAAGTTGATGGAGAGCTTAAAATTTAGGTGGCAATACTAACAATAATTCTAACATATCGAAGGCCATAGAATATAAAGTTTATTACACAAACTACTGAATAAAGCTACTTAAGGAGCTAATTTCGTTTTTGTTGTATTACTTGGTAGATAATGGCATTAAAGGTTTGTTATTAAGTTATAATTTAGGTGCCTAAGATAACAAAAATTAAATATTTTATTTTGAATAAATCTACTAGTAATACAGGAGTCCTTAATTGTCTCAACAAGATAATTTGCTTAGATTTCGAGCAGCACTCCATGTAAATTTATGCACCACGTATTTAATAGTGTGGGTGCCACTGTGGTATGTCAGGTAAGAGTCCACATTCCAAGCAAAAAGTCGTCGGATCAATCCCAGCCCACACCATCTGATAATTTGTAACAGCGATATCACCTCACAACATTACTAGCGACTGGTTAAAAGTGTTTACGCGAAGTTGAAGTTTTTCAACTTCACTAACTAATATATCCGCCGTTCGGAACCGGTTTTTGTGGGCTTGTGAGCTTTCAATGTGTCTGGTTGATCATTCTCCATATATAAAAATCAATATTTATTACAGAATTAGATTAATTGCTTATTAAGCATTGACCTTATCCTCTTGATGCATTGAATTTTGCATTTATTTACATAAATTTAAATAAACATAATACAACGGTACATCTCTAAGAGCAAAACCGGCTTATTATTCACTTATTTGAACGTAGAATTTTAGGAATAAGGTGACCATACATAACATATTATAGTTTGAATGAATTGAGCAAATATTAAGGTGATCTTATCATTTTGAAGCACACCTTATATACAAAAGTAATTAAATTTTTACAAATAGAGTCCGCCAAATAATTTTTTTTTTTTGAAGATGCTATAAAAAAAACTACTGAATATTTTCTCAAATTTCTTTTTTATTTGAAAGTACAATCCTTCCGGTTAATAATGGAAAATAATTTCATTCAAATGGCTGCCTCGGCTGGCCATGCAGTAGCCTACACGATCGGTCCAATTTTTAAGCACATTATCGATTGTGTGCAGCTGTATTTCACCAATGGCTTCACGAATATTGTCCTTTAAAGCGTCAATTGTCTCTGGCTTGTTGGCGTAACACTTATCTTTGACGGCACCCCACAAATAATAGTCCAACGGTGTCACATCGCATCTCCGAGGTGGCCAAACGACATCAGCTCTGCGGCTGATAATGTGATCTTCAAAAATAGGGCGCAAAACAAAGAGTGTAGCTTCGGATGTGTGAACAAAAATTCGTTCATCTTGGCCCGATAACGATCGCCATTGACTGTAACGGCCCCTCCTTTCTCATTTTCGAAGAAACATAGCCCGATTATGCCTTTGGACCAAAATTCGCTCCAAACAGTGAGTCGTCTTGGGTGTATCGGCTTTTCAATGTATGCGAGCGGGTTTTCTGTGCTCCAAATGCGACAATTTTGCTTGTTTACATACCCGCCGGCATCTTCTGTAAGTCAATCGCAGGCCCACTTAGCGAAGCGAAAACGCATTGGACACAACCATATTCGTTCAGCGGAAGGATAAAACTAAGTATCTGTCAAATCAGACATGAGCTAAGTATTACCATTACGAAATAAGCACTAGTTGAAAAAAACGACCCTCTATATAAAAGCCAAGTGCACTGACAACTTTCGTGAGGAATTTTAAAACTTTTACTCATTTTCAAAAAAGTTCAAAAAGTGGCGTATATTTCGTTAAAAGGATACAATGGGATAAATTAAAAAAAGGGTCATAAAAAGTGTCATTGGCATAAAAAAGGGTCAAAAGTGATACTTTAGTGTCACAACGGCAACGCTGTTTAGAGGTATACAACCCAAAGGCTCTCAGCAACGCGGGAAGGGTTACTCTAGTGTATATACATATCTAGCCAACGATACTGTAATACCATGAGTGCTTTTTTCCAAATTAGATCCCGGGGACGTTAAAATCAGGACTAATATGTTAGAATTAATGGCTTTTCTTCTGAAATGATGCAAAGTTTTTTGTTTGCTATCATTCATGTGTTGCACAAAAGTAAATTTTCGATAGTTGCACTTTAAGAGGCTAACAGCGGCTAAAAGGAGAGTTTCTGGTTCATAGTCTATTCCTACGAAACACGTGGTTATTACGGTATATATCTTGGAAACTACAAAAGAGAGAGTCTTTTAGCATTTTACATGATATTCTATTTATTATCAAATTTTGGATTAAGTCAATAAATATATCAGCGGGACACGTTAACAGTCGTCAAGGCATTTTCTTTATAAAGACAGACAGTGAAAAGTAAAAACTGATAGGATCTAAGCAAAAGTATACTTATCTCCCATTTTTAATACACATATAGATAGATTTGTGGACAACGCCGGATGGGTAAAGACAGTCATAAATGTTTAAAAAGTAAGCGGAAAAGTCAGAGTCCATTTTACGGTTTTATTGGGCTTAGGAGAAAACAAATTCAATTTAATGGATGTACACATTGGCGTGGCGTAGTGGTTAGAGCGCACGCATAGCAACACAAACGACCCAGGTTCGATCCCCAGCAGGGGACATGACGAAGAAAAAATTTAATTGTGGTTTCGAATGTTTAATAATAAAAAAAAGGCTTCAACTTCTTCCCTCCAGACAACTCCATCTAAAAAAAAAGAAAAAAGCCAACTGACCCTTCTCGCATACCTCTAGCGATGATGACAAACATCAGAATAATGATCAAGAAAAACATGCCACCTACTGGGAAAAAAATTACAATGCTAAAGTAAAGATCACCACCAATTAGAAAGGATCTTCACCACTATACAAAAAAATAAAATAAAACAAAAATCATATGGAGGAAGCTAATGTTCTAAAATATATTGTTATTCCTTTCAACTTTATGTGGTTTCAGCCAGATGTGGCAAGTTCATACCTTGACGGGCCCGTTGTGGCAGAGTTACACCAAAAATGTTTAAATAAAATTACTTTAAAAAACTTATCAATTCTGTGACCTTCCTGGTCTCTACATCTATGTAAGTGCAGCCGATTTTTTCTTGTGGGCTTATTGTAAACAGAAAGCGTATTAATCGAAACCATTAAATTAAATTTATTCAAAATAGTTAATTCAATCAATAACTGGAGCGATTTCGATATCAAATCTGCAGATAGTCATGAAAAGATTTTTGTTAAGATATCACAAATGCGTATCTTAGCTTAGATCGTATATAAAATAAACTATTTTTAAAAACCATTAAAAATATTTAATAAAATAAAACTATTTATCAAATGAAATAAAAATCAATCATTCATATTAATTATAAAAGAAGTTATTAGTTCCTTAATGTAGCCAAATTCATTAGCCACCGCATATATATGTATGTATGTATGAATGTTTATATGTAAGTTTGTATGCATATAAGCACAATTATTTAAATGTATTGTATAATTTATATAGGCTAAGGTCATGAACTTAATTATTAAAACAAAAAAGCAGCATATTCTATACACATAATCAATTCTCTTTTAAATGCCATTCCTGTGGTACGTTGGTTGAAACATTAACGCACAGAAATAACAACAACATAGGAAACAAAAGGCAACAAAAATAAGAAACAAAATTTTCATTGCAAAAACGATCTACTACATACGAGGGCGGACTGATATTGAAGCTACCTAAGTAGGAAAAAAACATATTTTTTTTCAAAAACCATTCATTTCTCAACATAGTCTCCTTTTAGCTCAATACACTTAGTAAGATGATTTCCAAACTTTTTTATACCATCTGAATAATACGATTTTGTGAACTCCTCAAAATACGCATTAGTTTCGGTAATGACTTCTTCGTTTGAGATGAATTTTTTTCCTGCGAGCCATTTTTTAAGTTTGGAAACAGGAAAAAGTCACTAGGGGCTATATCTGGACTATAAAGCGGATGATCAACTAATTCGAAGTGGATTTCTCGTAGTTTTAGCATCGTATCTAATGCTGCGTGAACCGGTGCGTTGTCTTGAAGACAGAGCACTTTTTTCTTGTTTAAATGTATCCTTTTTTCTTTGATTGCATCAAGCAATTGATCCAATAATGCACAATAATACTCTCCTGTGATTGTGGATCCCTTTTCAAGATAATCTATGAGCAATATTCCTTGTGCATCCCAAACTACAGTGGCCATAACCTTGCCAGCCGATTTCGCTGTCTTCGCCTTCTTCGGAGCACTTCCACCAGCTTCCACCCATTGCTTCGATTGATTTTTGGTTTCAGGTGTGTGGTGGTGGACCCATGTTTCATCAACAGTTATTAATCTACGCCAAAAATCAGCAGCATTATGCTTTATCATGTCCAAACACCGCTGTGATGTGATCTGTCGAACTCGTTTTTGTTCAACACTGAGCAAACGCGGCAATTATCTTGCCGATAGCTTTTTCATATGCAAATGTTCATGAAAAATGTTAAACACACGTTCATATGATATGTTTACCATTTCAGCAATCTCACGGATTTTGACCCGGCGATCATTCATAACGATATCGAGTATTTTCTTGATATTTTCTTCAGTAACCACTTATTTTGGCCTTCCTGTTGATGGTATTGTTACAGTGCTTGTTCGGCCCCGTTTATATTCAACAACCCAATATTTTACCATATAGTCTGATGGAGCAGATTCGCCGTAATGTTTATCAAGCTTTTCTTTTGTCTCTTTCGCCGTTTTGCCTTTCAAATAATAGTGTTTAATCACTACACGAAATTCACTTTTTTCCATTTTCCAAGAAACACAAAAGTTGCTTATTTCAAACGACTACAATAAATAAACTAATTGATGAATTTGGCTAAAATTTCAACAGCTGACGTTTGACAGATCGTAATTTCTAAGAAAGAAAAAGTTTTTGTGTTTGTGCTGCCACCTAGCGCTAGGTAGCTTCAATGTCAATCCGCCCTCGTACGAGTATATTTCGAAGAAAACAAAAACATATTTTTATTATCAAAAATATTTTTTGAGAATACATTCGAGGGCACAAGTTAAGGGTTTATAGATCAGCATGGGAGTTTTCCAACTTCACAGCATAAAATAAAAGTTTTTTTTTGACTTCAAAAATAGATTTGAATTAAGAACAGCCAGCACAAGATAGAAAGAAATGGTGTTCTACCCGTAATTTATTTAAATTTAAGTCGAACATGTGTTTTCATTATTGTCATTCGCTGGTTCACATGCGGTGGATTTGAGGCGGTAGTGGTGTTTCTCTTCCATTTTTTTTTTTTTGTTCCGGTTTATTCTTTTGAATGCTCATGTGTATGAGTAGTGATGGAGTATTTGAACTGAATTGCTCTCTTGTGGTTAATCGCACATGTGCTTAGTCGTGGTCATGTTTTCGTATAGGAGTAATATAATAGACCCAATTCCATTCCCATTGTGTTCCTTAATTTTTTAATGCGTTTGGGTATGTTTTATTCAGCTTGATTTGTTTTTTTTTTCATTTTTATATGCGACCTTGATCCTATTATATGTATATTGTGAGTTGTTATTGGTTTATAACATATACGTACGGACATATGCATGTGCTTATATGTATTCTCTTTTTTAATACTCCATTAATGTTTTGTTGTTGTTCCTATTCCTGTTATTTATTTTATTCTTTGCATATGTTTTAAGGATGATGATGATGATGATGATCATTATCGCTCTAATTGTAAGTGGATAATTGTATTGAATGAGTAATTGTTGTTGTTCTATAAATTATCGCTTAATTTTTATTTATTTTTCTATTGTAGTTTTTTTTCCTTTGCTGTTATTTTGTCGGCTCAATGCTATTTCGAGAATTTTTATTTAGAACATGCCTTTGGGATATTATTTTATACCACTGGGATATTTTTTATTTCTGGAACACACTTTTAAACTGTTGCTTTTTTTGTTGGTTCGCTTATTGAAGAAATTTATGATTAAAAATAGGAAAAAGATTTTTTTGGCCTATAAACTTCTTAGATTAAATCTTACGAAATATGGTAGAAATATTCTGGTGGTGCCACTCGTCGCTAAAAATTACCTTGTTCCAATCCCTTTCCGTTCAATTTACATACCACTTACACCAATAAAGGGTTCGCCACATAACGTTTTTTTTCAACTAGTGCTTATTTCGTGAATGGTAACACTTAGCTCATGTCTGATTTGACAGATAATTAGTTTTATCCTTCCGCTGAACGAATATGGTTGTGTATACGTTTGACCAACGCTTCGCTAAGTGGGCCTGCGATCGACTTACAGAAGATGCCGATTTTGCCAAAAAAAAAAAAATCATCTTTTCAGATGAAGCTCATTTTGATCTTGGCGGGTATGTAAACAAGCAAAATTGTCGCACAAAATTGGAGCACAGAAAACCCGCACGCATACATTGAAAAGCCGATACACCCAAGACGAGTCACTGTTCTGTGCGGATTTTGGTCCAGAGGCATAATTGGGCCATATTTCTTTGAAAATAAGCAAGAAGTGGCCGTTACAGTTAATGTCGATCGATATCGGGCCATGGTGAACGATTTTTTGTTCACAAAAACTTAAGAGGACGATATTAGCAACATTTGGTTTCAATAGGACGGCGCTACGTGCCACACAGCCGAAGCTGCACTCGATGTTTTGCACCCTGTTTTTGAAGATCGCATTATCAGCCGCAGAGCTGATGTCGTTTGGCCACCTCGGAGCTGCGATTTGACACCGTTGGACTATTATTTGTGGGGTGCCGTCAAGGATAAGTGTTACGCTAAAGAGCCAGAGACAATTGACGCTTTAAAGGATAATATTCGTGAAGCCATTGGTGAAATACAGCTGCACACAATCGATAATATGCTTAAAAATTGGACCGATCGTGTAGGCTACTGCATGGCCTATTCTATTATTAACCGGAAGGATTGTACTCTCAAATAAAAAAAGAAATTTGAGAAAATATTCAGTATTTTTTTTATAGCATTTTCAAAAAAAATTTATTTGGCGGACCCTTTATATGCTTCATTTTATCTGAAGCTGAATTTAATTAGAGATTTTTAATTGTTTAAATTCTTTTATATAATTTTGTAGAAACAAATTGTTTAATGCGCTATATTTATGTTGTTTGGGGTTTTTTACCAGTACATCTCGCTTTCACAAAGCACCTTCGATTATTTCACTTTATTTGTAATAGGATTTTTGCCATTTTCTCGCGAAGCAGATGATCGATCCTCTGTAGTAGATTTAGGACTAATTATGGTGCTGCAAACTATCGTGTATTATCGGTGTAGATATCGGACCTCTGCTGCTTATCACAGATTTTTACCTCTTTGTTTTCTCTCCAAAGGTGGTGTTGGCTGATCTTCTGTTATAGATGTTAGCCTTCTACTTCAAATTCATATTCTCCTTTGATAGATCATCTGAAGGAAGAGCTGAAGTCTCTTAAGAACTTAAAACTTGAAATCAAGATAGAAGTTTTTCTTATCTTCAGTTGGATTCTAATATGGGCTTTTTTGGTGTTGTATACAAGCATTTTAACCACTACACCACTTTAGAAGTTAGCTGTTAGTAATCCAATTAATGGAATATTTCTATATTAACCAAACACTCATGTACCCTACGTTTTTTTACCTAAAAGATTTAAAATTTGTCCCGTAATCTCTTTATCCCTTTTAAAAAAGTCAATGTAAATGCTACAACTCTTGCCATAGCCTTTTTAAGCCATTTTTATTGATGGTCATCGAAAAAATATTGTTTAACTAGCTTGACCTATCCAGTGTTGCCCAGATGTTTATATAAAAGCATACACATAGGAGGGCGGTTTGACATTGAAGTTACCTAGCGCTATATGGCAGCACAAACACAAAAACTTTTTCTTTCTTAGAAATTACGATCTGTCAAACGTCAGCTGTTAAAATTTTAGCCAAATTCATCGATTAGTTTATTTGTTGTAGTCGTTTGAAGTAAGCAACTTTTGTGTCTCTTGGAAATTGGAAAAAAATTAATTTCGTGCAGTGATGAAACACTATTATTTGAAAGGCAAAACGGCGAAAGAGACAAAGAAAAAGCGAATCTGCTCCGTCAGATTATATGGTAAAATATTGGAGTGTGAATTTAAGCGGGGCCGAACAAGCACTGCAACAATACCATCAACTGGAAGGCCAAAAGAGGTGGTTACTGAAGAAAATATCAAGAAAATTCTCGATATCGTTATGAACGATCGCCGGGTCAAAATTCCTGAGATTGCTGAAATTGGTAAACATATCATATGAACGTGTGTTCAACATTTTGCATGAACATTTGCATATGAAAAAGCTATAGGCAAGATGGGTGCCGCGTTTGCTCAGTGTTGAACAAAAACGAGTTCGACAGATCACTTCACAGCGGTGTTTGGACATGATAAAGCATAATCCTGCTGATTTTTAGCGCAGATTAATAACTGTTGATGAAAGTTGGGTCCACCACTACACACCTGAAACTAAAAATCAATCGAAGCAATGGGTGGAAGCTGGTGCAAGTGCTCCGAAGAAGGCGAAGACAGCGAAATCGGCTGGCAAGGTTATGGCCACAGTACTTTGGGATGTACACGGAATATTGCTCATCGATTATCTTGAAAAGGGATCCACAATCACAGGAGAGTATTATCGTGCATTATTGGATCAATTGGTTGATACAATCAAGGAAAAACGACCACATTTAAACAAGGAAAAAGTGCTCTTTCTTCAAGACAACGCACCGGTCACACAGCAAGATACGATGCTAAAACTACGAGAAATATACTTCGAAATGGTTGATCATCTACCTTATAGTCCAGATTTAGCCCCTAGTGACTTTTTCCTGTTTCCAAACTTGAAAAAATGGCTCGCAGGAAAAAGATTCATCTCAAACGAAGAAGTGATTACCGAAACTAATGCGCATTTTGTAATCGTATTATTCAGATGGTATAAAAAAGTTGGAAAATCGTCTTACTTGTGTATTGAGCTAAAAGGGGACTATGTTGAGAAATGAATGGTTTTTGAAAAAAAAAATTGTTTTTTCCTACTTAGGTAGCTTCAATATCAATCCGCCCTCGTATATACATACATAATATGGTGGCGTGGTGTAGTGGTTAGAGCGCAAAAAAATAAAGAAAAAAGCCACCCTAAGCATCGCATACCTCTAGTGACGATGACAAACATCAGGCGAATGATCAGGAAAAAAAACACGCCACCCACCTACAAAAAAAAAATCATATGGAGGCTACAGCGGGTTAATCATCTACTCAGCTTGAAATATCAAATTGATTAAAGAAACCGAAACAAAGCAATAGATGCTTTGTGGAAAGCCAATAATGCTCCCTAGAGGAGTAATGGAGAAAAAAAACGGGTTTTGACTTTTCACCTGATATATTTATTGCGAAGTACGATAATGAATATGTATTTCAGGTAATTAAAATATTACGTCGATAGTATACAACATTATTCTTTTGTCTCGTCAACTACTTACCTTTTTTCTCTCTCCTATGTGCAGCAAAACCATGCGGCATTATCGACATTTCGGCTCGAAGTCGTCCTCAAAGACCCCGTCTTTCAAAGAACTATTAACAGACCATGACATCATAAACTCATGGTTGTTGCAGTATTACCTTCTTTAATTACATCATACGTATTGTACGGTTTGGACCAAGAAATTTCGGCCTAAGCTTAAACTCCCCACCAGTGTTGCCACAACTTTGAATTTTTTGTAACCAAATTTCAATACAAAAGTAACCAAATATAAGTAAAATTTTAAGTTCAAAAAAAACATTGAAATATATTTTATATATTGAATTTATAGCAGTATTAGCTGAATATAGAAAAGCAAATATCATTCTTTCATATGATTTTTTATGATGAGGCTTTAAAATGTAATTTAGGCTCAATAGCCCTTACTAACAGATACATTAATAATTCGCAAAATAACTGAACCAAATAGTGGCATTAAAGTGAAATAGTTACCAAATTAAAATGTAATAAATTTTGTACTTAAACCGATTCTTAAAAATACTTTAATTTAAAACGAACTTCTATGCCAAAAGGCCTCTAATAGGAAAATGTCAGCACTATTCAGTTTTGTAAGCTTCTTTGTATTCTCTTTATTGATAATGACACAAGTTGGCCTTCTTAAAAAGGAATAATCTTATACACAATCCCTTCGTTAAAGCGATAAAAGAAATTGTAAAAATAGTAAACGACTATCGAGTCAACAAAAAACTGTTAAATTGTTGTTCCTGCAAATTTTTACACTACTACCGGATATATAACTTCAAAATGTAAGATTCACAAAATTATTTGTATTCTTAATAACTTATTTGGATTTTTGGAGGGTAAATATCGCCTATTTAATATCGAACGAAATAAAATAATGGACTGCTGACCGAAGGTTATCTTGAATATATTCCATCGATCTCAAAGTGCGGGAAATGATTTATGTGGTTCAAAAGTGATGACTCTCACACAGAAAGGAAAAATCGCGTAGGTGAGCCAAAAATATTGGGTGACTATGAATTAAGGGCATTAATCTATGAAGCTTGTTTTCAAAATTAAAAAAAGCTACACAAACAAAACAAAGCGATGGTGTTGCGTACCACTCGAGCTTATGCAGAGAGATATTCAAAGACGAAATATCACGTCCGAAATGTTGCTGAAAAGTCACAAAAACGTTGTTGCAGTTTCCACCCTTACTGGCGATGAAAACTAACAGCCTGTTTCCAGATGACAAACGTAAGAAAACGTTCGTCTAACAAGTGACAAGTCTGTTTATATGTAAAACACAAGCAAAGCACTCAATTTTTGTTAGTGTTTGAAATATAAATAGACAAGTCACTCAACTTGTTAGACGAACGTTTTCTTACGCTTGTCATCTGGAAACAAGCTCCAAGTCTATTACGACAAATCAACGTTCAAGCTTTGGCCAAAAACTTCAAGTCGTTATATTTCACTATTTCCTCCAGATGTTGCAAGACCAGCTAAAACTATTTAGAAAATAATCTTAACCGCCTTATAATCCAAACCTTGCTTGCCCGACTACCATTTGGTTCATTCTTGGCATCAAATTAGCAGTCTTTGGGCATGAAATGGGAGAAGTCTTAGCATAGTCACAACAAAAGCCCAAAGTTTGCCAAAAATCCCATTTTTTTAGTTATAAAGGGTGGGTAAGTTAGAGGTTAGGAAGTAAATTTGCTTAAAAACAATTTTTTTTCCTGACGAATTCAGTTTTATTCATACAAATATAAAGTAGAAATATGGGAATTAATAATGGAATATGATGTCGGGCAAATGTCCACCTATAGCACATCGGCAGACATCCGGCCTTTTCACAAAATTTTGAACCACATTTTGCAACAAGGCTTCGCTTATCTCGTCAATGCATCGGCGAATTTCATCTTTCAGAGTGTCAACTGTTTGTAGCTTGTTCACGTAAATCCGGTCTTTCAAATGACCCCAGAGTAAATAATCCAGCGGTCTTAAATCACAACAATGAGGCGACCAATTGCATTCTCACACATTTCATTAATTTCATCACGAATATTTTGTTTGAGTTGTTCCAGTGTTTCTGGTTAGTGTGCATAAATCTTGATTTTCAGATATCACCACAAAAAAAGTCCAGAGCAGTCAAATCAGGTGACCGTGGAGGCCAATCAACATCACCATTCCTTGAAATAATTGGTTGTGGAAAGAGGTCTCGCAGTAATTCCATTGTAATCCTGGCTGTGTGCGATGTGGCACCGTTTTGTTGCAACCACATGTTAGTCAAGCCCAAAGCATGCAGTTGTGGCGTATAATAATTTGAGGGTTTTCCATTGCCCAGAACCGACTATTCTGTTTATTCACATAATCATTCAAAAGAAAAAATCATATTGAGTGTCGAGTTTACCAAAATGGAGGCAAAACACAGTAGTATACTTTCCCGGCGGATACCCTGTACTTCAATACATACGATTTTGCATGAACATTTAGTTGTAAAAAAAATTGTTCTCGCTGGATACACTACATTTTATCAATCGATCAAAAAAGGCTCGCGTTGATTGTTGTAAGGAAATAATTGACCGTGGTTCTCAAAAGACGTGTATAAAATCGTGACAGGTTACGGATCATGGATATATGCATATGAGCCGGAAACAAAACAGCAATCGAAGGTGTGCGTATTCAAAGGCGAGCTAAATCAATTAGAAGTTGTTCGTGAAAAAAATCACAGCGATTAAATGGTCGCCAGTTTCTTCGGCCGAACGGGTCATGTGACCACTGATCTGCTTAAATATGGTAGGACGGTCAATTCTGTGTGGTACACGACCATTTATTTGCCGGAAGTCTTCTGAGAAATTCATAAAACCAACCGCCGTAAACCAATCATTTTCCATTATGACAATGCGAGCTCTCATCCTCAATTCATGTCTCATCCTCTGTACAGTCTTGACTTTGTACCCAATGACTTCTTCTTTTAACCGAACATTTAGGGTAGACAGCGTCGTCAATGATTTACGAGCGTCGAAGAAGCGTTCAAAAACCATATTTTGTAGGTGTCACAAGAGGAATGTGAAAACTGCTTTGAGAAATGGCTTGAGGAATGTAAGAGTGTATTGATCATCAAGGGGAATATTTTGAAAAACAACAAAGCCATTTGCATTTAAAACTATATGTTATTATTTACTGTTCCTGAAGTATAGCTAGTACCCCTAGTATTTGTTTAAACCTATTTAAAAACTAGAATTTTTTAAAAAGAAAAATCAAAATACTATGTGAGTCTCTGTTTGTTTGTTGAACTCTATATGGGAATAAAAACAAAATTTGTGTTAAACTATTCGAATTACACAAACAATACTAAAGTAACGTGAGAATTGTGTCATAAAAATAGTAAAAATAAAATAAATCATAAAGCAAAGAGAAAGGGGATAGAGAGAGCTTAATTATTTAGTAAATAACTCTCCCACAAAGGCACTCAAGCACACACACACACTTAGAAACTAAGCGCTAAAGCTAAACAAATAAGTCCTTGCGTGTTCATGGTTGTTCATTGACCACCAAAATGCAATAGAAATTAAAAACTAACTGTTGTCTGTTACTCTATGTAGCGTATACATACGAGTACATACATATATATGGTATATTGTAGACAATATAGAGCAATAACAACAACAACTGCAAATGACATTCATTGAGAAAGAAAAAAAACATGTCAATTAAATCCTTAGCTGACTCTTTCCAAAACAACAACACTAACTGCAATAATAACAATAGCAAAACGTTAGAATGAAGGAAATCAATAAAAAACAGAGTAAAATAAAAATACAAAAAATAAGCGTAAGAGAAGAAGAGAATAAATTCAAACCAATTTTACGTGTGAGTGTGTGTGAGCGTTTTCTAGTTTATTTCCATATTATTTTTCTATTTCTCTCAATGCAAGCAAAGCATTTCTTAAACGATTTTTAAACTAAAATAAATCGATTTGAAAATTGTTACTGTTGCTGTTACTCATTTTTTTGTTTTTTTTATTTATTTTTACTATTTTTGTTAAAAATAAAAACAACAACATTTATTTACTGTACAATAAAATAATTATCGGTTTTTGATTTGACAGAAGGTTCAAGAGGTTGGTTTTTGAAAATTAAATGCTCAATATTAAATTATAAAACAAAATCGAGTTAGGGAATACTAATATAGCGTAGTGTAATTTAGTAAAATAAATATTTATTTGAATTTTAATATTCAGGCATACATTTGGGCGGTAAAATTGATGTGTAAGGCTGTTTAAACAAAACGAAAACGATATAAATTAAGTTATTTAAGATGTTAATACTGACATACTTAAAATACGTTTTGTGTTCTTAGTCACACATGAAAAAGTAATATGTTAACAACAGGAATTAGATCATGCGAAGGCCAAAGAAAGCTCAGGGAAGAACAACTAAGCATCTTATCAATCAAACTTCTGTCAGACAGAAACTATGCCAATAGTGGAGGCATAGCAATACTGTAGTTACGGTAATATGCATGTTAACAGTTTTCAGCTACAGACTTGAATTTATTTATACTGTTACGTTTTTACCTTTTTAAAAACGTGTATTTATGAGTTCGTTGATTGCATTTAAAATAAAATAAATCTAGTGTTTGGCTTTTAAGCAATAACAATTTCTATTCTTGTTACTCCTTCTATTTACGATTTTGTAAACAACAACAATTACTCGACATATATTTCTACCTAAAGATCTTACAACCCGATCGATTTTACAGCTTAGATTCGATCGCAACCTTTTCAACCAGACGTTATCCACACTTACATCGAAAGCTCTCGAACCTCTCGATATTTCAGGTAGATTGCATGCCTTTCTTTTATTTTTTTAGTTCTTATGTAGTCGTGCGAATGTAAACATCTACTTCTTTCAGCTCTTAGTATTGTTGTTGTTTGTTTATTGTCTGTTATTTGTTTTCTTTGCTGTTAATTTTTGATGTTGCCGCTCTATTTTTATTTACTTTATTTCTGCTAATGTTTGTTGTTGTCGATTTGGTTACTTGTAAACAGCACAATAGTTGTTCTTGCGGCATTTGTTTATTTATTTTAGCGATGTGACAAACGACAGTTGTTCCCAAACTTGATTTTCGTAACAACACTGCGCACTGCGGGTAAACCTAACTCGAGCACGCTCAATGCAGTAGTGCTAATCATTTTTACTGTTATTTCGAAAATAGAGTAAGTTGTTGTATTAGATGGCGTTACTAGAATTGTTTCCATATGATTTTTATTTAGTACTAACCTTCAAGTAATGCGTGTATTAATTTGACAGTAATTTGACTATTGATACGTGAGTTACAGCATTTTCTGTGAAGCATATTTTATTATTAAAAAAAGGAAAAAAGTGAATTTCGAGTTTTGATAAAGCATTACGTTTTTATGAAAAAAATACAGGTGAAACCAAACAGTGCCTTTGATAAATTTTATTCGAACTCTGCTCCACCAAGACATATGGTAGGAAAGTGGATTGCTGAATTTGAACGTGGTCGTATTAGCACAAATGATGCAGAGCCCAGTGAACGCCCAAATTAGGCTATTATTTTAGAAAACATCGAAAAAATTCACAAATTAGTTATGAACGATCGTAAATTGGAGGCGCACAACTAGCTGACGTTGTAAAGATATCAGATGGTAGTATTTTTACTATTTTACGTGAACATTTAGGTATATGAAAACTCTATTCAAAGTAGGTGCCGCGGCAAAATGTAATGAATTAGGCTTCGAATTGTTTACTCACCCACCGTATTCTCCAGATTTAGCCCCAGCCAATTTTTTCCTAGTTTCAGATCTCAGGAAATGCCGGCTAGAAAGAAATTTGTGTCCAGTGATGAAGTAATTGCTGAAACTGAGGTCTATTATTTTGACGAGAAAGAGAAATTGTAAAGGGACCGCCAAATAATTTTTTTTTTTTTTTTTTGAAAATGCTATAAAAAAACTACTGAATATTTTCTCAAATATCTTTTTTTATTTAAAAGTAAAATCCTTCCGGTTAATAATGGAAAATAATTTCATTCAAATGGCTGCCTCGGTTGGCCATGCAATAGCCTACACGATCGGTCCAATTTTGAAGCACATTATCTATTGTGTGCAGCTGTATTTCACCAATGGCTTCACGAATATTGTCCTTTAAAGCGTCAATTGTCTCTGGCTTGTTGGCGTAACACTTATCTTTGACGGCACCCCACAAATAATAGTCCAACGGTGTCAAATCGCAGCTCCGAGGTGGCCAAACGGCATCAGCTCTGCGGCTGATAATGCGATCTTCAAAAACAGGGCGCAAAACATCGAGTGTAGCTTCGGCTATGTGGCACGTAGCGCCGTCCTGTTGAAACCAAATGTTGCTAACATCCTTCTCTTCAATTTTTGTGAACAAAAATTCGTTCCACATGGCCTGATAACGATTGCCATTGACTGTAACGGCCACTTCTTGCTTATTTTCGAAGAAAAATGGCCCAATTATGCCTCTGGACCAAAATCTGCACCAAAAAGTGACTCGTCTTGGGTGTATCGCGGGTTTTCTGTGCCCCAAATGTGATAATTTTGCTTGTTTACATACCCGCCAAGATCAAAATGAGCTTCATCTGAAAAGATGATTTTTTGGCAAAATCGGCATCTTCTGTAAGTCGATCGCAGGCCCACTTAGCGAAGCGTATACACAACCATATTCGTTCAGCGGAAGGATAAAACTAATTATCTGTCAAATCAGATATGAGCTAAGTGTTAGCATTCACGAAATAAGCACTAGTTGAAATATAAAACGTTAAATGGCGGACCCTTTACTATAAAAGTGGAAAATCGCTACTCTCGTGGTTTCGCCCTCGAAGGGGAATTTTGTCAAAAAAAATTTTTTTTCTTACTTATCCTAAGATTGAATGACCTGTTATATTTACGTAATGTCATGCTCGCACGACAAGAATTTTTCGTCATTCGCTTTCTCCTTCATAATACAACCTCCGATTATGAGCTGAATTCCGTAAATTTCCACACACAATTTTGAGGGCAAATCACCCAAATTGTTAGTAGTTTTATTTCTATTACCCTGTCCATTACTTTAAAATTTGTGTCATTTCTTATTTTTATATAACGTATATGAGATGAGTTTGGCATAGCTTTTAATTAAAATATTTTAATTAACATTGCACAGCTAAAAAAACTCCACCCTAAAGTATGATGTCAAGCACAAAAATTAACAATAAAAAAATACAGACAACAAATAAAACAATGACCGCTTTTTGCACTGATTTCATTTGCTAGCAGGTAAGGAGGTGCCGTGCGAACGGTTGAATTCAAATATATAATAAAGTCTCTTGCGAGTATAGCATAAGTACATACGTATGAGTGATATTTTATTAGTGAAGCAGAAATATCACGCATACGCATATACTTACGTAGTAATGTAATCCAACTGTTTTTTTGCCAAAAAAAATATTTATGTTCCTAAGAAGACTGCGTAGATTAAGAAAAATTAGCCTGCTTAGTTTTTTTTTTAGTTTATTCAATAATCTAAACCGTTTTTAAGTTACCTCGATCATTTTCGAAATAACGTTATATCTCGAAAACAAAAGCCAACCTAAAAAATGGTTAGCACTACTGGACTCAGCATACACGAATTAGATTTATCCGACATTGTTATCACTTGAATTTTGACTTAATTCTAGTTGATCCTTAACAAAGCGGGATTTTTGTCAAATTTCGTTCACTGTGAATTATTGGTACCGCCTCAAAAGAAATTTAAAGCGTATTCCAGTCAGAACATTCTGCATTGATCTTTCAAACCGATATATTTTGAATATTTTTTAACTCCTCTTGCAACATGTGTGGATTGTTACGGTTTATGTCTGTCTGCATTACACGGAACTTCTCGGGCAATCCTTGACTAAAAACGAGTCAATTTCAGTAGCTCATAATACAAAATGGTACATTCTGGACCTACCAAACATTAACCTTAAGGACATGAGTATTCGATTTTGCGCTAATTCAGGCGTCTGCTGGGCTTCACATACGATGTTTTGGGTTATCGTTAGGCATTACTTTTTCATCGGCAGTAATGACTTAACGCAAAAGCGACATCTTTTCATGGCATTAAAGAAGCATGTTGGACATGCATAATCATTTTCAACGTCGTTATACAAATAACAGCATTTCGATTTCAACTGACTTTATTGTTATAAGTTCATGTTAAAAATATAAACATGTACATGTATAGAGTCATATACAGTTGGTACATGCATGTAAGAAAGGTATACACTTATGTACAGTGTTGGTCAAAATTAACAGAACGAAACTGTACGAAATGGTTGGCAAACCAACCGTTTGCAAGACGATTTGTAGTTCTTTTTTTTTTTGTCTGATTATGTGGAAATATTCGTCTCTTGATCAGCGCGTGTTGTTGGATAAGAAACTTTCATTTATTGATCATATTAGTATGATGACTAGTAAGACTGAAGCTGTTTCAGGTTTTGTAATAAGATGGTCGAGGGACCTCACTGATCCTTATAGTACGAGACAGTCATATATTTCTGGAGTACGCCTCGGTTGCTTAGAATCCTTATTATCGGTGTCATATTGTTTCAGGTTTTGTAATGAGATGGTCGAGGGACCTCACTGATCCTTATAGTACGAGACAGTCATATAATTCTGGAGATGCCTCGGTTGCTTGGAATCCTTATTATCGGTGTCATATTGATTTTATTGAGTCCGTGCGGATATAGTTTTTATTATGCTGATTACGTGTCTTAGGGTGGAATTATGTCGATGAATTTCCTTGGTATGGAGCTAGGTTTAGCCTGATTATTGGTGTTTTTTATTTCCAGCCTTATTGCGGGTGATATTGAATCTGCGTTTTTACTTCTAACCCTAAATTTTACCAACCCTGTGAGATTTTAACCCCACCATCGTTCTCTTGCATTGAACTCCTACAGGATAATTTCGCATATTCGTTTACTTTCCGTAGATTGTGTAATGATTACAATTTGCATTATGGGTTTATTGATTTTAACTGTGACGTCAATAATATTAAACGTAGTTTGCTATCTGACATTAATTAGTCAATTTTATAATATCTATTCTATTAACTGTTTCATGTATACTTTTGTTAGCTTTAAGTATGTACGAGTATATCAGTTGTTTTTATGTTCAGCTTGTGATTAAGTTATGTAGGGGTTCTCGTTGCCACAACTTGCTTGCTTGTATCCGCTACAGTTCGGACTGTAGTGTGTATGTGTCTCTACGATATGGAGGCCGTGTGAGGGCAGGACCGTTCGAAAAATATTCAGTGGTTATGAAAACAAGAATATTTCTAAAATTCATTCATAAAAGCTCTTACTTGCTTGGTGTTGTAGGCGAGACACCTGCCTATCAAACTAGAAGTTTCTAGCTTCAATCACAGGCCAGACTATCTGATAATTTTTTGCCAGTCTTATCAACTCATAACATTAGCTGCATGATGGTTATGAGTATTACTAGCTTTTCAAATGTCAAGCTATGACGCTCTTATTTAGCATGAATATCGACAACAGATGCACCAAGTTAACAAAAAATAAAACTCAAATCAGAACGATGATTGAGAGAAGTTCCCCTTGTCTCCGTTGGGATGTTGCGAGAATATGTTTATATGTAAGCCCTTACCCAACAAAATGAGACAACTTCCAGTAAGAGGGTGATCTAAAATACACCGCTTAAATCGTTAAAGAATAGCTGCCGCAACAAAAATTTCAGTTGATTTATAAAAGGCCAGCATAAAACGCTAAACTCAATCAAATAGAAAATTATTCGAAAATGGTAAAAGAAGGTGGCAAAATGTCATAGAGAATCTAGGAACATGTTGGAGCTATGGAACCGTTTCATTGTTTTTAGTTAAATCATGCTTCTGAATAGTTCACAAAGGAGATCGTTTTGTTGTTGATTTTTCCTACGTCATAGGTCTGTGCAAATAAGTCAGAAACCACTGTGGCTCTCAAAGTCAACACAAACTATGCCATCGGTCAAATTCAGGCAGACTTACAAGCTAGAGTGACTCTTAATTAACGCATTTTGAATGAGTGCCTGCCAGTAAAACCGCAGCGGAAAACTGCATGATGATACACCTTTCAAATGGACAATTAATTTATATTATACGAGGGGTACAATTTATATTTCGAGAATAGCAAATAATACAAATATTTTTAAATGAAAATGGCTTTATTGTTTTTCAAAATATTCCCCTTAATGATCAATACACTTTTGCATTCATTCGAACCATTTCTCAAATCAATTTTTTCATTCCTCTTGAGACACCTCCAAAACATGGTTTTTGAACGCTTAGACTCCTCCTTCGACGCTCGTAAATCGTTGACAATGCATTTTACCTTTGATTTTCGGGAACAAGAAGAAGTCATTGAGTGCCAAGTCAGGACTGTACGGATTTAATTCGATGTTTTGACCGCACAAAAATTCACCTGTTTGATAAGATGTGTGAGAGCTAGCACTGTCATGAGGTAGAATGATTCATCTTCAGCGGTAGGTTTTACGAATTTCTCCGAAGACTTCCAAAAAACAAATGGTCATGTACAACTCAGAATTGGCAGTCCTAAGTTGCTCAAGCAGAACAGCCGAAGAAACAGACGACCATTTTTTGGATTTAGCTCGACACTGTCGATTGCTGTTTTTTTTCGGCTCATACGCATATATCCATGATTTGTCACCTGTTACGATTTTATAAACTTCTTTTGAGGCACCACGTTTGCAACCATTTCCTTACTACAATCGACGCGAGCCTTTTTGTGAGCGATTGATAAATTATTGTGTATTCAACGAGAACAAATTTGTTTGCAACGAAGTGTTCATGCAAAATCGTATGTATTGAAATGGAACTAATGTGCAAGGATGCCTTTATCTCAGAATATGTCACATGACGATCTTGTATTATCAGTTCACGCATTGCATCGTATTTTTTGGACGACCTTCACGGAATTCGTCGACGACCAAACTGCAATCACGATTGAATTCACTATTCCAACGATATACTGTGGTTTTTGATGGTGCTTCATTGCCATATAAGAACTGAGTTCTTCGAAACATTTTTGTTGAGATAATCAACGTCGAAAGTTGTGAAATATAATCCAACGAAATCCTTCTCTTGAAATTTCAATTTTTTTGGTCAAATTGATTTGCTACTCACTGTAAACAAAACAAATTCCATTCAAAATTTGTTCTTCGATGAAATCTACAACATATGCTTCGAAAAGTTTGTGAAATTTTGTGTTTCAGATAACGTCTAACGTCCGTGGCAGCCACATGGCTGAAATTATATTTAGACTTTAATGTCATAAAATTTTCTATCCAACAAAGCCCGCTTCATTGATATTAAAAATATGTTTCTTTATTTTATTATGATTTAAACTTGTGTAACTGTAAAAAAATAGCCGATATTAACGCAACCAACCATTCTTATGGGCAATACTGTGTTCGATCAATTAAATTTTTCGACTATCGCTTTCGTTATGGCTTTATGTTAAGCCACGTCTAATTGAACCTTCAATAGAGATAAATTACACGATGCTATACAAAAATAGCCGGGAAATGATATATATTGGAGAAAAATCGGTTTTTTTTAATTTTTGAAACGCGTCCAGAATCTCGAGTTACGGGTAAACAACTGATTTTTTGGACCTTCATGTACTTATAAGCTTATAACTTAGCTAGATATTAACTGTTTTTAAGTCTCTTTTCGTATTAAGGCTTGAGAATATTTGAAGCATTTTTCTGAGGCATTTTTTGACAAAAATTTAAAGCTGCTGGGTGTCGGTACTAATGACTTTGTAGGTTGTATATACAAGTTTAACATTTGCTTTAAAAATGCTAAGCTTAGTGTGCAGACTGATTTTGTTACTCTGCCATATTGTAGCTAAAATACCAAAATATCATTTTGTTTTTTTTTTTTTTTGTTCAACCCGCTACTTAAACATACATACAGTAACGAGCAAAAGTGAGCAAATGTTGGGCAATTTAGTATTAAAATTTTTGTTAAAATGCAAATATGCAAGCAAATAACACAAAAGTTCTTACATTTATAAATGAATATGTTCTCTTTAAAAAAATAAACAACGAGTATTTAAAACATCCATTCAAACGAGAAAGAGGCAGAATTATAAATAATTCATTATTTGCTCAGTTTTGCACGTTTTGTTACTTGAAAAAAGAAATTTCCAAAGTTTTAAGTATTAGCCAACGTGCTGTAGTTAACGTGCAAAAGAGGCGTAATGTAGTTCAAAAACGAAATGTTGGAGGATGGCCAAAACTTTTATCAGACTCTGACGCTCGTCTTATGATAAGACAAATGAAAAACAACAGTTCTGTGACACCAAAACGAGCTGCGGAGATCCTAAACAAAGACGTCACAGAATAGGTTACAAAACAGCCATCGAAAAGAAAAAGGCGGCTTTATCAAATAAAAATATAAAATCACGCCTCGCATTCGCCTCCGATGACTGGAAGAGGGTGATTTAGTCGGACGAGGTCAAAATAAACCATTTTCAGTCAGACGGCTTAAGTTATTACTGGCGGCGACCAACAGAGAGCATCCAAAGGCACCACGTTAAGCCGACTGTTAAACATGTTGGAGGCAGTTTGATGGAGTGGGGATGCTTTACGTTTTGGCGAATGGGTCCACTCGTAAACATAAATGGTTAATGAGAAAGAAGGATTATTTTTATTTATTTATTATACTGCAGACGAATTTGCCAGATTTTGTAGATAAAAGCCCTTACCCACAAAAGCAAGTTATCTTCCAACAAGACGGTGATCCGAAGCACACCGCTAAAATTGTTAAGAAGTGGTTGTCAGAACAAGAGTTTCAGTTATTGGATTGGCCCACACAAAGCCCCGATCTAGATCCAATAGAGAATTATGGCACGTACTCAGCTCGAGTGGAACCAAATCCCGCCTGAAATTATTCAAAATCTTGTTGAAGGTATGCCCAAACGTATTAATAGCGTTAAAAAAACAAAGGCTTTTGGACAAAATGTTAAGACTTATAAGAACTGTCATGGAAAGAAAAACGTGCAAAGCCGAGCAAATATGAAATAGTTTAAAATTTTGGTTTTATTCTATTTAAATTGATGTAATAAACCTTTTTTAGTGCTTATTTTTAAGAACATATTAAAGAATAAATTCAAGAAGTTTTGTTTTATTTGCTTGAGTACTTTTATTTATTTTCTATTTAACTTCCAAGCATTTGCTCACTTTTGCTCGCTACTGTGTATAGGCAGATCTGATCCTTAATATATAAAATATGAATGTAAATATATATATACATACATACATATATAAATCATACCTACTTTTAGAAGTATTTCTTTGTTTGCTTAAATTATTTGTATATATACATACATAGCGTTTGTTAAACAAACATAATTGCCAAAATTCAACACATATAGATTGTTTTAGTCCTTTATTTTACTTCCGTTTGATTCTAAAATTTAGTTTTAATATATCAGTAGAGAATAAGTAGAGATAGACAAGACAAGACATATTGATAAAATTGATGTCCGATTATCTTCGAGATTTTAACGGTTTTCTCCTCTCATATCTCATTACAGCTTTAGTCAGTATCGTTTTCATAAATACGAATTCTAACAATCAAGCGACTCAATATGCAATGTCCCGCTAAGATCTGTGATTTAGCTCTATTCCAAAATAGTAAGTTCGTATATTAATTTCTATTTTGTCTGTCCAGCCACATTATGTGTGTGTTTAATCGCACTTACCAAAATTATAGCAAATCACTTAGCAATTGTCAAATTTTATCGGGTGATTTTTAAAGAGTTTCCGGATATGAATTAAAAAATACATAAAATTTAGAGAAATGTATGAAATCTTTAGTTGAGTCGATAGAACGATCTATATAATTCAATGTTTAAAGATGAGTTCATGTAAATTTTGACCGCGGCTACGCCTCAAATGGTTCATACGCTAAGTCCAATTTTGGCATACTCTGTCCAACATATCAGCCGGTATCTCACAATACATAGCGCATCAACCGTTCTGAGCTTATCCCTATAGACATGAACCTTAACATAGTCATACAAAAAATAATCTACAGGCCTTATCGCAAGATCTAGGCGACGAATTGACCGGTCCCAAACATGAAATGAACTGTTTACCGATTTCGCCTCTTAATTGGGCCATTATTTCGCATGCTGTGTGACATATGGCACCGTATTGTTAAAACCGCAAGTCAGCCAAGTCCAGCTCTTTCCTTTTTGGGCAAAAAAATTTGTGATTATCACACGGTAGCGTTAGCTATTCACAGAAACGTTCCTGCCTTCGTCGTCTTTGAAAAAGTACGGTCCAATGATGCCACCGGTTCACAATCCATAGCAATCAGTATATTTTTCGGGATGGATTAGCAGTTCTTGCAATGCTGCTGGCTGCTCTTCACACCATTCAACCAAAAATGAGCTTCGTCGCTGAATACAATTTTCCGACAAAAAAGTGGATCTTCATTCAACAAAATTTTTATGATGAAATTCAATAATCTGCAAGCGTTGTTCGTTTGTAAGTCGATTCATGGTTAAATTATAGGCCAAACTGAACACGTTTGACAGTAACATGTTACACGAAAACAACTGAGCGTCAAAAAACAGAGTTGCCAAAAAATCACACGATAAATACAAAAGTCTCTTTTAATATTTAAAAATATTTAAAAGCTATCTCAGTTTAAATGAAAATTCTTTAAAAACTAAGTATTTTATTTGCAATAATTCTAAAAAAACAACTCCTTTATCAGAACAACTTATGAAAACTTTATTTCAATGCCTTTTATTTCGTTGTGGTTTTATTTTACAGTAATTTAATAACATTTGCAAAGAGGAAGAGACAAAACGCCGTATACACCGGAACTTTCAAAATGACGAGACCGTTTCGAATTTGTGCAAATTTAAACGCTTACAAGCATGTCGTGTATGTGAATTTGTTTTTTCATTTTTTATTATTTTATTAATTGCCAGTAGGAATTAAAAAGCAACAATACTTGTAAAGTAAATTACAATTAAAATGCTTAACAGCACGTCAACACGAATTGTAATCGTTTTACTGCAATTTGAAAACTGATTAATCCCACCACCTTTTTAAGTTTTTTCTTTTTTACTTTTCAACTGTTACTTTTGTGTTTTACTACCGTATAAAATAATAAAAGAAAACAATTATTTTATTACCAAACTTTTTAATATTTTCATAAACCTTTTATTAGATTTTTATTAAATTTTTATGGGTCTAAATTATATAGAAATTGTTTGTGACTGATAATCTTAAAACAAAGTATTAAATATAATTATTGGATTTAAAAGAGTGTTTTAATAAGAGCGTTCAAATTTTAATTTAAAATATTGTAAAACATCAAAACTAGGTGTAGCAAATCGATTATAAGCCTAATCGCTCTCTTAATCTTGCGATTAAATTTAAAATATTTTACCATACTGCTCCTGTAAAAAAGCAGTTAAAAATAAAACCCTGCATTTCATATAAACAAACTTTAATTCAATTTTTATAATAATAAATGCTCATAATAAAGAAGTAATGCTTCTTTAAAATGCCAAAACATGTTGGAGTTCCATAAAACCAATGTTAGAAATAATAATCCTTTTGAGAGACTGGAAGAATTATCATCCATGATTATTTTCGAAAATATCGATTTCTATTTCAACTTTGTAATGCCTATGCCAGTTAAACTTACAGTTGAAGCTCTGAAGGAGTGCTGTCATCTATATTTTTTTTCTCCGTCACTTCTCTAGAGACCATATTGGCTTTCCACAAAGCATCGATTGCTTTGTTTCAGTTTCTTTAATCAATTTGATCTTTCAAGCTAAGTAGATGATTAATCCACTGTAGTGTCCTCTACATGATTTTGCGTAGTGGTGAAGATCCTTGCTAATTGGTGGTGATCTTTTCTTTATTTTAATTTTGTTCCAGTAGATGGGGTGTTTTCCTGATCATTCGTCTGTTGTTTGTCATCATCGCCAGAGGTATGCGGGAAGGTCAGCCCCCTAACTTCTTCTTAATTTTTTTTTCTTTTTTTAGATGGAGTTGTCTGAATAGTAGTTGTTAAAGCCTCTTTGTATTAAACATTCGAAACCACAATTAAATTTTTCTTCGCCATGCTCTCTGCTGGGGCTCGAACCAGGCTCGTTTTTTTTGTTATGTGTGAGCCCTAACCACTACACCACGCCACCCCAAATTATCTATAAAGATATATAAAAATAAGTTGTCCTATGTTAGATTTGCAAACAAATGCAGGTGTTCGAAAAGTGTACTTTCACTTATGGTTTTCGTTCAACAGGTTTCGCTTAAATAATTTCGTAGTCAATCCACATCATCAATCGACATATGGACGAATTTTAATATTTGGGTGTGGCACCTCAAATACAAAGTAAATATTAATTCTTGTATATCTTGAGAACGGTTAGAATGGCAGTTTCTGAACTTGGCCTATATGACTTGGTAATCAATACAAATTATTAAGTTTATTGCATTCCTTTAATTTTTTCCTATAAGGCATACATTTTATAGGTATACAACACAAACGCTCCCAGTATCGCGGTAATGATTACTCTAGCTTTCGTATAAAAAATTGGAACCACAACTATTAAGAATAGATGGATTAAAGACAGAACCAAAACCTTATAAACTTGACAATTGGATTCTGATTTACAGACAGAAAATGAATTTTTATTATATGGCAAAACAAAGATTAAAACAAAAAATATATCATTTCTATGTGAGCCGCTGTGGTATGGTAGGTAAGACATCCACTTCCCAACCAGAAGGTCCTCGGTTCAAAAAAACAAAACATCTCGAAAAGAAAAAGTTTTTTCAACAGCGGTATCACCTCATAACAGTAGCTAGTAACTGGTTATGAGTGTTACTACTTACTATTGAAAACTTCTCTAATGCATTTGCCGTTCGGAGCCGGCGTTAAACTATAGGTCCCTTTCAATGAGTCTAAAAATAGAATCGGGTGTAGCTCATTGACTAAAGAAAAGTCCTCCATGTTCCTTCATGGAATGTTAAGGGAATTATATATATATATACATATATATACGATATATAGGGTCCACCATATAGGGTCCATCGTATATAGGGTCCACCAAATATATATTTCTTTGAAAATGCTATAAAAAAACTACTGAAAATTTTCTCAAATTCTTTTTTATTTGAAAGTACAATCCTTCCGATTAATAATGGAAAATAATTTCATTAAAATGGCTGCCTCGGCTGGCAATGCAGTAGCCTACACGATCGGTCCAATTTTTAAGCACATTATCTATTGTGTGCAACTGTATTTCACCCATGGCTTCACGAATATTGTCCTTTAAAGCGTCAATTGTCTCTGGCTTGTTGACGTAAGACTTATCTTTGACGGTACCCCACAAATAATAGTCCAACGGTGTCAAATCGCAGCTCCGAGGTGGCCAAACAACATCAGCTCTGCTGCTGATAATGCGATCTTCAAAAACAGGGCGCAAAACATCGAGTGTAGCTTCGGCTGTGTGGCACGTAGCGCCGTCCTGTTGAAACCAAATGTTGCTAATATCCTCCTCTTCAATTTGTGAACAACAATTTGTTCAACATGGCCCGATAACGATCGCCATTGACTGTAACGGCCACTCCTTGCCCATTTTCGAAGAAAAATGCCCCAATTATGCCTCTGGACCAAAATCCGCACCAAACACCGCACCGACTCGTCTTGGGTGTATCGGCTTTTCAATGTATGCGTGCGGGTTTTCTGTGCCACAAATGCGACAATTTTGCTTGTTTACATACCCGCCAAGGTCAAAATGAGCTTCATCTGAAAAGATTTTTTTTTTTTTTGTCAAAATCGGCATCTTCTGTAAGTCGATCGCAGGCCAAGATTCCCAGCGTTGTTCAAGCGCATACACAACTATATTCGTTCAGCGGAAGGATAAAACTAATTATCTGTCAAATCAGACATGAGCTAAGTGTTACCATTCACGAAATAAGCACTAGTTAAAAAAACGTTAGATGGCGGGCCCTTTATATCATTTCTACACAAGGCCATTCAAACGGTGAAGCCTTCTTCAAACGAATGTGAAAGAGCATTTTTAATAGCAGGCAATTTTTGCACAAGAATACTAGTTT